>OX465424.1:24166631-24766631 GCA_950005045.1 Agrotis exclamationis
AGGTACAATTAAATTTCAATGTGCCGGAGGCTGAATGCTCAACGTATGTTAAGGCAGTGTTGCTAGGGTTGAGAGACTTGAAGAGCGGAGAAATGTTGGGTGAATTTATTAAAGTTATGGCGTTAGTCTTTGGGAAAAATTTGCTTTGCATGAATGTTGATGGCAATACGCTTAAGTAGCAAAATGTTTAAGTAGAGATTGAGATATATCTTGGCTTGACCCTTTTGGAAACGAACAGAATATTTAACCATGTATGAAAGTCAAAAAGGTTTAAGTAAAATCCAAGTTTTTGCGGTAATTGTGATTCGATATAGCGATGACTCACAAATACGCGAAGTTTTGCATTCATTAATCAAGAAGGGGCCTTTATTTACCAAGCATTTTGTAAGCATATACACCGTGACTTTTTAGTCGTCTTACAAAAGCAGCCCAGTTCATGTATCCAATGACTAGAACACGTTTATAATAAAAAAATATGTATTTAAGAGATTTGAAAAATTTAATAATAAAACTTTAATTGGTTATTATGACACAAGGCGTAGTTAGAAACACCCTTGTCTCATAGAAAATGGAAATGGAATGATCTACCCGACTATTGCGCTGGGTAGGTATACTCTACAGATTGATACGTAAACATTTTAACAGGGTGTTTCATATTTCTAATGTACCTATTTATTAAAAATAAAAATTATTATTAACGATTAAAAAAAAATTAAACTCGCCTGGAGGTATTTTAGGTCGGATACATTAAGTGGACGACTTTTGTAAGACGACTAAAAAGTCACGGTGTATATGATATAATTTTGGGAAATCATAGGTGCAAAAACTACTCATTATCTCTTCTAACATCGTTTTAGTACTAATCATGCAACTTGTCGTGATACTTGGTTATTTGTAAGTACTGATGAAGATATCCTTGTAGACAACATCCAAAATGTAGGTATACATCATTCCCTGTCAAGCCGTGTATGTCACCCAATAAGGCTGACATCCAATAAAGCAGCCTGCTACATCCGAACCATTTCTATTAAACCGAAGGGTTGTTTCCAATATACGGGACCGCTTGTAAACATTTAAAGCCGATGTCTAGACATAAATGTTTGCACTCCGATGGAGTTGAATGAAAGCTCGAGTCCTTTCAAATGTAAACATGTTTTAGGAACGTGCTGTAAATTTTGTTGGAATTCAACCCTAACACTTACAGACGCGAGTTTATAATATTTTGTGAACTGTTAAACATAGACCTCTTACATTGCGAATGTATATTAACGAAATAAACTGATGGACAACAAGAAGCTGGCTAAAACATCGATGATCATTTTTGGCTCTTACTGACTGTAGATGATAATGGCGACGGAAATTATAGTGCTGCGGAAAATAAAATAAAAACCGCAGCTTTATATTAACTAACCAAAAGATGAGAATTACATACTAACAATTTGCTAAACCCAAGACAAGACACCCAAGACAAGACTATGCATTCAAAGCCCTTCAGCGAACAAAATTAAACCTCGAGACTACCTTTACCTAAGTATACTTATAGTGACTAACCTATATTGAAATCTCGAAACTGAACTGAATAATTTGTCACTAGAATACTGATTTGAACGCTGATGATGATCCAAACTGATGGTATGGTGGCAATCAATTTGATATTGTTGCAATGAAGATAAATAGAAGTACTTTCTTATTAACTATCTACTTATAAGATGAAGAGATGAATTACATCGATGGTGATTTCTAGAAGGTACTGATAGAAGATGATGATGGCAGTCTGTTTATAACAATTGCACTAAACGGAGTGATAGAAACACCTTCTCATTAACTTAACAAAAGATGAGAAGACGATACTAACATTTTGCTAAGGCCAAGACAGGACTATAAATCCAAAGCCCTTCATAAAACAAATAACCCCGACACTACATTGGAACTAGCAACCCCGCTATCAGTCCACCCATATTGAGATCTAAAGGCGTAACTGAATGTAAATTTACGTGGCGGCGTGGCATAAATAATGTGTGGAGCCATTAAATATGATAATCTTGTTGCTGCATCGGCGGATGAATGGTCTTTGTTCGGCCCAGGGTGAACAGATCCCGATAGCATTGTACGGGTTGAGATTCGCTCGTAAATACTACCGTTCGATACTTTGTGTGTTTGTTTGTGCGTTGATTAGCGCGAGGGTTTGGGGTTACATTAAGATTCATTTAATTCTATTATTGTATTGTTGTTTTGGGTTTTGCTTCAGCTAATTGTGATATATTGTGTTCTATACGTCTACAATCTGATGTTCAGGTTTTGCTTGAGATCTTAGTGATAGCTTTTACTTGGTTTTTGATTTTGTATCTCATATTGTTTGGGGTGTCAGATTCTAAACTTCCCTGAAATATATTTTACTGCAGCTTCAACACCTTTTGTAGCTTTTGTGAACTATTTATAATTATAGAAGGAAATCAAATAAAGCCTGTCACAATTTCCTCGAGTCTCATAAATGTTATTGTTACTATGGGCCTTTTCTTTGCATTTGAATAGTAGTGTTGTGATTTTTAACTCAACATTTAAGGGTTCTCTAAGGGAGACATTTGAATTTTTTTATTTAACACAACACTTCTTTATGATTAAAAAACCCAAACTATCTCTAGTCTACAAATATCAAACAGAACCACAAAGTGTTAAAACAAAATTTACAACCCATTTTCTGACTCTTCAAAAGATATCAATTCCATTTACCTACTACAACCCTCTGAGTCAGTAGATATACAATTGAACGGACAAATCCATTCAAAAATATCCTCCAAATTGAATCGACATCGAGCGCCAATAGTAGCGGCTACACTATCACGTTATAATTTATCGGCAAAGGAAGACGTAAATCATACGCCGGATCACGCCCTCGTAAATCCAATAATATTATCCTGTGCCGTTCGGGGGTCGGCGATAATGTTCCCGTGGTTTATGACCAGATATGGCCGATGGTGACGCGTTAATGGGGGGCTTTTGATGAGACCTTATCTGAGGATGATTTTTAATGGTGATCAAAGTGGCACGAAGAATAATTATCAATGAAGAAGATAGTAGGTCATGGAAAGAATTCAACTACCTACTTGACTCTTTTTTTCTGAAATTTATGACAAGAGCGATGTTCATTTCGCAAGACTTCAATTCCACATCTAATATAATATACCTACAATGGCTACCATATTGTCTTCAGTTTCATATCTAAATCTTAACTAGAGCATCTATAACCATGCAAGTCAGGATCGTTGGCTCCACAATAAAATATCAAGAAGTAATTTCAGACTCAGCAAACAGTGTATAACATTTTAAAGCTTGTGCAGAGCTCAAGTTATCACGCAATAAGTAATAAGGAAAAAGATTAAATACAATCGAGACGAAGCTAAAATATTTCAGAGCAAACGATAGCAGACTCTTCTAGCATAGTAACATAAAGATCAATACAGACCAATTTAAATTTACACCTTCGTGTAGGCACTATCTGCAGACAATCCAACTATCTTCGATACGAAAAACATACGCATCTTCCTCCCATTGTTACCTCTAACCAAAGTATTACGTAGGAGGCACTACAACTTAAACACAGAACAACACTACACAACACAGTGTCACTATCTCCATACACAAACTTGGGACCAAGGTGAGCAGTGTCATCTAAATGGAAAACAACTCCAGGAGATAAAATGACGGTATCAAGCGGACCCATTGAGGCTTCAATAGGTATGGAAATAGGCCATCAGTGGTGCACATGCAGTATCGGTTATATGCTATTCCCTATCTGTAATAGCCACTTAAGTGCGAGCCGTGAAGATATCGTATCTGTATGTCTCTATTGCTGGAATGGGTACATTCAGTGTATTTTATAGACGTGAGGAAGTTTTTCAATGGAGTCGTGTCGGGTTTTATTTGTTGATAGAAGTTTGTGATGCTGATAGTTTTAAGTTATGGTGACGAGGACTAGTTGGGAGGTAACCTGCTTGTAAAACCGTTGAGCGTTTTGTTTTGGTTGTTGAATATTCATGTTTTAAATCTCTATACCTTTTTATGGCCGTCCACAAGTTTTAATTGGAATACCACACATATACATCCTGTCGCTGTTCTAGTCTGATTTATTTCGGTATAGGTATTAACGTTAACGCAAACACCATTCCCATCAATTCAGAATCAATTTCTTCTGTAGTAACAGGGTTATCATCCTTGTGCATAGTCACTTATATACCCAGAAAAAAGTGCAGTATGATAAGTCAAATTTACGATTCCCACAATAACTCCTCCGCAATTCTCAACCTTAAAAAGAACCTTCACCCAACACAATCTCAGAGCCATAACTCAAGCACAACATCTAGAAATAACATTAAACAACAACAAAAGATGGTCGCAGAAAACGCTAAACAATAAAAAAGATACACGCGCCAACAAAAAGGCCTGAAGTTGTAACATAAAGGGGAAAATTATGGGGCTTTCAGCGGCACATTTAAACAGGACATATTTCAAAAGTTTCAGCGTATTAAGCAACATTTATTTTGGCAGTGACTCGACCATTACGCAGCCGTACGACCCAGTCTGGATGTTATGAAAAACATTGCGGGTACTACGGGTTTCTCGATGTGGTTTAGAAAATAATTCTATCACGGTAATACAATAAAGGATGTCTCAGAAAAACTAAATTGTTACTAGAGTAATTTAACAGAAAGGCAGGGTAGTAATACTGAGTACAGGACTTGGCAAAGTTAGTAATATTTCCCCTACACAAATGATTGTTTATTAAATTTTTTCTCAAAATTTGATGTTGGCAATACGCTTTGTTATTTAAGGAAAACTCGAAAGAACGGGTAACGACCAAACTAGTGGTTAAAATCAAGACCGAACATATTGATTTTAGTCAACATGCTTTCAAGAAGTTTTGCCCATGTTACTCACTCGAAAGCGAAAAAGAATCTAAAACCAATGATACTCAGCATCTTCAAGACATAACAGCTTGGCTGTCTTGTAACATCCTAGATTCATGCCTAGGCTGAACGCCAGCATTTTATTATTTAGACTGAGCACACTGTAACAGCCAGCATTTCTACCAAATTATGTCTGCACTTCATCTTCAGAATATGGGAATGTATGGCTGTTTTATTTGGGCATGAATCGAGGTCTTGGGTAAGTAGCCAATGTTAATAATGGTTAGGGAAAAAGCCTTGGCAAACATTGAATGACAGCCTTGATAGAATCATGCATTCTACGTCGAATCAATCGTTGCTGGGTATAGGCTTTCGTTTTCTTTTTCTGGTTCTGTACCTACGTCTCTTTTTTTTTTGGAAGTTCTCTTAAACTTCTCCACCTGAAAAAGGCGGAAGAGCATTCCAGACACAAGTGACTAAACTACCCTCTAGTTCCCTCGCTCACCTGCAACTGGAGGCAGCGGGTTCTAATGGATCGATATACAAGTAATTTTCAATCTTATTGTGAACTCTTTTACTCGTGATAAAAGCAATCTCCAATAAACTATTGCTCTTATACACCATGAATCAGAATGCATTACTATCAACCATCAAGGAATCCAGAAAAAAAAAAACAATAACATTTTTTTCATCTCAAAGAAACTAAACAAAAACATCTTTCCTACTTCCCAGTAATAGCAATATCGCACAAAGTAGAAACATTGCAGTGATAACATTGCAAGTATGCTTGTGTTTCTCCTGAGAATAAAGTAATGCGTTTCTTTCAGTCGGTTCTTGCTATTTCATTTTGTATAACTTTGTAAAACGTTTCGCGATCTTTTATAGCGTGCTTTATTTCATGGAATTTATTTGAATGAATCAAGTTAAAATTCATCTTTCATTATCTTCTGACTTTGAGTTATGAGTTGTAAGAATAATTTGATTTGTCTTCAAATACAATTTGAATTCTATGACATGGAATTCCAGCAGAGATAAACTTGAAACAGTTTCAACAATTTTAAAAGTATCTATTTTCAAAAGAGTTCGCCTATATTCTGAGTAAAGCAATTTAAAATAGCTGCTTAAGTAGAGACAAATGTAAACTAACATCCACAATTTCTAGAATGTATTAATAAGAGTTCGCTTATATTTTGAGTAAAACAATTTAAAATAGCTGCTTAAGTAGAGACAAATGTAAACCAACATTCACAATTTCTAGAATGTATTAATGTGTGAATTCAGTTTAACACCAATAAGTTATGTATAAATATAACTCCGGTACTACAAGATCACTTAACAACCAGTTTTAGTAAGGGGTCTCGTATTACCTACTTTCTGGGTTCGACTGGAAACCGACTCTAACATAATTGGGAAAAGTCTAGGCAGTTGATGTCTGCAAGACCACTAATATACTTCTGTTTTATTTATTTCATAAACAAACCTATGCATTTGAGTCAAAACATACTAGTGATAGGAACCTAAACAATGAGAATACATCAAAGCAATTCAAAATAAAAAAGATGTGAAAATGACCCACAATACTCCTAAATTCTTGACAACAACGACAACAGCAAACCTAGCCATAAATAAAACCACAATAAAATAAACGAATAAACACCAATATTTTCAAACAAACACCGTTGAATCTATTCAGTACATTCCTTTAAATACTACCTCCTGGCGTTACAAACAATGCTGGGCAGTATACATTGAAGCGTGTGAAAGGCGACAAGGCTATTGTCGTCGATTTGGGGCGGCAGTGTATAATTTGTCGTAGAAGGCGGGTTGACACGCCCCGCTGTCACTCCAGGCGGCGGTTAAGGGAAATACTTCGATTTTTGATTGAAGGAGCTTCTGGTCATTTATGTGTTCCTGGTATTATTGGTAAAGCTGAGAAAATTACTAGTATTTTCTTGGAAGAAAGACTTGTTAGTTTCAAAGTTAAAGGAGTTTTTTTTGTTTCTACATAGGAAAACTTTTTTTCTTATTCTGTAAGAAAGTAAATCATAACATTAACGTCACTATCACGCCTCTAATCACTGAAAGGTTATGCAGATGCTTACCCTAATAGTACACCCACATTTCACCAGTTTTCTTTTTTTCCAAGTTGGGAGGCAAGCAGAGCATAAATTTTAAGTTTATCATCATAAAAGTAGGTAGATGTCTTTTATGATGATACACTTATTTATTTTTTTATTCATCGTGCTGACACATCCTGCTCCTTCTCATTTTGAATTCCAAGAGCAAGTGTATCCTGCTTAGATAGTCCAGCGACCCTTCTTTCTATACTTTTGTTACATCTTGAAATCTTTTCACCTTGTATTTTTTTTTAGTCATTTATGTCCCATTGCTGAGAAAAGCCTCTCCCGTATCCTTTTATTAGTAACGTATTTTTCTCTCACAATTTTTTTTCTAGATCCGCCATAACCAACAAACAAATTAAATCGAAAACTCAATCATACAATTCCCTTTAAATAAATCCCACTAGTGCTGTGCTGCCCCGCCCATCACTAACGAGCCCCTCAATACAACGACACTCCAGTTCACGACTCACTAATAGCAGCACAAATAAGTATTATGTACTTATTTGTTTATGTATTAGTATATAGAGAAGGCTTTTGTTATGACTGGAAACTTTAGAAAAACAGAGAATCTGTCTCATGCTTACCTATAGGTGGTCCCATCTTCAAGTCCGTAGACTTTTTGCCTGTTTTACCAAAATTACAGTAGCAGGCCAAAATTACATCAAAGCTCTTTTTTTAGAAAATAAAATTTTGTTTTTGTGGTCGCATTTCGGTCATTAAGAGGTCACTTTTGGTCACTTAAATTTTTGGCTACCGAAAAGTGACAGTGATGAAATTTCTATTTTAGTAACTTGTGTGTTAACTTTGGCAGTATTCATTATTATTTCAGTCCCTAGCAACTCTATTTAAAGCATAATTAATATTCTTTTTTAAATATTTCAGGTCACTTCAGCTACATTTAATTAAAGCCCAATTCATATAAAGACCCCGTGACATAAGATGACCACGCCCCTGCTAACAACGGTAGCACTCAACATTATTTCAATTCACCACTCAGGACCCATCAGTACCAACAGATATTATATTTATTTCCACAGAATTCAACCTTATGTGTTGAGAAATAAAGGTGATGTTAGGTGAAAGAGTGAGTAGGCAAGAATATGGCGCCTGTTCTTAAGAGTTTCCGTAATTAAAGATTAAGAGGATACTCGGGCATAGACTCAAGAAAAGAACACGTATTGTTTCGCAGTAGTATTATTTTAGAGTAAAAGGCAACAGTCACAGAATGTTCAAAGGATGTACATAATGTATTTAAAAACAATGAAATCAAAACCAATTGCCATTACATTTCAAACATCATACTTTGCTTGCTTATTTCTTATCTGTCGGTGATGAGAGCTTTGATCTGCAAGATGTTCAGAAAGACTTGAAAACCTTGAAGACTTTCTGTTAGTACGTACTGCAGCTTTCTTTGAGTACCAAGATAAGAGAGTCTTTACTATATTGTTTGTACAGATCACATGTTGGATTGTTGGAGTAGACTTCGTCGAACCGGATGCATAAAAATATCAGTATTTTACAAAAACGGACAGCCTATTTGACCTCCACAGCCAAGTAACTGGATAAAACGATATCCTTTAGTAAAACTGGTTGTTAGACTTTTGAGCTACTGACTAACAGTAACAACTGACAATGATCTACAAATGACAGCTGGGACCAAAGGCTTTTTGAGGCACAGAGGAAACACGCTATGTTAGCTGATGGTCAGACATCCACAGACCAACCTTTGTGGCTGTTATAATTAAGATAGTACGATCTCCTCAAAATCAAATTATGAAAATATAAGTTATAGGTAAAAATATAGCCATGTTCTATCTACCAAAGTCACACTCTACGTCACATACAAATCTCCGTCTCGAATGGGCGGAGATTCGAAGCATCCTCGAGGCTTCAATGCGACAATTTCGCCGCCTATTTGTCAAATTAACAGAGATGAGGGGAGACTGTGCCATCTTAATCACGTACCAAGATTTTAATAAACGACTCGGCATGTAAATTATGTATGTACTTTGATTTTGATGGGAATAGAGGATTTGAGAGGGAGGAGGCTGATGAGTAAATGAATTTAATTAAGGTAAGCTTTGCAGGTTTAGAGAACGCTTTAAGTATTCAAAATTGTTTTGAATGCGCTTGTTGAATTTTTTGAATACTTTAGAAAGGAAGGATTTATATTACATCAGGTCAGTAGTGGTTACCAAAGTTGACTGGGCTTCGATCCGTTTAACAATAAAAACCTATTTTTGACACACCTTTTTAGGGTTCCATAGCCAAATGGCAAAAACGGAACCCTTATAGATTCGTCATGTCTGTCTGTCTGTCTGTCCGTCCGTATGTCACAGCCACTTTTTGTCGAAAGTATAAGAGCTATCCTGTTGAAACTTGGTAGGCACATGTATTATGTGAACCGCATTAGGATTTTCACACAAAAATAAAAACAAAACAAATTTTGGGGGTGCCCCCCATACTTAGAACTGAAACTCAAATTTTTTTTTTCACCAAACCCGTACGTGTGGGGTATCTATGGATAGGTCTTTAAAAATTATATTGCGAAAATATTTTTTTTCTAAACTGAACAGTTTGCACGAGAGACACTTCCAAAGTGGTAAAATGTGTGTCCCCCCCCTGTAACTTCTAAAATAAGGGAATGATTATTTTAGAAGTTACAGGGGGGGCCCTGTAACTTCTAAAATAAGGGAATGATAAAACTAAAAAAAATATGTAATGTAGACCTCAACAAAAACTTCCAACGAGAATTGATTTGGATGAGATACAGTTAGCAGTTTTTGAGATATAGTACATTTTCAAAAACCGCAAATATAACTTTGCCGTTCATACAAACACTATGAAAAACAAAGTTATTATGGTTTGTGTATATTTTTACTTACTAATCTCAATATAATTATATCCCTAATCTATGCTTGCTACTACGGAACCCTTCATGGGCGAGTCCAACTCGCACTTGGCCGGTTTTTTTTTGTGTTTCAAAAAAGAGAATTTCGTAAACAGCTTACGATTTAAATTATTTTTCAATAATGTATCTTCTGTTCAATCAATGATTTCTTTATTTGTTTTTATTGGCTTACTAGTTGTAGATTATTTTGAAATGAGTTTAAAACCCATTTCAAAAATCAAGCGTTTTCTCTATTGAAATGTCTTTAAATAGTCTCCAAATAATTTAAAATAAATATAACCGATTGGAAATTTGAGACAGCAGGTGCTTTCGTTTAATTTCCCGGTATTGGCTTCGTTAATTGCCATCGACCTATTGTCCTAAGGAACTAATAAGGAATACAACAATATTTTTTTTGGGACAATCCCACCGCTCTATTCCCAAACCACTGTAACTCCTGAAAGCTAGAAACAACAGTGGCAACCACCAGAAAACCGCCGAGACAATGAACCTTGACGTCCCGGAGAACGAATTTACCTGTTTTGGATCTTGCAACGAAATTAATCAGAAAATAATAGAGGAGGAGTAGGAAAAATACGTTTCCAATACAACAATACTGCAAAACCGTACCAGAAATTAAACACGACGGATTGGACATGTACTTCTAAATCTACCAGACAATCATTCCACTTTCACGTGGTAACCTGAGCTACTGCCTACCCCTGTACAAGCATATCATTGCGACGTTAATGGCGGTGCGGCCGGCAGCGCGTGCGCCGATAATCTACGGCGGAGTAAATCACCGTGTGACCCGCACTATCGCACATCGGTGTACAGGGTTGCCACTGTGTGGTGGTGTTAATGTTATCACTGAGGACATTAGTTAAAGTGAGGCTGGCAAGGAATTGTTACACGCATCTGTTTGGTGTGTATGCAAATGTCCTTTGGCCGATACAGTCATCTGTTTATTGTGCTTGCTAATGTCCTTTGGGCTATACCGTCATCTGGTTTGGAAATTGTTGCCTCCACTTGTTTACTGTTAATGCAAGAAGCCCTTCAGCGATTGCATTATAACTATTGTACTATGTTTTTTAAGTCATTGATCATGCTGGGACACAGGCCTCCTCTCTTGTAAGAGGGAGTGGGCCGTAATCTACCACGCGGGCCCAGTGCGGATTGGTTGATGTCACATGTCTTCGAATTTTTGGTTCTAGGACATGCCGGTTTCCTCACAAACTGTTTCCCTTCACCGTTTTGAGAGCAGTGGTGTTGAAATAAATTACACAAAGTAATGCGCCTGACGGGGTTCGAACCCACAACCTACTATTCGTAAGTCGAGGCCAATACCATTGGGCCACCACTGCTCTCACATTGATGATGCATTAAAACTAGCTGCTATTTTGTGGAGATATATGAAACTAGATTTTTTTTTAATTTGCCTGACAAACAAATTAAAAACTCTTTCTTTTTTATCGTTAAAAAGAAAGAGTTTTTAATTTCATCAAATGAGTCCTCCCACCCAGGGCGGGACAGGCGGGACTGTCAGACTTGTACTGATTAAAATCCACTGTCTTACTGTGTCACTGTCCACTGACTCTTCAATAGCCCTCTACGTTCAAGGGTCACCTAATGAGGCAGTCACGCAAAATTAAAAACTACATATTTAAAGCTAAAATGGACTTAATTATTATTATTATAATGAGATGAGGTATTCATAAATTAAACAATTAAAATTAACCTCAGTACCTAGGTATGTCAGGTTTAGAGTCAGTAAAAGTAAACCAACGTCTCATTGAAGTTACAAATCTTCACTACAACATAAAAAAAAACTTTCCCTGCCAACCCTACGCACTTGCGGGTCGTGAGCTTTATTGAATTTAGCATATTTCGCTCATATCGAGACATCGAGTTCGCATTGTCCCAACACTACCGTATGTGTACGTTATGTTGCTGTAAATGCTTGAAACCAGAGTTTTAAACTTTTTAGCATCACCGTAAGTAATAGGAAGAAGGTTCAATCGCCGGTTAGAAGAAGCCAATATCCTATGAACTCTATGAACTGGTGGCCTACCATTGTCGTCTTAAAGTGATAGTCAATTCCAGTGTGGGAAAGAGAACAGAGCTATTCAAGTCGTCTAGCGCCACCTCGTTCCCACACGGGAATGACGTCATGGTAGGCCACCTGGGCATTGCTCTTTCAGATCAGTCACATAGTTTGTTTTGCTAGCATCTCGGCTAAGCAGGAGACGGGAAGACAGAACAAAACAAGGCCAAATAGGCACAGAAGGACATTTACAATTACGATATAAGATGACCAACTGAAGTTTTCACCAGTTTTTTTTTACGAGGTAAAACCATCAAATGAGTCCACCCAGAGCAGGGCGGGAGGGACTGTCAGACTCGTACTGACTTAAAATCTACGGTGTCCTTAAATAGCCCGTTACGTTCCAGGGTCACGGTAATACGATAAGTCCCGCGACCCCGGCAAACTTTGGCCCTCTAGAGGGGAGCCCCGTCATCAGGCTGACACTTCTTGAAGCGCGCGTGGAACACAGCTTGCTGTCGACCCGGCATTTCTGGAGCGGGTGGGATGCATCTCCTAGCAACATATCCCGGACAAGACGTCAGAGGCTACGTATACCCGCGCTGAGGTCTGAATGATCCTAATGACGGTAGGGCTTCTATCGTAGTTGGACTTCACAGCAGTTCCAGCTCCTTTCGGGTGTACTTGCTGCTTCTTGGTCCTCATTCTTGCTTAGTTCTGAGCTAAAGATTTAGCTCAGAACTGAGCAAAATTAAATCCATTTTGAATAAAAAAAATGCCTGGTTTTATCGGCTCCATTAAATGTGTACCCAAAACTTTAAGGAAACTGCACGACAGAATTTGCGTCGTTTCCTCCAAAAGTTTTGCACAATCACAGCAACATGCAGGGGTATAGTATGTATATCTTTCTGTGTATGCAATCGTGCGTGATTTAGTGCGGTAGCGAGCGGCTGAGCAAACTGTGTCGGTGCGAATAGTTTGGTTACTAACCTAATGGTACAGTCACGTTGTTTGTTTATAGTCCTGTGGGGAATGCTGGGTGGTCAAATGAAGTGATGGGTAAGGACGATGTTAATCCTGAAAAGGGGAGGGAAGATGATAGTCAATCTTTTAAGCATGACCATGAAATACAAGAAGAAGCATGCTGTCCTTCTTCCCCGTTCTGTCATTGAGACTTACGTTTTGGAATGACTTCAATTTTGTAAATGGCAGAACATGACAGGTCAAAAAGATAAGAAAGATCCCAAAAAAGTTGCGTTGAAACTTTAAATTACTCTGGTAAAGATGTTCAAGAGAAAGCAGCCTAGCCATCTTTGACGTCTAGGAGACAAAGGGCTATTACAATCAATCGCGATTAATGTAGCAACATACATTTATAATCAAAAACCATCAAATCAACTCATCAATGTAATACTTAGAAATCTGAAGAACTTGCTTTGTCACCAAATTATGTTACGCCATTTACTCATAATAGCAATTTGATTTACGATAAAATAAAGGTATTTGACATCATTATCAAACACAGAATGCATTATGTCGTTCCAAAATCACCAGCCAAACCGACAATGATTTGTAACACTGATTTGCAACAGTGATTTAGAGCCGCCAGACAATATGAGACCGCTATGCAAACATATTATTATTAATTTATGTGTAATGGCGTCGGTGACATGATTCAGGTGTTGAATTGATGATTATTGTATGGTTGATGGTTTCATTTTGCTCGCGTGACCTCTGTGAATAGTTGTTTGATACGCCTGTGAGCATTTCTATTTTGTTTATCTGGTCATTACTAATAATTTATAATTTACTGTCTTCTAGATGAGTTTGTCTAAATGTTAATTTTCATCGATTTTTGGACTGTCCCAAAAGTCTCTAGTTCTAACGTCAAGGTCTTTCGAACGAGTACAAATTTTAATGAGGACATGTTTACTAAAGCATTGCAATTTTACTATTAGTAATATTTTGATGTACTATCGTCCAATGTATATACCTACTGACCCCCGTAAAGACTATTTCTGCTTGCAGAATTATAACTTTCACTTCCTAGGCCCTTTGTTTTGACCATTCATCCTATTCATAGAAAAGGGTCATCCATTTCATAAAAAAGGTGGCCAGTTCACAGATGTGGGATACTGCGCATGCGATTTTGTTTTAAAAGTGAGCAGAGATTACATTGTTCGATATTACTTAAGTGAGATTCATCAAATCGGGCACGAAGTCCATCAAGAATAAGAAGTTGACCGTATGTAGCAAATACTTTCCAAAAAAGCAAGGGTACAATAATAACATGTTGATGATCGTTCGAGACTTCTGCTTTTTGGAAATTTGAATATATAATTACAGAAAAAGCGTAACGTGTACCTTTCCAAGAAGATATAAAGCCAAAGAGACTAGATTTATTTAGTTAGCTCTATCATTTTCTAAAACACAATTTCATTTTAACATGATCTCATCTAACCAACCAGCCATATATTTCGTAAAACATTCTCCAAGCTAAAATAATGAACAGCACCTTGCAGCAGAACTAAATCATACTCTAACAGAACTAAAATCGAAATTAAATTTCCATCTTCCGCTGTATCTAGCGGCAGTAGGCGCTGTGGGCTGGGTGCTCTCACGACCCGATATTTACGAGTTCGGCCCGATACCGAACATTATTTATGTCTCTGTTTCCCCATTTTTGTAACAATATTTATTGTGCTCGAATATATCAAATGTGGAATCTTTAACAGTGGCTTCTGTTTGGAAAAGGTGGAGGGTCCTGTTATTATATTTTTATCAAGAGAGAATTTTAGGTTACGTGACAGTTTTTCTTGAAACTGTAAATGTTGGATACTTTCATGAGTTTATTTACCTCACTTGCCAATATTATATTTTCTGATGATCCACCCTATCTACCGAACCTTATCTGCGTTTCTTTGCGTCTCAACAGAACTGAATTTAAGTTGGAGAAACTCAAAATTACAAACACTGTATTAAGCTTTCACGGTTTGTTTTTTTCAATGTCACTTACGGGAAATCTCTCATGATTCATTTCTAAAATTAAAAGTCAAGCATCTTCATGAAAAGCCAGGAGTTGCAGCTGTAGTGCTAACAATTTGGAAACATTGATTACAAAGTATTTACATAATTCTTCCCTGTGTGATGATGATCTCATATTATAACCAACCAGCAAGTAGCCACCTGCACAGTACAGCTCCATCGTTGGTTTTGTTTTAATCCTAGAAAGTACAGTAAGAAGTAAGAATATTTCATCCAATAAGCAGGCCATTTGGAAGTGCTGATATATCCTTCAGCACGTCGGATCGGACACAAAGGGGTGCGTCAGACAGCAAACGATATGTTAACATGTGAACGAAACATTTGTATAATTTTCTGCATTGAGACACAACGAGAGGGACAGTCAAGGCACTTTCTTCTTATTTTTCTTCCTTTAGAATTTTTTCTTATTTTTGTCTACCATTTATTATTCTTGCTATTATACGAGTATTTTCTGATAAACGTTATGAAACTCAAATAATTTTTATTTTATTTTATTTACAAGTTTATCCAAGAAATGTAATTAATAATTACTACAACAACAGTTTTTAAATTATATTTTGATCAGCAAAAATCTGATTCTAAATTTTAACGACTAGCATGTCTTGTTTCTGATTTCAGACGACCTTATAAAGGTCGCCGGAAGACGCTGGATGCAGGTCGCTTCCAACCGGTATATGTGGAGATCTAAAGGGGAGGCCTATGTTCAGCAGTGGACGTCCTATGGCTGAGATGATGATGATGATGTCTTGTTTCTTATTTTAGTTTATCATAGCCCTTACGTTTATGCTGTCTTTATGTTTCTTACTCAATAATCATAATATGGTTATTTCTTCTATTAATGCCAGTCTGTATCGTCGAATTGCTTGGCAAAGGCCCATGATATACAATACCCTTGATAGATAGCTAGCGGACATATTATGACAGTTGGTTTTGTCCAATTCGACCCGCCATCTTCTTCTAGGTCTGCTGCAACGCCTTTAATAATAAAACACCGTTTTTTTCTGTTTAGAAATCTTTAACATTATTTTCCTCAAAACTAACCATAGCTCCTAAATCATAATTTACATAAACATTATGAATTATATCGTTAAAAAACCCTCTCGTTGTACCACGCGACTGCTTATTCGCCGGCGAGCCGCAACGCCTCTTTCATGTTCAGAATCAGATACGCACCGATTTATAGCCACCCGCCTTAATTGTGGGCCGATCAGCCGGCCGCATCAATTCAATTTGTTATTATGAACACTTAATGTGAACGTGGATATTTTGGAGGTTTTGCCGTGGTTTTAGTGATCCTTAGATTACTGTGCTTGGGACTGTAATAGATTACAATCTCTTCACCACATTTACATTACCTAGTGCAACAGTAGTGTAGTAAGTAATGCAAAAGTGCTTGTGCCGTGGTGAGGTCTTTTTAACCGACTTCAAAAAAAAGTAGGTTCTCCGTTCGACCTGTATGTATGTATGTTTGTCCGCGATTATCTCTCGTTTGGCTGAACGGATTTTGATGCAGGTTTCAGGAAAGTGTTCTTTCCATTCTGGAGAAAGTTTTAGTATACAGGGTGGAATTTTGTAATGCCACCTGGAGGGAAAGTACTCTTAATACTGCAGATAGAAAATTTTACTCAAAGGAAACATTCCTTTATTTTTGAATAGAAAGCAAACAGCATTCAAAGATTTTCGAAAATTCTCTTCTCTCACACCCGGGAATCGAACCGGCTAAAATCTGAAAAAATTATACCCTGTACTTTTATTGCATCGATCGTTAGGGTCAATAATTATAAGGATGAAATCTCTCTAACAAACATGATAAATTTAATGAAAGGAAAACCAGGAAATCTTGTTGTAAATGTTTTTCTTTTCTTTTTATTTTTTGTACATATTACTCTTTAGTTATTATTGCCATTTTACTTGTAGATTAAAATTGGGAAATCTTAAATTAATTTAATTATTTACAAAAATGATAAACTAATTAGTTGCTCGAAATGGGCTCCATTCTCTTGGAATCTTTGAATGCCGTTTGCTTTCTATTCAAAAATAAAGGAATGTTTCCTTTGAGTAAAATTTTCTATCTGCAGTATTAAGAGTACTTTCCCTCCAGGTGGCATTACAAAATTCCACCCTGTATAACAATAATGGATATCTCGTGAAGTTGTCCGCATAGATCCGTTTTTATTGTTTACTAGGATTGTAGATTTTCAAAGGCGCCGATTATATGGAGTTTTTTGTTGAATAAGTATCTAAACTAAGTAAAAAGGGAAAAGTAAATAACTTTTTGAAAAAAAAGGGAACCGACTTCAAAACCAAACACAAAAAAAAACTGTAAAATAACATTTCTTTCGGAAGTCGGTGAAATAAAGAAACGGAAGCTTACCTCTCGTATCTACCGCATTAAAAATATTTCATTTAAAGTCCCAAAGTGCCGAAGAAACCTAAAAGCGTGTGGACTAACATTTTTATAGAGCAATAAAGTAGGTAGAGCGCCATTCGCAGACCACCTATCGTAGAGCTATCGCAACAAATTGCGCGTGATGTATCGCCCGCTATTATTGCGCGGAGCATTGTTTTGAGAAATGGGAGACAGTCCTGAAACTGAAAAGACCACGATGTGGTTTCACATTTAAAAAAAGTACCTAGAAATTAATAGAATTATTTAAAACACAATTGAGAGGAAAGGTTAAACAATTTTTTTTAAGAGTTATTGAATGTTTTTAAAATTTTTATTGATGAAGAAAATGTTGAGAAAGATTTGTATTGACATGAGCTGTCGTAAAAATACTGTTTATATATTTTTGATAAAGCACTTTTAAAGTTTTGATATCCGGTTCGTAGTTTTAGGATTAGAAGTCACTTGTCTATCTAAAGCATAGACTTATAGCATGGACTGCCTTATACTAAACTGAAGCCTTTCCTAGCCAAATGTTAAAGGAAATACCCCATACTAGTAATAGAACTAATACAGGAAATACTGAGATTTACATTTGTAAGAAAGTATGCTAATTTTGCTCATGTATTAAGTATTCTGTGCTCATGCCCAAAGACTGTCTGTTTATGTGTGTCTTAATCTCTATCCAAAACCGCAGAATAACAAGTCTTATTCAAAAAACCGGAACGTATCCCAGTTCACGCAAAAACAAACAGTCACCAGCACCATTACGTCGGCCGGCCGCTCGCCACTAGCTAGATTTTATCGCTCCTTCCAACCATTAAAACGGCCATAATGAAGTTTCCCTCCGGATAATGCACTGGAGCATTACACCATGATTTACAAGGCCAGCAATAAAAAGAATTTAAGGGATGACCCGGGATAGTAAAAATAGCGGGCTGCGGGCTTGGGGCGAATCGGCATCGTAAATATGAGGAATGGGCGCTAGTGTGTTTTATGTTGGCAATTTTATTATATCGTATTACTTGTATTGTGGGGTAGAGGAGGCTTTTATTGCGTATTTGGTGAAGTACATTTTTTCACATACCTAATACGCATTTAATTCGGACTTTTGTTGTGATTTATGGTTAAAATCTTCTGACCGTTGAATAAAATAATCAAGATATTTATGTATTCCTAAGAGCCAGTTGTTGGTTGTAAAATACTGTACATTATTAACCACTATTTATAACTAATAGTTTAGGTACTTAACTCTTGATCAAATAATGGACCCCAAATGAAGAGAAATTAATTACTGTTAATGTAAACGGGGAATTATGATTTTTAGCGTGTTTAATCTTTTCAATAATCAGATTTACGCACGTAAAGTATTTCCTACCTATATTTATTTATTAATTATGTCATGTTCAAGTCTTTGGTGGTCTACATAAAACAGAAAGAAGTTTCTAATTATGTTCACAAAATAATAATTTATTTCAATCAATAGCTCGCATCCAGGACCCCCGTGTATAAACCTCATTTCTTTCACAGTTGCCCGCCAACAAAATTCATAATCATCAGAAAATCATTATGTTTTAAAAAGGAACTTATTCCGCATAAAAAAGATTGTCTAAAACCATTCAATACAATTCAATCTTAATAACAAAGGGTCCAAATACTTAATACGGCCATTGAATGAAACCAAATTTTGTATCAATTTCAAATCATAGCGGGATTATTTTTGACCTCCTGTTGAGACCCCTTTCTGGTGAACCCTGGAAGTGTTGCATAGATTACGTAATTGACAGCAGATGTGCCACGTGGTTTGAGGACTGCCTGCCTTGGTTATGATGTCCTTGTGTAAAAATATTAGGAAGATCATCTCCTTAAATGACGATTTAATGTGCCTTAACTACTAATCAATGCAGGGTCCCAAATAAACGTCTTAGTTATGGGTATTTTCTGCTATTCATAATTTTGTTAATTCAGCTTGATTTATGCGGTCAGCTTTCCTTTTCTGTGAGCTAGTTTTGATATGTCACTATAATTTTTGTTTCAATTATTTGGAACTGGGTCAAAATCTAGTCTACCAACCAACTGTTAATCTATGACCGTAATACCCTGGGACCCCCGGACGGCTCCCCGCGGGACTCGAACTCGCTACCCACCGTATTAAACCCGACGTTACACTCAATATTAGGCGTAATGATGAAGCGGGTTCCTATTACTGATTACTTACTGAATGACGAGGGGATTTAACTTAGTTTTTTTTTTGGAATACTATGAATATCAACTTTTATATTTTGTACTGAGTAATGGTTAGGTGATAATATGGCTTAATTCATGCATGAATATAATTGAATTCATACGGGTATTATTTTCTGTTTTGTTCGTTAGATATTGCGAGCTTTACGTCCCCGGCGACGGACGTCGCAGGACGATCTCCGGCCACGCGAGTAATGGGCAACTCGCCGCCCGACCAGCCATGCCCGGGTCGACGACGGCGCGTTGTGTTCCACGCGCGCCTCAAAGAGCGTCAGCAAGTTGATGGGGCCCCCCTCTAGAGGGCCAAAGTCCGCCGGGGTCGCGGGATTTATTCCATTACCATGACCCTGGAACGTAAAGGGCTAATGAAGGACACCGTGGATTTTAGTCAGTACAGGTCAGACAGTCCCTCCCGCCCTGCCCTGGGGAGGACTCATTTGATGATTTACAACGCTAAAAAAAAGATATTGCGAGCTTTGCGAGCGATACAGCTGCAGTAGTTGATCATAGACCCGATCGTAATCTTACAACTGTGGTTTACATAAATATGACTCTGTTCATCTGAAGTTCTGATCCCTGACTCACCGCGTCGTCGCATTCTTTCTATTATTTAGCGAAAGTTTCGCATAGACCACTATCTTTCTCAATGGTAAGCAAAGATGTGATCGATGGTGAAGCACACTTGCATAGAAGTAACCAATTCCCTCAGCCTTAAAGACCCCACGGTTGAAGCTACCAGGAAACACAGGATCCCGGCAGGGAATTCCACTTCTTTGCTGTGCGCACAATAAAAGTATAGGTACATCATCCCATAGCCCAAAATTTGCAAGACAAAAATATTGTGATTCACAATCTTCAGTACTGACAGAGCAAGCATTAGGAATCCAAGAATACGCAGTGAAGGGTATCAAATTTAATTTAAATCCAAATTTACCTCAAAACAACTAACCCCATTACAAATTTAATACTCTAACTAGCGCCAACGGCCTACCAGCCAATACAAAGCCATACATCACTCGTATAGCGTGTCCGCAGAACATTAGTCTAACAGAATCAATGATCCATTGTGGGTTAGTACATTAAATTCCGCGCCGTAACTCTTGGCTGCCATAATTTCGTTCACAAAAGACCGCCTGGACGGCCATGATTAATGGCGATGGTGGAAAATGAAATGAGATGTCGCGAAGGTTTGGTACTGGTTGGGATGTTCTTGTTTAGAAAATTAAGATAATTTTTGAAGGCTCGACTGGCCGCTGCTTATGCCACGGGAATGTAAGGAGAGGATAAAAAGCATCGTAAGTATTTGTGTTATCTTAGACTATTAATGCCAGGGTCGCGGGAATGTCTTATCAGGTAACCGTGACCCTGAAACGTAAAGGGCTATTGAAGGATCACCGTGGATTTTAGTTAGTACCTACGAGTCTGACAGTCCCTGGGTTGGGAGGACTCATTTGATGAATTTCTCACGATAAAAAAAGATGGTTTCAAATTTTCCAAAATAAATCCATCGAAAATTAATCACGCACAGGTGTCTGAAGTTCAATGGTCGGTCAAAGATGGCTCTTTCAAGTGATGATCATAATAATGCTAATATTCTGATTCGTTTTATAAATGTTCCAACCCTGTAGGTTGTCATCCTGATTAAGACTTGACTATTGAAGACGTTACCTACATAAGTTTTTAGACTGACATGGTCACTAGAACTATTGTTTAGATTTAAAACGGGATATTTACCATGTTTATTATTTGTTTTGAGTTTCCGATATTTCGACACTGTTGCAAGCGCCATGATCACGGAGGAACTGAAGTTATTGCGGGTGGATGTTTATGAGCAGACAAATCGGTCTACCCTCCTTCTCGTTCGTTTTTTGCGTTTGGCACCACTACTATTGTCACTCGTCTCACTCACAACACGATATTGTTCCCGACACACAAAACTCACTGTATCCGCTCGCGAAGTTGTTATTGTATTTTTTCGGTTTTCACACAATTGGACCACTGGGTTCCAGGTCCTCGACAGTTGAAACCTATCCTTACGATTGAAATTTTTATATTTTGTGATTTCAATCGCTTCACGTACCAATCTCGGTTTGTAGTGGCGTTCTGTCGAGATGACCTGAGGGTTATGCAACTCGATCCAGTGGTTGGGTCCCGATTCCAACAGATGTTGAGCTATTGATGATTTTTGGATATCGTTGTTTTCCGATATTTCGGCACTTGCAACAGTGCCGAAATATCGGAAACTCAAAACAAATAATAAACATGGTAAATATCCCGTTGTAAATCTAAACAATAGACGTTACCTACGTACATTAAAGAAAGTGAACTTGTTCTTAAATTCTACATATTTTATTTCTGAAATCATAATATGAAATTCACGTAGGTACTTCCTATACATGATAGATAAAACGTACAATACTGAAAAACAGTATTACTACGCTAAAAGGCAATTGTGAGTCTCTGTACCAGAAACAATCCGGCGCTATGATCCAAACCATTTCTACTATGAAATAAAACACACCTGCATCGGCTAACCGTACCAAATAAAATGGTAAACCATGCAGAAGTAACCCTATCTGTTCGCGGCGCGTGTGGCTGTGATCCAATAGAAAACTAATCACGACGATTCGGTGGGCAGCTCTCTATCGACGAGCTTATGTCGATATGTCGGCTGTCGATAATTTGTCGCCGTTGACTCAGTGTGATGTGCGATCGACAGATGTGGAAATCATCAGGTATTTAATCTTTGGCGTTGAAAAACCAGTGTATTTGTTATAGGTCAACTAATTAAAATGCAGCCAATACTACAAAAGCGGGTAATGTTTTTGCAGAAATAACTGAAGAGAATCCTGACGCAAAAAGATATAACTAAGAAAATATTAAAAATAATTCCGAATGTGAGCCAAAACTAGGCAGTGAATTTGTCCTCTTAAGTGTAAGGCGAGTTTGAAAATCGGAGTTTTCTAGGACTGCTATAGTTTTTTATTTAGGATCGAAATAAAATGTTTATCCTAATCCATTAAAACCCACCTCTTTTGTAAAATGACAGGAACGAGAGAACATAATTATTATTTTATGAGGCAGAACTGACACTCCAGCTTGTTCAAAAAGTTTTCCACTACAAACGAGTTTCATTTAGGTACTTATGCGATCGTGCTTTGCCGGTCGACTTTACAGCTAAAATTAAATTCCACTTCTAATCCTCCATCTATCCTTATCAGCTCCAGTATCGACAACCCCTCATCTCTAGGTGCACCGCCGCGGGTGTCCGGTACGTCCGCATCACCGCAGGTCGGATTAGCGGTGGCCGCCGCGTTCCGGCTGCGCCCTTTGTGAATGTGACGCCGCCGGGTACGGCCCGGATTGATAGTACATGAGTGTCTGTGTAGTACAGGTTTACATGATGGCTTGTTTGTAGTTTGTAGATAAATGATGCCTGTTTTGTGTCTAGTACCTGCTTTGATATTAACCCAGGGTAAAATAATCACTAAATCACTAATCCTAATATTGACAATGTAATATAGGATACGAATTTTTTACTTATCGATTGAAAACCGATCTCAACGGGATAGTTACGTCAGTGAGAAAGCCGTTACATCGAATTTTGTTTTTTCGAAAAAAATTCATCGACATCTCAATACTGCGACGCCTTGTTAAATCGAACATCATATTAAAGAAAAGGGGTATGCAGATGATGACATATTTTGAAAGATTTGTCTCTTTCATTTGGTCTGAAACCTGGAGAACTTTGTTTAGGAATGATTCTTCAAAATTGTCAAGGATATCATAAATCAGCAATGAAAGTTGCAAATTAATAATAACGTGTTCAAAAAAGTTCACGCACAAGTTTTAGAACAGGCAAGTAAATCCACGGGAACTCATCGCACACAAATGGGTACCTACCTATATTAAACTTTATTTTTAGAAGGTGTAAAAATCATCAAATGAGTCCTCCCACCCTGGGTGGAGCTGAAAGTACTGTCAGATTAATACTGACTAAAAACTAACCTCCTGCTACTTCACGTGCCATTTGCGTTACAGCGTCGAAATAACTTTTTAGCCTTCCAAACAAAATGACTGTCACTTCGTCCAATATTTTCCACTATTTTGTTCGTCACCACATCTGTAACTAACGTGACTATTCACTGCTCCTGATCACCCGCGGTGTCACCGCGAGTAGCCGTGCCGCTGATCCGATAAGCGCAGCGGGGTATTATTGATCAGCATGTAATTATAACCGACGGGTTTGATCCTGGATGTTACAAAAGATTTGAAGTGCTGCTTTGGAAAGAAATTGTTGAATGTTTAATTTATTTATGAAAAGAACAGAAGTTTTGTACCTATCTATATTGCTCTCAAATCAAGAAAAGACTATTTTCTTTTTTTAATATAATTATGAGAAGTCAATGATCCGCCGGCCGCGAGCTATTTAAGGCTATCTACTTAATATACTAAGGCGTTGCCATGAATCTTAGATCTGTTGATCAGGTTACTCATTTTCAAAATAATAAATTTTAAATTACAATATCCTATCAATCAGGCAAAAAAAACAATTTCATTTGACAGCATACAATAACGCCATCTACCAGATTCAACATTAACTAAAATCAAAGAATGGCACGACTTTTATTGAGGTATCTACATTGATTCATAGATGTCACTACAGATCTTAAAACCCAATTGTATTGCAGCAAATTTTAGGCCGATTTTGCATATTAAAGCCATTTTTAAACTATTTGCAGCGTAAATATATCAGTTTGATTTATTTTTGTAACATTTGAATGAACACAGTTGAACTTTATACAGCGCTTTCTCTCGCAACGAGTTACCACTACTGTGAATGAGTGATACTTTGTCTGATTCAAAGATGGCGCTGTACTATAATAGTGTGTAATGTTTATTTCAGTAACCAGTTTGTATGTTCAAGCTGGGGTATTTAACTTGAAGTCCGTAAGATAATTTTATTATCCTCAGTACGATTTTCAATACCTATCGGCCAACATTATTTTACGTGAAGCAAAAACTTTGCACCTCGTACTATGAAAACTCTGAAACTGAAAGTTTCAGTATTGTGCCTTTCGTCATCATGTTCGTACCAAGATAGCACCCACCCACCCACCGCAAGATAGGTATAAGCCTTCTTCTCCCACACTTTCTAGTCTTGCACAGACAAACCAGGCCTACCTTAGATAATCTATCATATAATTTCCTCATCAAATATGAACCTTCTACTTTTATTATAAAGTTGAAAATCTATTAAAGAAGTTTCACAGATTGGGGTAGGTTGGTGTGCTGGCCTAGTCTGTCTAGTCATCAATGTATTTCGCACGACTTTGGCGACAAATTATTTTCGCCCTTCAACCAAACGTGCTGAAGTGCCACTACCTATGTGGTAACGTGGAAAATATAAACACCTTTTATTCGAACCAGTTCTGTTGTGTGTTTCGCAAAATATTTTCACCAAACCTACCTTCACGTAATGTAGTAACCTAATCTAAACGTGATTGTAACACGTTTTTAAAATATTTACGAAGATTTAGGCATTGTTTCCTCATTCGATAGTGTTATACATAGAACGTCAAACTGATTACGCGTTATGAAAATATTAGATACAGGTAATTATAAGTGTAGAATACCTATTATCAATTAATTGATAGTGTTGACATGAGCCTGACAGTATTGATAATGAAAATGATAAATAAGAAAATTAAAGATAAATAAATTAGAAATTATTTCTCTTAGGGCTGATTTTTCAATAGTCAGATAACTTTTGTCTGAGGAATAAAAATAGCGATTTGACATATTTTCTATAGATAAGCTGTGTAACCGCCATTTTTATTCCTCAGATATATAATAATATAATATAATATTCCACAACTACACAACGCCATCTAGTCCCAAGCTAAGCAGAGCTTGTGTTATGGGTACTAGACAACTGATAAACATACTTATATATTTCTAAATACATACATATTATAGATAAATTACACCCAGACACAGAACAAATGATCGTGCCCATCACACAAACATTGGTCCTGGGTGGGAATCGAACCCACGACCTCCGGCATAGCGGTCAGCCCTTATTCGCACAAGTTTTCTGCATGCCACCAAAGCAAAAACTGAGTAAATAGCTCAGTATTTGTATGTTCAACTGTTTTAATAAAAAACGAGTTAATGGCTAAATAAGTACAGCCGCAAAGGTCGGTCTTCAAGGTGAAGCCACGATTCATAAAGTCAGTCCGTGGACAGGAGACCATCCATTGCTTTTCGCAAGCTCAGTTATCCATGCACATTTTTATAGGAATGCCTAATTGCATCGCAATTGGTCCTTTAGGATATGCAATAGCCTACTAATTCAGCAGTGTGTCGAAAAAGGTGGTCAATGAAGCATTCTGATTTTGAAAGACCTTTTTGATCAGGAGCTCACTCCTGATCGAAAATGTCGATCACGGCGGTCTTTCTTAACCATCAGATCAGAACAGACCAAAAATGGTAAAAATAAAGAAAAGTTCCCTTTTAGGTAGATAACATTTGGAAAACGTCACTCACTTCCAACCCCAGGAATTCAATAAACATAAAATAAAGAATCTCATCTTCTTCAGCCTATAAATGTTCCCACTGCTGGGACACAGGCCTCCTCTCTGTGAGAGGGCCATAATCCACCACGCGGGCCCAGTACGGGTAGGTGGATGTCACATATCTTCGAATTTTTGGTTCTAGGACATGCCGGTTTCCTCACGATGTTTTCCTTCACCGTTTTGAGAGCAGGACCCGACTCGGGACCGATACCTAGTAGGCCACCACTGCTCTCAAATAAAGAATGGCGATGACGAAAATATTTGAACACAACAAAGCTCAACATGTGGTAGGTTGTACCACAGTGTCGAGGTCCACTCGAGGCAACGCCACCACAGGCTACCTGTAATCTGCCGTAACGTCTATCCGATCCCACTGGTGGTGATAGGCCTCGCCAGGGTCTCCCGGCTCGCGTCCACCATCCTGTCGGAGTCCGGTGCCAGAAAGGTTTTACTGTGTTTCGTCAGGGTGCAGGAGCCCCCAGTTCCATCTGGGAGTGCTCGTTCTATCTTAGATCTTATCTTTGGATCTGGGCCAAATTGAGGGGAAATGACAAAATAAAGATATATCTGGAATTACTGTTTTCGGAATTGAGCCTTTGATTTGACATCCTTACTAGAGCTTCCATCGGTCGAGGCTTTTGTCATCACGATGCGCCCTAGGTGGACGAACTAAAAACCAAATTATTCATTTCGTGTCCCTTTTAAGATAGTCCCAAAATTCGACAGTTTGACCCTATATATCCCGTCACTTTGCTGACAGCTAAGGAGCACAAGGTAGGCGCGCGTGGAACACGATGCACCCTCGACACGGGAGCTCTTTGGCCTGCATTGGAAAAGTAAGTGTCTTTAATTATAATTTATTATTGTACGCACACGCAAGCCTCTTACTAGATATCGTAAAAGTCGCGAGCTACAGATGAATTCAAGTAGCGGATTTTAGTTTGGCGGGGTGGTCTAAGGGGAGGCCCTTCTTCAGCAGTCGACGTCTTCCGTCTAATATTCATCATTGGGCGTCTGCGCCGGTGCAGCACCTACCCTAATCTGCCTTTATTTAACAGATTTTCAACTTTGACACAAAGGAAGAAAGCCCATGTTTGATTTGGAAAATTTTACTTTTAAGAGAGAGAATAATCATTATCTTGTATTGCAAAATATTTTGTAATAACATTAACTGTAGGTATAGATTTCATAATAGATTTATTTTATTATGATGATCGATCGTTATGTAGTACGTTTTATTTTGAGGAACACCTGCAGCTAATGACAGCTTTATAAAGGGATATAATAACAATTACCTATCTTCTTTGTGATTATTGTTTTATCGTAATTAGAGATCAAGGGTAATCTGTATCAGTGATGATTATAAAACGGTCGAAAGTCAAATTATTGGAACCAAAAAGGTTCCACCTACCTACAAGAGTTCAGTTTGTACTAAAGAAATTATGTTTGAAAACAATTCAGTTTTAGGTACTTTTAATGTTAGGCGATCGATAATCTAGAATTTAAAGTAAACTAACACATTTATTTTCTACAGATATAATTTGAAGTTTTCAACCTTATCACTCACAACTTTTACATTGAAACTCTGTTTATAAGACAACGAGTTCGGACTGAAGAAAGACTTAATAGGTATATAATAAGGCTAGCCGGGACTATGATCATCATCAGCCAGAAGGCTTTCACTGTTAAAAGCCTGCCCTTAGACCGTTATGCTGAACGGCAATTTGCCACCAGGAAGCCTAAATAAGCCGGAACATTATACAGGGTGATTTGTTATTCGATGCGGTCCTTGAAATGGGTGATACTAGACCTTATTTGCAACAATTTTAACCCCGACAACATGGGGTCTAAACTGACTGGTTTTGGAGATATCGAACTTTAAAGGTTTTTCGAAAAATTTCTACCTGTCCATCATTAAGTGCTTATTGTTAGAAAGTAACGATAGTCACCACTTAGAATTTATACTTTTCTGATAGAATATGAACGACTGAATCTAGTGAATACAAGTTTGTTATAAAACTAATCATATCTTGGGAAATTAAGTGTCATAAAGTTTCTGTTTTGAAGTTTTCTGAAAACTTCCCTTGTGTTTCAAAGCATATTTAAAAAAATAAATGTATGACACTTGGTTTACAAATTACAGGAAAAACTTTCTTGTCTCATTACCTTTCTAAAATGGTGCCATAGTACCTACTTTTAGTTAGTGTCTGACCAGAAAATTAGGGTTGTTACTGACAAGGTAGTAAATCAACGAAAATCGGTTGCAATGTTTTTTCGACCCAACTTGTTCTTTCTGTGGTTTTTGTCCAAACTGCTATCTAATATTAGTTTTTTGAGTCAATGCGCTTATTCCTGGCCGTAATTACATAATCATATCAGGCAAAGTCGGTTTTTATTTGGAGTATTTTACCTATGGACCAGATAGACAAACCATCAATTTTCTTCCATTTAAAACAGCTACTTGAAACATAAGTACAATAACGGAATGTTTGTAAACTCTGGTTTCATAAAAAAACTAAACTGGCGTGCATAAAAGTTAGGTCACCCTACTGGTAGGACGGTTTATTCCACTTTGTTCACCTGGGTGATATCACCTGGGTGAACAAAGTGGACAATATTGGTGTCCTCAATTCACCTCGGAAAAATATCACCTGGGTGAACAAAGGCGACTTTTCTTCTACGATCTTGTGGTCATTTATCACCTATGTAAAAAGCAACAGACAACTTAATATTAGCTTGTACCAGGAGAACAGGATCATGAAAAGGTGTTAGTGCCGAAATTCAATGTGGAATCTGAACAAAAGTACTAGGAGAACAGGATCATGAAGAAGATGTTCTTGTCCCGCGCTGTCTTCAATAGAATAGAATAGAAAAACTTTTTTGGGTCAGGTGATATTTTTCCGAGGTGAATTGAGGACACCAATGTTGTCCACTTTGTTCACCCAGGTGATATCACCCAGGTGAACAAAGTGGAATAAACCGGTAGGACAGGTAAAAATACTCCAGATAAAGCGCAATTTTGCCTGATATCATCGACAAAGATTAAACGCATTGACTCAAAAAGCTAATATCAGATAACAGTTTGGACAAAAACCACAGAAAAAAATGTTGGGTCGAAAAAACTTTACAACCAATTTTCGTTTATTTACTACCTTGTCAGTAACAACCCTAATTTTCTGGTCAGACACTAACTAAAAGTGGGTACTGTGGCACCATTTTAGAAAGGTAATGAGACAAGAAAGTTTTTCCTGTAATTTGTAAACCAAGTGTCATACATTTATTTTTTTAAATATGCTTTGAAACACAAGGGAAGTTTTCAGAAAACTTCAAAACAGAAACTTTATGACACTTAATTTCCCAAGATATGATTAGTTTTATAACAAACTTGTATTCACTAGATTCAGTCGTTCATATTCTATCAGAAAAGTATAAATTCTAAGTGGTGACTATCGTTACTTTCTAACAATAAGCACTTAATGATGGACAGGTAGAAATTTTTCGAAAACCCTTTAAAGTTCGATATCTCCAAAACCAGTCAGTTTAGACCCCATGTTGTCGGGGTTAAAATTGTTGCAAATAAGGTCTAGTATCACCCATTTCAAGGACCGCATCGAATAACAAATCACCCTGTATATAGCATCCAAGTAGCAGGCATCGGCATAATAAGTGAAGTGAAGTTTGCTTCTATATACTATTACAAGTTGTTTTTATAAAATTATGTATGTTAGTTTGTAAGGTCTATGGGCCAAAGTAGCCTGAGAATAAATAAATAATCAATAATCGGCTGAATAAGACTACGCTAAAGAAATTTTAGTCTATATAGGCAGAACAGTCTGGAGGCACTTCATTTCGTTTTGTAGTTCATGGAATTTTTGGGTTGTAGCGGGCGAAGCCGCTGACAACAGTAGCTTGTGAACCTGTAACACTAAGTTTGCGTATAGAATAAATCTTTTCAACTAAGGAAACCTTCATTTCCGGGCACGCCGCAATCGCGGCGGTTAGACCCCTCTTTGAGGAGAGGCTGGTTAGGCGTCACGGCGTCCTGACCTACCTCATGAGGCAGGTCCTCACCGGACACGGAAGTTTCGGGAGGTACCTGTGTCTGATAAGGAGGGAAGAAACGCCTGGGTGTCACCACTGCGAGGATCGCCCGGAGAAAACGTTGGAGAATACGGTGCAGGACCGCCCCGCTTGGGCAGAGCACCGCCGTGTCCTCTTGGCGGCGATAGGCGGAGACCTCTCGGACGGGGCGAGACGGAGTGGGAAGCGGTCGCCGCCTTCTGCGAAGCAGTCATGCTCGCGAAGAAGGAGGCGGGTCGCGTGAGGGAGAGAATCCTCCTCCTTCCACCTTAGCCGCAGTGGTATAGACGCCCACGGCGTCGGACGTCGGCAGACGATCTCCGGCCACCGTAGGAGGGGGCATGCGGGCGACTCGCTATCCGACCATGGACCATGCCCGGGTCAACGCCGCGTTGTGTTCCACGCGCGCCTCATGGAGTGTCGGCATGATGACGGGGCCCCCCTCTAGAGGGCCAAAGCCTGCCAGGGTCACGGGATTAGCTTCATTACAGTGACCCCGGAACATAAAGGGCTATTGAAGGACACTGGGATTTTAGTCAATACGAGTCTGACAGTCCCTCCCGCCCTGCCCTGGGTGGGAGCACTCATTCGATGATTTAACCACGAAAAAAAAAAGATTTCATTATGCGTGGTACGGTACGCACTTGGGCAGTTTTATTTTATAAATTGGTATAATGGAGTAAACAGAATTCAAAAGACCGAGGAGTATAAAAACTCTCCGAAACTGTTTACAAACGCGTTTGAGGACGTTTTCAAGACGCTTGATTGGAAAGGACGGGGTGTAAATATAAACGGTCAGTAAGTACATCTCGCACCTCCGATTTGCGGATGACATTGTCATCATAGAAAAGTCTCCGCAGGAGCTGGAAGAAATGCTGAATAGCCTGAGCGATTCTTCAAGGCGTGTGGGTCTCAAAATGAATCTGGACAAAACCAACCTATAATCGTGAATGGTGCTGGCCTCGAGGTTGTGCAAGAATAAATTTATCTAGGCGAAACTGTGCAACTGGGCCGGCACAACTTTGAGAAGGAGGCAGCTAGAAGAACGCTTGGGCTGGGCGGCATTCGGGAAGCTGCGTCATATCTTTGAATCTGCGGTCCTACAATCCCTTAAAACCAGGGTTTACAACCAGTGTGTCCTACCCGTAATGACTTACGGAGCCGAGCAGAGGTTTTTATTGTACAAAATGTGATGGAATAATTAATTTAAGGTAAGTACTATATAAGAGACTTATAATATTCATCTAGTGTCTTAGCACAAGTCACGATAAAACAATAGTGTTAACGAACTAGCAACAGCTTCAAGCGATGCTAGTCCAATCATGTCGTATTAGAAAGCTTTAGTCCAGGCATTCCAAAAGATGAATAATATGGCGACCTCTACTTGACCAAAACCTCCAAGATAATCGCATATAGGAACCAAAATCTCTGGATACTTTATCAGTAGCAAATAATAATCAGATAATTTTAATATTAATCAGTGTATTATTAATTAAACGAACGTATATATTGGCACGTATTTATCTGCCAGTGTCCGCAATAAACCCGCTTGTTTGAGTTCATTTGGTGATGGTAATTAGTGCAAAAAAGACGTGTTTCATGTGTTACTGAAAATTTAAAGACAACAGGTAAGTTTGAAAAGATGAAAGGATCCTGGTTATTGCACAAACACAGAGAAGGTGACAATCCCTTCTGAGTTTATGCCATTCTCCTGTTCTCCCCTCATAATCAAGGCACACAATGATTCATACAAAATTGTATTTCATGGCAAAGTTTAAGACCTATAAGGTTTGAATTCCTGTGTTCCATTTCTTTGCCAAATAAGTTTTCTTCTTTCTTTCCTTTTTGTAGTAACATCTACCTTCAATTGTTATACAATAGTTTGAAGATCAGTAGATTCTTTTGTCTGGTACTTTGGTCTTCCGTCTTCCTGCACTGAGTACTGCATCTGGTATCATCAGATATGTATTTCCTCTTTTTCAACATTTTCTTCTGTATTAAGTAAGCTAGTGTCTTTATCTGTGCGTGCATTTCAAAACAGTTTTCAGTACGCATGGACTTTCCATTGTTTTGCTTCATTACTTTTTTTGCGACTCTACTAGTAAATGCTCTTATTGCTTAGTCCTATTAGCATTGTTACGTAGCAACTCCAAAGGTGATCTACTATTATCTTTGAATCAATTGCTTGATCAGTTTTATACATAACTGATACATCATCATCACCAATGGTGGCCTTCATCCACCTATTGTTGAGTAAAATTTTTGCAATCTCGTGAATGTCATTTAATTGTCTGGCTGTTGGTCGGCCAAAATTTCTTCTACCTTCTTTGATAGAGTCATTCATAGAGGACTATTCTCCAAATGCCATTACGCGAATGTCGCGATACATTCTAATCATTTCCTATTTGAGCCGCTACCCGTAATCTTATTCATCATCTTTGAATTAAATCTAATATAAGCTATATTATATTTAAGCTAATATGGCGAACTCCATCGAACTTTGTGTAACCTTCTTTTGAGCAGTCTCTTTGAAATACCAATCTTATTACGCAGTCACTAACGTCACCAGTCATTAATAAGCCGTGATATACACATAAATTTTGCTTATTTGTTTTTCGTTATGAATATTTCATTTTGTCTGGCACTCTTCAAGACACAATAAAAGTTATAGGGCACCTTTTAAACGTTCAGTAGCTGCGAGGTGTTTTAACAATGTGTTACCTTCTAATTTACTAAATTGCCTTTGTGCCTGTACAAAATATGATAAAGACTCTGCTGAAGTAAAAAAATCGAATAAAATTACACCAGGAAGATTTAAAAGCACTACAAAATCTATTTTCATTTTAGCAAAAATGTACTGGAAACATATTTTTAACTACTGGTGAAATTGAATCATCATACACATTATTCGACGAAAGACTTAAATACTTTGCAGTAGGTATCATTAGATTGATAACATTGTAACATTAATCCCTTGTCCAAATCGTATGTATCTTATTATTTCACAATCTAGGATTATGTCAAAACTTGTTAATAATGAAATTCATGCTGATTACAGGATGGCAGGTGGACAAGCCAAGAAGAAGGTCGTCAATGACAATGCTGGAGCCAAGGTTGCAGAAGACGCAAAGAAACCCAAGTTATGGGAGCCCCTCACTGATGGAGTCAAATGGATCGAGAAATACAGCGATAACCTGGAAAACTTCTTCGAAAGATTACCAGAGTTCATCACTACATTTATTGCCACATTGGCTATTTTCACATTCGGAGCCACTTTAAGAGGTATTTATGTTGATTTTTTGTTTTTCTATTTAGCACTTACTTAACATATCGATAAGGCTTATCAGATTATGTTTTATTAGTGTCAAACTTCTCCTAATTCTCTATATGCAAAAAATATGTTTAGATTAGTGTATGTACCTACATAAACGAAAGCCAATATTAACTGGTGACAATTTCAATTTATATTCATAACAATAATGAATACTGCAGATCACTAATCACGCAGGTTCTGCATAGCGGTGTACGTCAATTTTAACAATGATTAATACTACAACGCTTAAATTAAATGTCATTGGTCGAGCAACACTGACATGGCTTTCAACTATAAATTACTTTACTGAATCATGTCTAGGGTCAACTCATCTAATTCTGTGACAAAACAGAATGTGGAAAAAAAAACAGGTTATACTTTATAAATTTTATTTTTATTTTTAATAGGAACATTAATCAGTCTTCTATTGATCATATGAGCAAGTGTAATCTTAACACATATGAATTAACTCAGCGTAAAATGAGCTTAATCAAACCGCGATGACTTGTCTAATTCTGTGACAAACACCCTAATTCGGTGATAGTGCTTCTCTAATTCTGTTAGAACCGAATTAAGCGAGTATTTATTATATTTTAACACAAAATTAACAAAAAATCAAATTAATAAAAAATATAAACATTATTGAAATTAATAATTATGTATTTATTAATCAACTAGAAACTATCAAAAGTGGCGAAAAATAAAAAAACATTATTGGACTTTGTAATTGTTTTACACTCACCTTTTCTATTTAAAATGAATTAAATAATGACAGCACAGTCGCACGCTACCGGTGAAACGTCAAACATGGCGGGCGCAATGACAAATCCCGTGATTGTTACTATCTCACTCGCACGATCTTAACAAAAATTTGTACACGAAAAGAAGCTTTATTACCATACCATAGGGTTCATTTTAATGTATTGGATTTCACTCCTATAACGCTGTGAAAGAGTCCAAACGTTGTATCTCCGAATTAAGTGAGTCACACAATTAGGTGAGTTTACCCTACTGTATTGAAATAATGACGATAAGATAGGTAAAACTGTTGGCATCGAGACAATGTTAAGGACATACAATGTAAACGTGATAATATGATTTGATAAAAAAATATGAATCAACGGTTAATCTGAAAATCTTCAGGTGTTACCTAGGGGAAACTGAGGACACTTGATCCCCCCTTTTGTTTTTTGGCTATTATTTCGCGAATTTTAATCCGATTTTAAATATTCTGGTATTGAAATACGTGGAATTTAATTGGCTATACTGAGTATAATAGCAAATGATATCGGTATATAAATTTAGTAACCAGCCCACGAAAACGTCGTATAGGGAATTGTACCATGTGTCCCATATATATGTCTGACTTGATCCCCACCCTCTGGAACACTTGATCCTGGGGGGAACAATACAAAATAACATGTGAAAATTGTTTATCATTGATTTATTTGCTAAGTAGGTAATCTAGAAACAATAAAAACATATCCACTGTTATAATAAAACACATATACCTATGTTTTCTTACGAAAAACATTTTCTTACAACACGAAACACAAAATCATCCGCCATCTGCTCAACTATCGAATTTGACATGGGAACCAATTTTTGAAAGTTAGGACGTACCATATGCTACAAATGTGGCCTCTCTAAATTTAGAGAGTGTTAACAGAAGCTCTGTAAATCCAGTGTATCTAGTCTCCCGTAAGGATCAAGTGTCCTCAGTTTCCCCTATAGCTATTGCACTGGATTTACCTTAGCACGATATTGTTGATAAAGTTACAATGTAGAACTAAATTCCCTCACCAGCTGCAGCCTGCAGCTTCGCTCGACCTCTCAACGCACCCACGTCATAAAAGAAACTATAAATCTTAATTTTCGAGTCACTATTACAAGCAAAATATCCTTACCATTATCATCATCAGCCTTTAATTTCTAGTGTTAGGACACCGGCCTCCTCTCTGTGAGAGGGAGTGGGCCATAATCAACCAGGCAGGCCCGGTGCGGGATGGTTCTAAAAGTTCTTTGAAAATAGTAAAAAACTTTAATTGGGCAAATCACGACGATCAACAGCAAATAAACTATTAACGAAGATTGCTATAACTCCTCATTCGCAGTACTTTTCCAAAAATTCTCTTGACGACAGTATTAGATATAATCAAGCATTAACAATGTTGTAATCAAAACAATGAAGCTAATTGATCAATTCGATAAGCTATCTTTGATATTGGTATTCGCGTTGAAGAAACTACGCAAAATATAATTTACAAAGACGTTTCGCAACACAAAGGGACACAGTACATCTATGATCTTGAAAAAAGTAGGGGAACAGTGTATAAGACGGGGACGTTAATAATCGCGAGGTATAATGGGGACATACACTCTTTAGTCATACTAAACACAACATTAACGTAGAGCAAGCGCCATCAGGACGTCATTTGCAAGCGGCCAGACGCAAATAGCGTCCTGTTGGCGCTTATGCTACGTTAGTTTTGTGTTAAGTTTGCCTTAGGTGTGTGATTTCCCATCATACCTCGTGTCCCCGTCTTATACACTGTTCCCCTACGTAAAAATAACAATAAAAATACACTGTGCCAGTGTGCCTGCAAGATGGACCTGATTTACGTGCTACGAAGATTTCATAGCACAGCAGCACTCCAGTACCTAGTGTGATAAGCATGAAAGCGTGATAGATCCACAGAATATTATTTGCTTCATTTCATGTTACTCGACGGGTCAGTGAGCTTTGCAAAGTAGATCAGCAAAGCTGTATGTACTTTTGTGTTATGTAGCTCATTAAAAGCTGTTTTTATCATACACTTTTTGAGGTCTTCAATACACTGGTCAAGACCAGTACAAGTGTTTTTGTCTTTAAAAACGGTCACGTTATCGTGTGCAATTTACTTAGGCCCCCATGTGAACATACTTTATCGCAAAGCATAGTGTGGTTACCTACTGATACGCTAAAAGATATTGTAATTAGTATAATCACGATTATGTTAAATATAATAATAATAGGGGAATAACCATTATTTATAATATAATATTCCACAACTATCACACAACGCCATCTAGTCCCAAGCTAAGCAGAGCTTGTGTTATGGGTACCAGATAACTGATAAACATACTTATATATTTCTAAATACATAAATATTATAGATAAATCACACCCAGACACAGAACAAATGACCGTGCTCATCACACAAACATTTGTCCTGGGTGGGAAACGAACCCACGACCTCCGGCATAGCAGTCAGGGTCACTAACCACTAGACCAACAGGCCTGTCCAATACCTCCAAGCCAAAATTGTTGGAATTATAAATAATCTGTTGGATCGCTATCTATTCAATTTCAAACAAAGTTTACAATTGCTCTTGAATATGGATAGGTTTCACGTTGTTTCGATTTCCAAGTAAATAATTCTAAAAGCTCAAAGTTGTTTAGTTAGACCGTAAATAGACTACCAAATTGAATGCCTTTTGCTTGTTTTAGTTAGGTTTTTGAAAACAGTTTAATAATTATAATAATTTATCGTGCCTGTACCTTTTTTTTTGCGGAGGTATACAGGGTGAAATCGAAATCATGGGCAATATTTTAATCTAAGGCTCTACTCACGATGCTGATTACATTACGGCTAATTAATCGCAAATCAAAAATATTATTAATGCAATTATGGACACCTTTTAAAATGTAGTATGTCACATTGAAAAGGCTTATTATTGATTAAAACACTAAAAGTAATTTAAAAAAATCATAAACCCCAAAAGTCCTAAAGTATCAAAATTTTAAAGCGCAGTACAACGCGCGCAGAACGAAAAGTAAACAAACGTCAAATAATATTAGGCGAAGATATTTGCATTAATAATTTTTTGAGTTCCGAAATACGATTTGTATGGTTAGTAAAGCCCGAGTTTAAAAAAAAAACACCCTGTATAATATACATGAGTGCTTCTGTCCCTGACTGTAGCGGAGAGAACCATCAAACTAGTCCTGACCAAAGGCCACCCTAATCCTTTGTTTGTTGGCTTTTCAATCTTAGGCCACGGTGCTATTTAGACAGTCACATCACGTCGTCTATAGGTGCCCACCCATCACTTTAGTGGCAGCTCATAGATCGCGTGTGGACCAGGACGCGTCTTACGAAAGTCCGCGCCCGCCGTTATCGGAAATCGCCCCGACCGACGCGACGGCGACGCCTTGAGCGTCTCCTGCGGCGTCGCTCTTGGGGCGTGCGGTGGAGTATTGCTTCTCCCTCACGCGTTTCACTTCTTCTTTCGCTAGTATTTAGACGTGGCGCACAGATAATGGATTAACAGATATAATTCTTTTTATCCCAGTCATATTGTAATAGTTGTAATACAACATTTTTATAGCCGCAGAGTTTGTAAAGAAAACATAAGAAGAAAAAATAAAACCAGTACAAAATAATGATTTCCTATCAAACAAAGAGGAATATCGGTAGCAAGTACGATAAATTGATAGCTAACTGTATGGGCTTATTGTTATCTACCAGGAAAGTTCGATTGCTCAAAGCGTTACGGCAGTTTTTACATTAATGAATTCTCGTTAAAGATATAATACGAACAATTAAGGTCATTTTGAACCAATCAAACAACTTTATTGTGAGGTTTTCCTGCGAAATTATATTCACGGAAAAACAGCCACGAAAATTATTAAAAAGAAAGATTAATAAAAGATCAGTAAGCATTTTATTTGTTTTGAGAACATCAGCGTATTACAATGATTAAAAATTATAAATCGGCCGAATAAATCTTTAAAAACATTACAGAGCAAAACTTCACTAAAATAATACAAAGTATGACTTCTTTGAATAATTTCCGAGAAAACACATTATCTTTTTTCATTTATCTTATCTACATATTTTTAAAAAATACTAAAATGAACATACCTAATTAAAATAATAGAAAACCGTCAGCATCATCAGTTCCCAAGACCTCACTAAACGAGCAGTGTCGAGGAGACATTAGATTAAACAAACATCAAGTAAACATTTTAAAATATTTTTAAAAGAAACTAAACCGCCGCGTGTGGGAGCAGGGTCCAAGCTACCGGTGGTTAGGGCTCCAGAGACGGGAACCTCCTCACAATGCGAGCCATATCGAGGAGTACTGCCTTCTGAATCAGGCCCTTAATCCAACCACCTAGGGAGAGCCTCGAAAGGTGTTCGTCGAAGCTCTTTGCCATCAGGCCATTGGCAGAAACGACAATCGGCACAATGATAGCTCACATTCCACATGTCGACAACCTTGCGTGCTAAGTCGAGATATTTTATGAAACGAAACAAACATTATTATTATAAATATATCGTAATTTGCCCTCGTTACAAATTATTATCTATCTGCATTCCTAAATTTAAATTTTAAACACTAGAAATCCTTTGATTTCAGGAGAATGGGTAGTCATCCTAGTCACAGCGTTGAAGCAGTGGAGTGGCCACACAAACAACAGCACGAATACGACGTCTGACATTCTGGAGCTGTTCTCATCAAGGAACCTGAAAATGGAGAATTTCACCACCATCTTGATCGGAGCTCATGCCGTGTCTATGACCATGTACTTCGTGATGGGAGGGTTCTTGCACGTAAGTGGATTGTTTTACTTGGTACAATCATCGAATGAGTCTTTCCACCAAGGGCATGGTCCATGATCGAACAGCAAGTCGTCCATTACTCGCCGTCCGCATGCCCGCGCCTTTGTTGGCCGGAAATTGTCCTGTGACTGAAGCGTCTCCCACTGCAGCTGGGTAGTGGATTGTTTTTCCGGCAAACACAGATACATACACATCTATGAAAATTTCAACCGTCTAACTATCACGGTTCATGAGATATAGCTTGGTGATAGATGAAGAGAAAATAGGGTCCCGTTTTACCCTTTAGGAACGCTAAAAAAGGATCACCATATTGATTGCAGTTATTGCGATGCTATGTCTAGTCGGATCGGCCGAACCACAACGAAGTGAATAAAGTCTCTTCCATGTTTATTTCATGAACATAAATCTCACTCACCAGCTCGAGCCTTTTCCATGAATTGAATTGACCAAGAGACATTGATTTCCGAGTTTTTTTAGGATATTTCTTTAAAATAGGGAAACACCGAGCTCATCTAGTTTGTAAAAAAGTCGGTTTACTGACGATAGTTTAACGTGACAACGTCATAAGAAAATACTGATGGAATGGTTGACACTCAAGTTATAGGACGCTAATAATACGAGTATATTATTAAATATTATCTTGCTAAGGAAACCACCAATCATCAATTTTCAATCGCATAAAAAAGAAACTAGAAAATACTTTTAGGTACAATCTGGCTGCAAAAAATAATTCAATTTATCTTGTTCTCTTTTTCTTAAGCAACCATAGTCAGATTATTCTCTCTTTTTACCTGTGGGAATAAAAGTTTCCAGACAACATAAAAAAAAAACATTTGAACATCGCCAAACTAACTTCCACTAAATCCACTTCAAAATCGCTATGTACCTTAACATTTCACACACGTTTAGTACGAAAACTTTCATTTTGAAAACCACAAATTGGTTTTGTCTAGAAACCTTCCGGTGATTTTAAATCTTCTGCACATTATGAACGATTAAAATGAAGTCGATTCCTAATTGAAAATTAATTTGAAAACGATTCGGAGCATTTCTGAGAAGGACCTGTTTCAATTAGATTCGCTTTGACATTGACATTTTTCCCAGTAATGATACTGGACGACTGTGATTGAAGTCCTAAATTAAAGGACTTTATGGTTTATTTGTTGCCAATCAATCAAGTATGGCTACTGTACCGATCGCTATTTTGTATAGAATCTTCTAATCAAGGAAAAAATTAGTTCAATCAGTTTTCATTAATAAAACCTGCTTCTGATTAATTAATTTTAATATCTTTCATTTATCATGATTGTAATATTAATAGCCCTTCTAAATATCTGTTCAAGATTCGCCGTTTCCAAAAGCAATAATCTAATAAAAGCTGTAATCCCTCGCTTCCTTGGTAATTAATAATTCTGTGTTATTAATATTTACGTCACTGAGATATGGAACAATCCGCATGTTATCTGTCGTTTTAATCTAAAGTTTTGTTGAAGAATTTGTAGACCTGACTCTCATCACATACGTCCTCAGAGTTATCAAAGTTGTGAACATATGTATGTTGATATATGTAAGACGTTTGCAACATTTGTGTCTTAACGTGACTTTTGTTTTGATAACCACTCACAACAATGTTGGGAACATTTTAATCGCACTCGTGTAATGAGATTAGTGATTATCATAAAATTTCGTTGATAATTAGAATGACGTAGGACTGGTCGTTGATACATACATACCTACCTAATATAAATAACACAATGAACAATTTTAAATTACGCAACAGAGCACAATCAATATTTCATGGTTTCTAGTAACTAACGGCTCAGTAATATATACTCTCACAACATCAATCTTTCACCTTATTTCAGCTAACCTTTGATATCACTTGAAATAGTTTTCAAAATCTTTCCCAGTTTCACTAGCCCTACGAAATTATTAACAATTCCATGAGATGTTGTGTATATTGAATTCTAGGAGGTAACAGGTAGTAAAGTTGAGTTAAAGACTACCAATGATTAACTCAACTTAGCACTTTTTGATTTGCCGGTGGAACTTCAGGGAGCATTTCCTGAGTTTGGCCCCAAGGCTGAACCGGGCAGCAGCCGCCCTCAGGCGACTCATTTGATGATTTTACCACGCTAAAAAAAAAGCACTTTTTGACTTGCTAAATAGTTAGCATGTATTCTAAACTCCACACCAACCACAGTAAAAGTAAGTTAAAATGTTTGTAAACGCACGCACGCACGCTATAGAAATGTACCTAGGGAGAGGCAAACGGGCACGCCGCAATCGCGGCGGTAAGACCCCTCTTTGAGGAGTGGCTGGAAAGACGTCACGGCGTCCTGACTTACCGCATGACGCAGGTCCTCACCGGACACGGAAGTTTCGGGAGGTTCCTGTGTCTGATAAGGAGGGAAGAGACGCCCGGGTGTCACCACTGCGAAGATCGCCCGGAGGACACGGTGGAGCATACGGTGCAGGACTGCCCCGCTTGGGCAGAGCACCGCCGTGTCCTCTCGGCGGCGATAGGCGGAGACCTCTCGCGCCCGGCATTGGTCGAGGCCATGCTGCGGGGCGAGACGGAGTGGGAAGCGGTCGCCTCCTTCTGCGAAGCAGTTATGCTCGTGAAGGAGGAGGCGAGCCGCGAGAGAGAGAGGACAGCGTCCTCCCTCCGCCCCAGCCGCAGTGGTAGACGCCCACGGCGTCGGACGTCGCGGGACGATTTCCGGCCACCGTAGGCGCGGGCATGCGGGCGGCGAGTAAAGGGCAACTCGCCACCCGACCATGGACCATGCCCGGGTCGACGGCGCGTTGTGTTCCACGCGCGCCTCAAGGAGTGTCAGCATGATGACGGGGCCCCCCTCTAGAGGGCCAAAGCCTGCCGGGGTTGCGGGACTTATCTCATTACCGTGACCCCGGGACAAAACGGGCTATTGAAGGACACCGTGGATTTTAGTCAGTACAAGTCTGACAGTCCCTCCCGCCCTGCCCGGGGTGGGAGGACTCATTTGATGATTTTACCACGAAAAAAAAAAAAAAAAAAAAGGGAGAGGCAAAGCATTTTTAAAACAATTTATTTATAATCATAATATTATTATTATCTCTATTTAATTTTCAGTGGTACTTCTACATGAATAGAAGGCACCTCGCCAAAGAGTGGAAGATCCAGCCTGACAAGTGGTTGTCTCCCGAGCTGGAACGTCACGAGATCATGATCGGCACCCTGTCACTCCTCATCACTGGAACCTTCTCCGCTTTCCTTGCCTGCTACATCTACAACGGAAACCCTTCCACCGTCTACTATCAGTTCGATGAATACGGATGGTTCTGGTTCTTCCTGCAGTTCCCCGTAATCTTCTTGTACAACGTGAGTATTATTTTCAAGTTTCAGAATATAATTTGTATTCAAAAATTCCTAAAAATCAATTCAATCTTTAACAAGTCTCATAATTTACAATATTGAATAAAGAAATTGAGACGTTTTCTATGAAAACGGGAAAAGCATCATGTTTTCCTTTTATTTACAACGTTCAAATATAATAGGACTGAAATTAATTTCTGTAATAATGATCTGCTCGTGTATAAGGAAGAACTTTGGTATTAAAGTATACATGATCTTTGTTTTCAGGACTACACTACGTACATCCTCCATCGTTTGTACCACACTCCGTGGCTCTACAAGCACTTCCACAAGCTCCACCACAAGTACAAGCAGCCTACTGCCTTCTCCGTGACGGCCATCCATCCGTTCGAGATCATGCACGTTCAGCTGACCATGTGTCTGCCACTTTTCCTCTTCCCATGTCATTGGCGTAAGTTTTACGTGCTCATAATTATAAAACTGCTTTTTAACTGACGATTCATCAACCTTTTTCACTGACTCAAGTAATGATCCAACATTGAAGTAGAAGATGGATTTTTTTTTCTCAGTTTTGGTGTCTTCATCTTTTTCATCGTCCATTTTAGTGTCCTCCTCATTTTATTTGTTTGTGTTATATTTTTAGTACCTTTCTACGCCGTGGCTATCTACGTGTACTACCACGGCATCATCGACCACTCCGGCATCAACTTCAAGGCCCAGTGGTGGCAGCCGTGGCAGCCAGATGCGGAGTTCCATGACCAGCATCATGAGTTCTTCCACTGCAATTTCGGTTTCAACATGTCTATTTGGGATAAAGTAAGTTAAAATCAAAACAAAATAAAATTGGGTTAAACTAGATGCGAAAGACATTGTATGTCTGACACTGGATTGCAATAGGCTGATTTGAGTGTATTAATACTATTTGACTAATACTCACCGCAATTTTCATATTGTACTTTGGATATAGATTTTGCAAATCTAATCAATTGGCTCATTATTTATGATAGTCAAAGTCACGTTGAATTATCTTTCTTTGAAAGTCTATGACAATGCAGTTTATTTTGGCAGCGTTCCATTAGAATATGACAATCGATTTATAAGTTCGAAACTGAGCTATAAATCAAATAATTTTACAAGAATTCGTTCTACATTTTGTATACAATGAAGAAAATATTGTGTTCATTATTTAGTTTGAAAAAAAATTTTGACCAATCAGCTTATTTTGACATGACTTTATCTTCTTCTTCGTCGATTCACTCTTGACAGAGTGGTCGTGGTCAGCATGTTGCAGCGAGACATCGTGCTGCCATAATTCGCCTCACAATGCGGCGCCATCCATGACTTTATAGTTTAATGATATTATAATCACTTCATTATCTGCCTAGCAGAACCTTTGAAAGGCTGTAGGTAGGCCGCTATAGGTGGTAGTTGTATTTAGAAAACTGGCTATCCGATGCCCCTTGGTAAGATTGGTTGTCAGACTTTCTGGCCAATACAAGACTACCTTTAACGACTGCTAAATATCTACCATAAGACAAACGGCTTAACGTGTTTTTTGAGGCACAAAGAAACTTAGACCACCACACATTCACAGAACAACCTAGACAAAGAAAACTTGAGAGGTAAAAACATTTTCTCAAACAAGATTTTATTTTACAGTTACACGGTACAATGAGAAAAACGTATCGTGCTTATACTGAGGACACCTACCACGGAGAAGCACCATCTATCGACTCTCCTGAAGGCAAGGCTATTCTTGCCGAGAACCCCGATCTTATTGAAAGCAAAGTATTGAACGAGGAAATTCCTGAGATTCTCGGTAGTATCAAAGCAGAAGTATCCAAGACTGAAAAGAAGAAGAATAAATAATTTGTAGGATTAGACAACACGCTCTTTGTAAATCATTATCTTAGAAGTAAGACGTAGCAAGTAAATTAAAAAAAAATGGTATTTGTCATAGTTCTGGTCCAATCGCTAGATTGTAAGCTTCCAGCGATTTGGAATTCAGAATGACGAGCATAGTTTTTCTGTATTTTGCTAAACAACTAATTTATTCTAGGAATTTTCGGTGGTGTCTCACTAACGAGCGAAACCATCATCGTAATTTAAGTTTTCATCTTCAACAGAAACATTTATTTTTAGTCTAGTTCATAAATCACAGATGCATTTATTTACTTAATGATATTCTCTAAGGAATACATTTCAACTTCTGACTTATCTTTTTTCCGACTTATTTATATTGACTTAATATTTTTCTCGACCCACGTTGTGATAGATGCTGATTTTTTAGTAATATAAAGAAAGGTGTATGTGATATTGCTAATTTAATTAAGTAAAGCATTTTTTGGTATTATACATTATTGTTTTATTAGATCAATACCTTTGAAAACGGTTTTTTTTCTGAAAAGGAAAGAATCTTTGACTTTCCATTAATCTTTCAGTAATTTTTTCAAGCAAACACACGGAAAATGCATTTCAAGATTTCCTGTAAAGGCTACTACACACATGCCGGCGGCAATATCGCCGGCTTTATGCCGAGCGGCTACGCCGCCGGCAATACAAGCTGCCGGCACAAGCCGCGCAAAGCCGCCAAGCATCATTCTGGTTGTGACAGTCACATAGAACGCCGCATGAATGCCAGGAACGAACTGACGCCGGCAAGCCGCGTAACCCGCCGCACACCCCGGCGGCGATGCCGGCGGCTCCCTTGTGTTGCAAAGCCGGCGGCTTTGAATGCCGCCGGGCGCACTGCGGCTTGGCCGGCGGCCCTGCCGCCGGCACTGTGTGTAGGAGCCTTGATATCTTAAAATATCTTATATTCTTTGATTTTAATTTCTTGTTCCTTGATTGAAAACAAGGAAATATAATTACGATTTAACAATCACGTAAAGACTTCTCCGAACAAACAACGCAAGAAATATCGTGTTCTTTGTAATAATTTTAACGAAAAAATCGGAGCACAATATAAGCATAATAATTAATTAAATTTTGTTTGTATTTTTATTTATTTAAGGTGGCTTTTTAACATCTTGGGATTGGTATGGTTCTATAAGAAAAATAAAAATGGGCTGACGGCAATGTTGCATAATATGTTGGTAAAAGCTAAATGAGGCCACAGAGGCTGTAGGGAAAGGTGTAGATAATAATGATAAACGTAAGGCTGGTGTGTAAGTTGAATGATTTTTAAATAATTATGGCATGATTTTTTAATTGTGCAGCAAAATCATTGAAATTTTTATTATCTGTTGCTTTTATAATACTTTTTTTTTTGCTAAAACACATCCATAAACTCGATGACATCATATCCTTGTCCTTTTAACATGTTGCAATGTCGGTAAAATAATTAATTTTATTTTTGTTCTCCTTACTTCGTTTATTGAAAAAACCGAGTCATGTCGCTTAGCAAATCTAAAAACGCTAAAAAAATCACCCAGCTCACAATTTTCTTCAACATCAATTATTCAGAAAACAAAATTGACGATCTATATTGAACCATCAGCGTTTTCCATCGTTCGCCCATCAATATATTTGACTGGAAATAATTTCTTGAGATAAGAACATAATAGGACATTTCAATGTCTTCGATTCTGGTTTTAGATTGAAACAATGCCGGAAAAATAATAAGATCGGCTCGTTTTCGAGAATGGGCGAGCATTTATTTTAAGATATTGACAACTTTATTGTTTCCTCATATTCTGACAGATAATCATAATTTTTAAGTAGGTACGTATTCATTATAACCTCAGATTTAGTTTCACTCATAACATTTTCGCCTTTTCTTTTGGAATCACTTTGATCGGAAATGTCCAGCAAATTAAAAACTTCAAATATTATAGTTTGTTATTTTCCTTTTTCAAATCTTAGATTAAAGCCTCCTGCAGACACACGCGATTAATCGCGCTGCGACAACGAGCCAAACTAATTTCCACTCTAAAAATACTGCGAATGGACCGCGCCATGTCGCCCCGCGCGATTAATCGCGTGTGTCTGCAGGAGGCTTAAATCCTTCCTCGATAATTATTCACACGGTCATGACGTCAACGTACCTGACACAAACGACGACACAATTGGGTCAAAACCAGTTTATCTGGACAAAATTCTATACCGTCTACTTAATTTTTATCCACATGAGCAACTAAATATTCAAGGATACTCTTTACGAGTTATTCTTGAAGATTTTAGAACCGTAAAGGGACTCGTATTTCAGTACACAACAATACTTCCATCTCAGTTATTAGGCCTTGCGGGTCTGACCTAAGTTACGGCCTGGCCACGCAGTCGAGCCTATAAATTTTAGTGCCCTAGTACTTATGTCCGCTGGTGTAGTTTGTTTAGTATGTTTCGAGTGCGAAAATACAGCAATTCATTTTGATGTACAACCTTTATCCTCTTATGTATGTGAATTATGTATTGTGATTTTGGGTAACGCTTCGTTTATACTGACTCAACAGTCAGTGAAGTGAATTGTGTGACTAGTGACTACCGCATTTGGTTTTGAACTATACATAATTAGTACTGATGTCACCTACTCCCAACAAGGTGTGACATTCACAGTTGACATCTCCGTAAGATTTGGCAAAGGTAAACCTATTGTGCACTCTTAACAAGGCAGTGAAGTACTATGATAAAGATGACGAACCTAAATACGGGCTGCTATTTAGCAATTACAGAATACGAATCTTACAAAAAGTTTTATTGGTTATTCATTACTTTTGCCCACGCAATTGCTGAATAAGAATGTATATTCATTCTAACACTATGTTTCACTTATAAATGAATCGTTTTAAGGTTAAAAGCTTTGACCTTAAGTCAGACAAAGTTAGATCCTCCGAAAGCACACTTGAGCTATATTTATAGCGGCCATACACCATACTGCCTATCGTACAATCGGCATGACGATCGATTTGATCAAATTGGCAGTTCGTCCATATACACCATACACCATACTGCCTATCGTACAATCGGCATGACGATCGATTTGATCAAACTTCAAATCGGCAGCAGTGATGCCAGCTTAGCAACTTTACCTATAGCTAGATCTAGCTATTATTCGGTGACCGACAGCTACAATTTTATAAAAGTTGTGGCTTAACTTTTTAGCTACTGTTTTACCGACTTGTTTTTTTACCGGTCTATCCCACTGGTGGGAATCAGTTGGTAATACAAGTGAAGGTCGGAAACCATTTGCTTATCGTTAAGCAAATGTTTTCCGACCTTCAAGCGATTTTCGACCTTATTGACATTTATGCAAACACCGGATTTTAATGAAGGAGCAATGTTAGCTAACGAGAATGTGAGAAAAAACAAACTAAATTTTAAATGTCAATAAGGTCGAAAATCGCTTGAACCAGTTTTTTCCACTCCACTCCACTGTAAAAAGTGTCGTGACAATTTTTTCCGCCTAGCCCCCTTTCGCAACGCGCCATAAGGAACTTCGTTCCAAAAAAATAAACGTTTCGAATTGAGAACCTCCTCCTTTTTTTTACGTCGGTTAAAAAGTAGCTACCGAATATTAGCTAGATCTAGCTATAAAGTTGCTAAGTTGGTATCACTGCTGCCGATTTGAAGTTTGATCATTCCGATTTGATCAAATCGATTTGATCAAATCGATTTGATCAAATCGATTTGATCAAATCGGCATGATCATGCCAATTTGATGGATTCCACGCCCATACACGGTCAAATCTAACTGATCAAATCGGCAGCGTCATGCCGATTGTACGATTGGCAGTATGGTGTATGGCCGCTATTAGACAACTTGTTTGAAGGGAAGATTTTGCTTCATGAAAATGTTTGAATTGCTAACTAGAGGAAATTCATTGTATGCTTTACAAGGTCTTATTTTAGAAATTTCAAGTAACTTAACTTTTGCTTGTAAAATTTACTGACATCCGATAAAATTGAACGGGATGTTACAACGCTTGATCATGAACTACACTTTCTATCGACAAAGGTTGCAACTGTGCCATAAGAAACATTAAATAGGAATCAGCAATACCCTAAAGTCGTCACTACCTAAAGCCGAAGAGAGATTTGCCACTATTAATAGTCTTGGGTGTTCCCGAACACAGCAGTCACCGTTAGAGAATGTTGCATAAAAGTTGTCTAACTTTTTAAAAAGAAAACTACTAAATGTTGCACACTGTCATAAAATGTTATCCTGTTATACAATGTTTTATAACTGTTCAAATAATTATCATTAAAATTAACACACTGATTATCATTAAAATTTTATTTTCAACTAATAAACGATTGAGAAATATTCGTTAAATAAAAGCTGTGTGAAAAACAAAACTAAATTATGCCGCCAGTTTGCTGCTTTTTTTTTTTTTACCCCGGGCAGGGCGGGAGGGACTGTCAGACTTGTACTGACTAAAATCCACGGTGTCCTTCGAATAGCCCTTTATGTCCCGGGGTCACGGTAATGGTATAAGTCCCGCGACCCCGGCAGGCTTTGGCCCTCTAGAGAGGGGGCCCCGTCATTATGCTGACGCTCTTTGAGGCGCGCGTGGAACACAACGCGCCGTCGACCCGGGCATGGTCCATGGTCGGGCTGCGAGTTGCCCTTTACTCGCCGCCCGCATGCCCGCGCCTACGGTGGCCGGAGATCGTCTTGCGACGTCCGTCGCCGTGGGCGTCCACCACCGCGCCGGTTTGCTGCTTAAACCAGTTTAATGTTTTCAGTTTGGAGTGACGTCACGGATGTCAAGTTGGTCTGTGTTCTTCAAAGTTGTTTACAGTTTTTAAAATAAAAACATCTAGTGAAGTACGAACAATAGATTACAGAAAGTTTTAACAGTTAATCATACAACTCACAAAACGTTATCCAGTGTACAAGTGCAGTGTAAATATTGTAATTACTGTTTTAACTTAAAACTATACACCAGTGACTAATTCTACCCTTCATATTAAAATTATTAAGACATTTAAGTGAAAACACCAAATAATTGTTGACAAGTGTCGCTCGGGAGTGTGCATCATAGTCTGTTTACCCTAGTGTCAACCCAACTTATGGTGTTTATATACCATAGACTCCCATCGAACTATCACTACGCTTTTTTATTTGAAACAGCGCCATCTATCGATACAACTTGGAACTTCTAAGTTAAATCGATTGCGGGAAGAGTCCGTGTTGCCTACTCGCGCGGTACGTACAAAATACAACATGCCTACAGCAAAGTGTGGTGGATGTGCCAAATTCTTGTCCCCGGTAGATGCCGCTAAATGCAACCAGTGCAATGTTTTTTACCATCGGGTTTGTGTCGGCCTCCCTACCATGGGTAATATTGGGCCCAACTGGCGCTGCCCTGAATGCATTAAAAATGTAGTCAGGGACTACAAAGCGGAGACACCTGTTCGGAGTCAGGTGGAACTTGACCTATCGGAAAGACATAGCCCTGAGGAGCTCATGGAAACCAGCCCAATGAACTGCTCAGCGTTGGACGCCACCATAAATTTCTCCCCTGACCTGGCGGGCGAACTGCGGCTGTTTAAGGAGGAGCTGCGTGCAGAGTTTCGTCTGATGCACCAGGAATTCCAGCAACTACGATCGGAAATGGCTCAATTACAGACCTCCCTCAAATCGTCTGATGAGCGGATGGATGGCCTAGAAGTGCGAATGGGTGCTCTAGAAATGAAACTGGCACAAAATGTACCATCAATTGATAAGGGTCCACTCGAAAACACTATCGCCGAGTTGAAATGCCAGTTAAACGAGCGTGATCAGGAGTTGCTCCTCAATGACATTGAGGTAACTGGTATACCTGAAAGCAGAGAGGAGAGCACCATGCACCTTGTTAAGGTTATCGCTTTAAAGCTCGGCGTCGACATCGATGAGAGGGATGTCGTGCATGCTGAGCGGGTCGGATCCACTAGACGTAACCGTCTTGACAAGAGCTCAGACGGCTCCACCTCTGCCGTTCCCGCTGCGCAGCGGCCGCGGGGTATATCTGTGCGCTTCGCAAGGCGCGCAACGCGCGACGCCTTATTGCGCGCCGCTCGCGTACGCCGCGGCTTGAGTACGGATGACCTCGACGTAAAAACTAGGCCGGCGCCCGCGCAACGCGTTTACATCAACGAGCGTCTCACTAAGATAAACCGCCAGTTGTTTTACCACGCTCGTCAGGCTGGAAACCAACATAACTGGAAGTACGTATGGACAAGGGAGGGGAGAATATTCGCTCGTAAAGAGGACCACCAGAAGGTGGAACGAATAAGATGCGAAGAAGACATTTGTAGAATTTTTTGTTAATTGTCAGTTCGTACCTTAGTAAAAGTTTCCGAATGTTAGTTAATTTTGGTTCATTAATTGTGTTTTTTTCACCGCTAATCAAAAAGTACCGAATATTAGTCAATCTTGGCTCAATTGTGTTTTTTCCATCGATAGTCAATACTTTAATTCTATTCCTTATGTTACTCTTTACTTTAATGTTGTCTTTTTCTGTGTGTCTCACGGCGGCGCCCCACAGTGAGCTGTGTTCAGGTCAATCTATCATCATACTCGTATATTATGTATCTGTCAATATTTATAATAGTACCATACATAGTTCTAACTTATTTTACTTATCTATTATAAAAACACTAATACACCGTTTCACACATATTTCATGTATATATTATAATACAGTACTTTCAAAATTATTAGGCATATTATCACAGTATACATCGCTTGCACATAGCTTCCATATTTGTGTTGTTAAATATTTATTATTTGTAGTACAGATATACGATTCAAATTTTTTAACTGTAATCGTCATTAAGTTAAACTTCATAACGAATTTTATCAATAAAGGTTTAAAGTCGATATTGCTCAAAGCAGTCGAGATATTTTTCCAATATTACTATGATGAATAAGAGAGAAAAGTTTCTAAAGGTTGGTTTTATAAATGCGGGATCATTGGGAACAGGGCATGACGACTTGATAGCTGCGATAGACAGGCATTGTCTTGATGTTATGGCCATCAACGAAACTTGGCTTCGACCGGGCGAGGAGGGGCGCGCTCCGGTTGTGCCGGGCTACCGTCTACGTCACACGCCGCGGCCAGCGAGTGTTCGCGCAGGACGTGGTGGGGGCGTCGGTTTTTATCTGCGGCGTGGTTTAAGCGCGCGTACTTGGACTGGGCCGGTCGATCCCAGGTTCGAATCGGTCGAACAAATGTGGCTTATACTCACAATGAGTGGCAAACAAATTGCTATTGGTACTGCGTACCGGCCGCCATGGTTGGACCTTGCACTTTTTCTTGATGCCATAACAGATTCCCTTACCTCACTGGCGCATTGTGACCATTGTATACTGCTGGGTGATTTTAATGTGAACATGCTGGATACTAGCGGCACAAAAACAGGAAAAATTAAGGAGTTTTTAAATAGCCTCAGTCTTGATCAATTAGTTACAACTCCTACTCACCTTACGGCTTCCAGTGAAACACTGATCGACGTTCTGTGTACGGATATAAGAGCAAGATACACGTTGGTGGAGTCTCTTAGTTCTCTTAGCGGTCATTCACTTATAATTGCTGAATTTCATATTAAACGTGACAAGTTAAAACCTTATATAATAAAATTTAGGCCACTTAAGAATATATGCGTGGATAATTTTAACATGGACCTGTCGCTTTTGTGCTTTGATAATATCTCTTTGATGAACAATGTAAATGACATGGTGCGTGTATTTAACTCGCGTGTTATTTCACTGTTCGACGCTCATGCACCAGTCAAAACTTGTACCATTAAGGAAAAGTCTTATCCGTGGATAACTGACACGATAAAAGTCATGATGCGTTTACGTGACAATGCTTTAACTTGTTACAAAAAAACTAAATCAGCTTCCAAAAGGGAATACTACAAAGAGTTGAAGTCCCTTGTTTCACGGTCTTTGTTTAGCGAAAAAGTGGCATATTTTAAACACAACATCAACAATAAAATAAACAATCCCAAAATATTATGGAAAAATATAAAATCCACTTTGTCGCCTTACAAACCTAAACAAGACATTCTATCACATTTTTCTGATCCAGATCTCATTAACAACACCTTTTTGGTAGTCCCTGGTAACCCCGAAGCAAGCTTGTCACTTAAGGCTTATTTTGAACACCACAAATATGGAGAAGCAGTTTTCAAGCTTGATCCGGTAGAACAGAGAGACATTGCTCGTATAATTTCTAACCTAAAAAGCAACGCCGAAGGTTACGACCATATCACACTTGATATGCTAAAAATGATCCTACCGGACGCTTTAGCTACCGTAACTGAAATTATAAACCGTTCTATAATATCTGCAACATTTCCTGAACAATGGAAAATAGCATCCGTTAGGCCCATTCCGAAAGTCAGCAATCCTATTGAAGTAAAAGACTTGCGTCCTATAAGTATTTTGCCGTGCCTGTCCAAGGTACTTGAGAAAATCGTCAGTCTGCAGTTAACGCACTTCCTGGAACAGAATAACATATTGCCTGATTTACAGTCTGGCTTCAGGAAGCAGCGCAGTACCGCCACTGCTTTACTGGATGTTACCGACAATCTCTTGTCAGCCCAAGACAAGGGAATGTGCTCTGTGTTGGTCTTGTTAGATTTTTCCCGAGCTTTTGACGCAATCAATATTTCGCTTCTGTTGTCTAAGTTAAGTTACTACGGTTTTGATCCAAGCGCTATAGAGTGGTTCCGTAGCTACCTTAGTGACAGGAAACAGCGTGTCGATCTACAGCTAGGCGATGGAACAGTTCTGACGTCTACTTGCACTACGATACGAAGAGGCGTTCCGCAAGGGTCCATATTAGGACCGATTCTTTTTATTTTATACTGTGCAGATATCGTCAAATGCATCCGAAAATGCAAATATCATATTTACGCTGATGATATACAACTATATCTATCTTTTAGACCGGATGAATATGATAGTGCTATTAGGGATCTAAATGAGGACCTTCACAGAATCGCTGCGTGGTCTGAGGAAAATTGTTTGTCACTAAACCCATCAAAAACGAAATATCTAGTAATTGGCACAAGACAACAACTTCTTAAAGTACCTGCAAAGATTGGTTTGGAACTGATGGGTGTACAAATTGACAGAGTGTACGAGGCGCGGAATCTTGGGCTCATTATGGACAAAGACCTTCGCTTTGAAAAACATGTTGCCGATTCGGTTCGTAACTGTTTTTACCGTTTAAAAGTCCTTTATAAAATGAGACCTTACTTATCTGAAACAATACGTGAACAACTTGTTGAGACACTAGTGTTGTCTAAGCTTAACTACGCGGATACAGTTTACGGCCCGCGCCTGTTGGCCCGAACCGAGCGGCTCATCCAACGAGTACAAAACGCTTGTGCCCGTTTTTGTTATAAAATTCCACCCAGGACACATGTAACCCCTTTCCTAAATAAGCACTACACACTCAAAATGAAATCGAGACGCAAGTTTGCACTTGGCGTGCCTTCTGTTCGGTGTTATTAAATATAAAAAACCAGACTACCTGTACAATAAACTGAGTTGGATCGGAAGTACACGCGAATGTAATAGAAGGCAATGCTCACAGCAACTTGCGTCTCGGTCTCATCGTACAGCGACTTTTAGGGGTAGTTTTCGATATGCGGCATCAAAGGTTTGGAATAATCTACCTCCACCCATTCGATCTTCTAACTCGATTAATGTCTTCAGAAGCCGCTTGCGACAGTACTTAATTGAAGCACAACGGAAATTGGACATGGCAAATATAAATGTGTCACTTATATAATGTAGTGCAAATTTAATTAATGTCAGTCTAACCCTACAGAAAACTATGGTTTAAGTATTTTTATTTGATAACTGTTCAACTTACCTTTCTTTTCTTATTATTATTACTTTTTATCACTCATGTTCGCATTTTAAACGTAACTCATGGAATAATTATTTTGCTCGTTTTTGTGTCTAATACTAATAATAATATCTGTCATTATGTTCATATTTATTTAAATACCCGCACACTAAATATAGCTTCATTATTTTAAAATGTGCAACCTTAGGCCGGTAGTTCGTGCGTCACAGGAGGCTGCACGCAGCGCACTGTGATTGCCTCGCACTTCATGGTTTAGGGACTTTACGGTTGATACGTCCAGTATTTTTAATTTATTATTTCTATTGTATAGTTTTTGCACCATAGATATGTTTGCACCGCTTGAACTATTTACTATAATATCATATTTCTTCAATGTTATCTTTATTTATACATATACATTTTATCTCTCATAAACTATTTATATATATTTTATTCTGTAACTTTTAAACTGACATTGACATTCGGACACTCACCAATTAGGTTCATTTGAAAACCAGCGTCGGGCACCAGTTGTCCGACATTATGCTGAAATGGGCCTATTTGGCGCAGCCGTGAGTCACACAGTATACTAGTATATGCCTATATTCTTGTTTGGCTTAGAATATTATACCTACCTTATAATTGTTTACCATTAAGTTCTATTTCTTGTGATACTGTGTGCACTTGTGGCGTGTGCCAATAAACGTTTTTTCTTTCTTTCTTTTCTTTCTTCTTTCGTTTTGGGAATTGTACACTTAATAGCATTTCGACTTGACCGTCTTATAGGTCCATGAGCCCACAGCGCCATACCAATCAATTTCCTCACTAAGATACTATCTGCTACAAAGTAGACTCACTTTCTGTAAGTACAAGGAAAGTGCCTGCATCCCTATCGGGTGATCATAATATTTCACCGTTCAAAACAGAATTCTGCCTTTTCACGCAAACCATTTATCACTGGGGCGAAGGAAAAAATGCTGTGGCCTTAAGGGGCCAAGTGAAAATAATGTGAGAACAGGGGCCAACTTCATTTGATTTATATCGCTCAGAATATTGCGTTAATTAAGCTTCGATGTAACAGACTACTCCAGGACAATGGAATAAGTAGGCAAGGGCCATGTACAATTATATTTCTTTGTTCAAAAAAATTTTTGGAACATTTTTCCAAACATTGTCTTCAAGACTGCTAAATTCAGAAATGTTTAAAATCAAGGCAAAAAGTTGAATTTCTTTTCTAAAGATCTTTTCAAAAGCTGCTTCTATCGAAATTCGGAACAACACAATAATACTAATTGATTTCGCAACCCTTACCGCAAAAAGCGGAACCTCTTTCCCCTCGCAATTCGAATCAATATCTAATTTAAGTCATTTCAATGGCTGAGTAATCACATTTTCGCGTCCAAATATTGCTTCAGAGTCTTTTATCTGATCAAACTTAAGGCCCAGTCTGTTCAACCCCTGTTTTATTAATCGAATTTAATTGGACACTCTACCCTTCTAAGAGCAGGGCTTCATTATAATTTTCGATAGAAAAAGTCGTAAATTCTTTTTAGAAATTTACTTTCTGTAATTGCTTTCGATTTTATTGTTAGAGCCCTTTCTGACCTTTTACAGACGTAACAATATTGATTTTTATCGTGAAAGTCCAAGATTGATTTTTGTTTGATAGACTATTGTTGGTGGTGTTGCTGTAAAAGCTTGTTCTACTTCTACAGAGTAACAAATGTTTCATCATTACACTTTGGAATTTGTTATTAACTTGTTACATAACCTAGTTTTACTTTGTCATTATTTGTCAAAATTCCTTCAGTTCTTATTTAAAATTCAAATCTCATATAAAACATTGACTCGTACACCCAAAACTTTCTGAAAGTTAATAATAAAGCGTTTAGTTACTGTATGACTTAGCGTGTTTTGTTCGACTTTCATTGTAAAGTTAAAGTACTTATACAATATTCATCATTAAAAATCTGAAGCTATTCAACGATTTACAGTTCATCAAAATTCCGTCCTTCTTTGCTTTTATGGCTGCAAAACTTCTGTTATTACGTGTAAAGCGGAGGCGGCGTATAGCGCTTAAATCTAAAAATAAAATGAAGCTTTGAACTTCAACTTTAAGTTGGAGGCACTTACGACAATAACAAGCTATGCGAGGCCATAGCCATTTTGCTGTTTGGAAACGGTTTAAGAGTGAAGAAAGTGGCGGGAATCTGTATCATGGAGACATGATTTGACATCCTCTTCTACTGTTTATTTTTTTTCATTCTCATAATCAGGTAATGTCAATATTGATAGGATGGTGGTGAAGTAAGTCAATGTGTGATTTTAAGAGTGTTTTTTATTCACCAATGTATAAAAAAGCAAAGGACTGCTTTTTTATACATTGGTGAATAAAATACAGTTTCATAAAATAAAAATTTCTAATTTACTTTGCTACTTATATTTCATTTGAATGACAGGAAAATCTTGAAGTTACTTGTTTATTTACGGCTTACAATAATTTGATTTTAATTTTGTGTTGTGTTGTTTTATACTTATTTCTTTGTGTTATGAATCTCAAAATTGCCTGAAATAAACGACATTTAATTACATAACTAGCAAGAATTTTGTCATAATTATTTTTGAAAAGTACTAGCCTACTGGTCTGGTACCTTTTCAAACACAATACCAAACAGTTGTCTTTCTCAAATCTCACGAATTGGACCAGAGGAACAAAAAGAGGTACAGAATGGGGCGGAGTCAAACGCGTCGAAAGCCTCCTGCATAATGCATTGTGACTGCAGAACCTTTGACTGGCGGATTATACGCCGGAGTTATTTCTTCCCAAATTCTTGCAGCATTAGCTGCAGTGAAACGCTGGAAACGGCTCTAAGTTTCGTGGTTTTGCAAAGAAAGTTTCTGGTTGGTATTTCTTTTGCAGGAATATTCATACCACGTTTCAATTGCCGGAAGGTAAGATAGAAGTGTACCTTCAAAGTAGAACACCCACATTTCGCCAATTATGTTATTGCTAATCGTGCTACAAATCCAGACTTCGTGGCAGTTTTTGAGGAATTCACAAACAGGTAGTTGCGCTTGCAACCACCATACCAACCGAATAGATGCTAGTGTAATTGGAAATACTTCTACCGGAGTTGTACCATGTATTTCGATTATCCGATTACAGTTGTTGATTTTATTATAAGATAATCTTTTTGTTAGAAGATCAGGGGGGGTATTACAACGTCTTAAAACCAGGCTTGTTCTGGCGAGTGAAAGTGAGAGAGCTATACAAGTCGTCTAGCACCATCTCGTTCACTCACAGCAATAAGCCTGGTTTTAAGACGTTGTAATACCTCCCCAGTGACTTTTAGGCTAGATTGATACTGGATCTGGATGTACCTAATAATCTGATAGATATTGTTCCAATGAGATATGTTTGAGTTAGGTCTAAGATTAGGTATAACAGTCTATCTGTAACCCCTCAACAAGTTATGCTTTTAATTGTGACCGTTTTTTTCAATGTAACCTTTTGTATGATAAATGGCTTATGTTTGCTCCAACATATAGATATTATTTTATCTGCACTACTCCTGCAACTTACAAAATAATATATTCCTGGCCGAATAACCTCAATACTAAACTTTCAAGACTTAAGTAACACACCAAGTTCAGAGGCACGTACCAACTATAAAGTAAAGAAAAAAAAATATTTTATTAAGTTTTCCCTAAGAATATGACACAAAGAACTGAAGGCGAAGTTTTCTAGTTGTCGTAAAAAAAAGACAATAAAACATTGACGCTCGTTCACCGGTCTGTGTCGTACGGGTGAACTTTGTCGTACGGGTGCTAAGAGACGACTCACATGGTCTTGTTTTTGGAAAACAGACACGCATTGAAATCAAAAACGATTGTTGTTACACTGCAACTTGGAAATGCTCCGTCTTATTGCAATTTAAAGAGACGTAGGTGATGTTCAGTGTCATCATTTTTTGAATGGAGACTGTGTGTAGGTTAACGTAGTGTGGGATGTTCCCCAACATGATCAACAGATGACTTGAAGAAGGTAGCCGGTAGTGGCTGGATGAAAAAATTGGGAGATGCAGTGGACATCAATAGGCTAAAATGATGATGATGACAACTCTTATAAGGACTAAAAATCTCTGGGCCATTTTAAAAAACATTTTGTGTGAGACAATTCTAAAACAAATAAAAGTTAAATAAAAACTGTTAGCCGTCGCCGGTTGTATCGACGTCCGAGTTGCGTAACAGAGTGTTCAATTTATAGCTGGCTCGGACGTGTTCCCAACATCACGGGAAAAACTTACAACTATTGTACGACTATCAAAGAAGGGTTATTTGTTCTTGTTCTTTATTTACTAAAGTGTTTTGCTAAAGAGAGAAAGGGTTATTTTTATTGAGGAACTCGTGGCTAAATAATAAGAGTAGCTATAACCTTGGGGTCTTCAAGTCAAGAGTGAACAGGTTACTTCTAGTCAAGCGTGCTTCACCGTCGATCACATCTTCGCTTACCATCAGGCGAGATAGTGGTCAAACGCGAACCTATCTATAGTTATGCTAGCTATAATAGTTTGTTTAGTTGAACGCGCTAAGCTCAGTAGCTACTAACGACGATCGCGGCGGTAAGACCCCTCTTTGAGGAGTGGCTGGATAGGCGTCACGGCGTCCTGACCTATCGGATGACGCAGGTCCTCACCGGACACGGATGTATCGGGAGGTACCTGTGTCGGATATGGAGGGAAGAAACGCCTGGGTGTCGCCACTGCGAGGATCGCCCGGAGGACACAGTGGAGCATACGGTGCAGGACTGCCCCGCTTGAGCAGAGCACCGCCATGTCCTCACGACGGCGATAGGCGGAGACCTCTCACGACCGGCATTGGTGAGTGGGAAGCGGTCGCCTCCTTCTGCGAAGCAGTCATGCTCGCGAAGGAGGAAGCGGGCCACGAGAGGGAGAGGACAGAGTTGTGTTTCACGCGCGCCTCAAAGATCGTCAGCATGATGACGGAGCCCCCCTCCCCCCCCCCCTTTAGAGGGCCAAAGTCTGCCGTGGTCGCGGGACTTATTCCATAACCGTGACCCTGGAACGTAAAAGGCTAATGAAGGACACCGTGGATTTTAGTCAGTACAAGTTTGACAGTCCCTCCCGCCCTGCCCTGGGTGGGAGGACTCATTTAAGGCTACTAGTTCGAATTGAAAATTCTTTTGTGTTGGATAGTCCATTTATCAAAGCAGGTTTTAAGATATAAAACATCACGCTACAACCAATATGATCTGAGCAGAGGGGTGAAATCACGGAGAACAGCTAGTCGTTTAATAAAATTAAAAAAACTTCGATCAATTTTTAAGGTTAACCAGCGCTTTGTAAGGTCAGTCTGTGTGTGGGTGACCATCCGTTACATTCCAAGTGTATCTCTATAGTAGTTAACTAAACAAACATTTCATAATGAACTCTAAACAAACCATACAGTTGGTTATAAACATTTGTTCGTCTAACTTAAGAGGAAGTGCGAGTGGAGATACTTTTGAAAATTAGGTATTCGAAGAAACTGTCGCTATCGCTAGTAAAATGTCATATTTTGAAGTTTGGCAAGAGCCTATTTCCTCTTCCACTATTGAAACAATTTAATAAATATTCAATAAACTGAATAAGGATACTTTCGTGCTTTTCTTTTTTTCATTTAGGTATAGTTGTCAAATTTGCACTCCTATTAATGAAAAAGCCTCTAATGACGGCGATTTTGAGCATTTTTATAGGGTTCTAGTGTCTAGTCAACATAGGGGCTCTATCTATATATATAAAAGCGAAAGGTCACTCACTCATAGGACACGAAATCTCGGAAACTAACAGTGGTAGGGGTTCAAAATTTTGCATAGGGGTTCTTTTTAGGACGTAGGCGCTTGCTAAGACGGGATTTTGCGAAACTCCACCCCTAAGGGGTTGTTTTTGGGGTTGATAGTTTGTATGAAACTTTGTTACTACAAGTACTGGGAGTTTCAAATTTTGCATGCGGGTTCTTTTTAGGAAGTAGGTGCTACTTACAAAAGGGGTTTTTCGAAATTCGACCCCTAAGGGGTTGTTTTTGGTGTTGATAGTTTGTTTGAAACTTCGTTATTATAAGTGCTAGGAGTCTCAAATTTTGCATGGGGAATACTTTTAGGAGGTACATGCTCAGCTAGACGGGATGTTGCGAAATTCGACCCCTAAGGGGTTGTTTTTGGTGTTAATAGATAGAGGTTTCAAATTTTGCATGCGGGTTCTTTTTAGGAAGTAGGTGCTACTTACAAAAGGGGTTTTTCGAAATTCGACCCCTAAGGGGTTGTTTTTGGTGTTGATAGTTTGTTTGAAACTTCGTTATTATAAGTGCTAGGAGTCTCAAATTTTGCATGGGGAATACTTTTAGGAGGTACATGCTCACCTAGACGGGATGTTGCGAAATTCGACCCCTAAGGGGTTGTTTTTGGTGTTAATAGATAGAGGTCTCAAATTTTGCATGGGGATTCTTTTAAGGACGTAGGTGCTCACTAAAACGGGATTTTGCGAAATTTCACCTCTAAAGGGTTGTTTTTGGGGTTGATAGTTTGTATGAAACTTTGTTACTACAAGTACTAGGAGTTTCAAATTTAGCATGGGGGTTATGTTTAGGACTTTAATGCTCACTAAGATTACGAAATTTAACCCCTAAAGGGTTGTTTTGGGGTTGAGAGGTAGAAGTTTAAAATTTTGCATAGGTTTTCTTTTCAGGACGTAGATGCTGCCTATGACGGGCGTTTTCTGAAATAATATCCCTAAGAGGATGTTTTTGGGGTTGATAGTTTGCATGAAACTTCGTTATTACAAATGCTGGGAGTCTCAAAATATGCATAGAGATTCTTAGGACGCGGCCATCGCACACTTTCGAGCACGCCGCAATCGCGGCAGGCATGCTAGCGAAGGAGGAGGCGGGACGCGTGAGGGAGAGGACAGCGTCCACCTTACAGCCCAGCCGCAGTGGTAGACGCCAACTGCGACGGACGTCGCAAGATGATCTCCGGCCACCTTAGGTGCGGGCATGTGGACGGCGAGTAATGGGCGACTCACTGTCCAACCATGGACCATGCCCGGGTCGACGACGGCGCGTTATGTTCCACGCGCGCCTCACAGAGTGTCAGCACAATGACGGGGCCTCCCCTTAGAGGGCCAATGCCTGCCGGGGTCGCGGGTTCGGGACTAACGAATACCGTGACCCCGAAACGTAAAGGGCTATTGAAGGACACCGTGGCTTTTAGTCAGTACAAGTCTGACAGTCCCTCCTACCCTGCCCTGGGTGAGAGGACTCATTTGATGAATTTAACACGCTAAAATAAAAGATGCTCACTAAGACGCGACTTTGTTCTTGATAGTTAGGGGTCTCAAATTTTGCTTATGGGTTTGTTTTAGGACGTAGGTGCTACCTCAGGCGGGATTTCGTGAAATTTGAACCCCTGAGGGGTTGTTTTTGGACTGATAGAATTTTTGTTGTACATTGATTTAGATTTTCGAAAAGTATCCCATAAGGAGGGTGGGCGGGAGTAGAAATTCACAGATAAAAAGTTCGAAACACGCGCAGACGAAGTCGCGGGCGAACTGCTAGTCTAATATATAAAATTCTCGTGTCACAGTTTTCGTTGCCATACTCCTCCGAAACGGCTTGACCGATTTTGATGAAATTTTTTGTGCTTATCCGGTATCTATGAAAATCGGCCAACATCTATTTTTCATCCTCCTAAATGTTAGGGGTAGTCCACCCCTAATTTTTTTTTATTTTTTAGACAATTTTTTTAATTTATGGCAAAACAACGTTTGCCGGGTCAGCTAGTAATATATAATATAATATTCCACAACTATCACACAACGCCATCTAGTCCCAAGCTAAGCAGAGCTTGTGTTATGGGTACTAGACAACTGATAAACATACTTATATATTTCTAAATACATTACACCCAGATAAATTACACCCAGACACAGACCAAATGATCGTGCTCATCACAAAAATATTTGTCTTGGGTGGGAATCGAACCCACGACCTCCGGCATAGCAGTCAGGGTCACTAACCACTAGACCAACAGGCCTGTAATATCATCTATGCCCCTAATAAGATTCTATAAAGAAACATTTTTGCTTTATGGTCAATATCCAGAAAGAAAACAGGCAAGAGCGTTTGTATGGAGAAAAGACCAACCGCAAATTCGCGGGAAAGTTTCCTGCTAACTACAATCTGGGTGACCTAGATTTTACTTCAGATTCATTTAATTTTCATTTAGGAGCTGTAGGTATGAAAGTTGGTGAAAATTGCTACTGCAGAGTTCTGAAGATAGCTGTTATTGCTTTATTGGAGTCAGTTTGAGCTAGATTTTGAATTAAAGCCAGTTATATTTTTTAACATTTCTGTTATTAAAAATATTTTTGACAGTATTTTAAAAGAAATTAATGAATCGTCCTATAACTTGTTATTAATTAAATATTGAATAATTTATCTTTTATAATATTAACTGAATTTTTATAACAGCAATTTAAAGGAGAACATCTTTTTCAGCATTCATTAGGCTGCTCATGCCTAATGGTAGGATAAAGGACACTTTTTTTACCTTTATGTAGGTACCCGCAAATGAATAAATGATTATTATACTTTACTAGGCAACTAATTATGATTTAAATTATCCTGTCTTTGAACTTACAGCAAGAAATATCGATAAAGTTTATTTATTTACCTACCATCGGAGCCGGTGATGCTCTATTCACACGTATCTTGAGTTAAAACAATTGAAGAACTTTAATCGAACTCTTGTATCTGCAGATATTACATGGACAACCAGTATTTTTTGGAATTAAATATTATGAAATGCGACGAATCCTCCTGCTCTGGGTGGAGTGGAAGATATGAAGTACTCTTAGAAACTAGCCTAACTACAATCAAAGTAAACATTTTTATAACATTAAATGTCATGAATTTCCGCAAAGTAACGCCTGATGAAATTATAGAAATTTATCTTTAAACGAGTAACCAAAGGTTCTCGAGAAAAACGAGTACTATGCATAAGCGGGTCATCCACTAACGTTCATTCCTGCCAGAATCTACAATCCTTACGGAATGAACGCCAGTGGATTTGCAAGAGCGAGAAAGAATGACGGTATTAAAACCCGTCACCCTTCCCGTCGCGAAGGACGATGCACCTGAACGTGTGTTTGGTCACTGAAGGATTGTTTTTCAAGGCGTGTTGTGATAAAGTCGGGGAAAGAACGTAGGATTTTGGTTTAATTGTTGGCTTCAACAGTTTTATTTTATCCCGTCGCTTTTCTGTACAGTTTGCACAACGGAACAAGTCAGAAGGAATGAACGTTAGTGGATGGCCCGCTATAGGATGACGAAAAAGGAAGTTTCTCCTAAGATAGTGACAACAACACTACAATACTTATGAACGAAGGCTCACTTCATTTGCTTACTAAAGCCCAGTAAATAACGCCTACAGTTTCAGGCTATAATGGTGTACATTAATGAAGTCCGCAGACAATGGCGACTCACTAACGAGCGATAACCGTAGACATTACACGACAAACGGCCGCGCGACGCCAAATTACACCAAATTTTGTTATAATTTATATTAATTTGCTATCATTTCGTTCATTTTGATTGTTAATTGCTATACCGTTGGATTTAGTGGTTTTAAGATTTTTATGATAATATGATTGATGGATGAATTATGTGTGATTTTATAGATAAAGGAGTAATAATAGGATAGTGTGACAGATGACAGGGCTGGACGGAAGAGAAATTATTGTAGCAACAATTATAGACAAGGTTCTTTGTTTTGCATGTAGGTACCTGTTTTATTTCGGATCTGGAACAACTACTTGTACATCATACAAATATGTATCTAATGTTCCGTGTGGAAATTGAACCCTCGATACGATTCCCTGTCGATTGATTGCTCGGCCACTGCCCTAATCGTGCCGATAAGAATAATATGACTGTTCATCAAATGTATTCTATTGCTTAGCAAATTAATAGAATATTCCATTTTCCAATTTTTTGAAATTCATACTTAGCACAATTCTACTGAAGTGACCTTTTAGACTGCTAGTTCTCATATTAACGTCATGTACCAACTGGGTGCTATTCACTTTCATTATCAATAACTACGAGTATCTCTAATTTCAGTTACTGTGTTGTTAGCAGTCCGAAATATTTAACCCTGTTAGAAGCTTTTGTAGCTTCAAATTGAGTTCATTAAAATATCCGAGTCCTTATGAAGCGAGATCCAGAGAGAGATACCGAGAGACTTATTATGTTCTTTAGTTTACACTTACGTTTGCCACGTGTTGTTTCTCTTACTGAACAATATACGATTGGTCATGCAAAAAGTAATATTATTATCATTTTTGTCGGAGTTAGGTTTCCTCTTGACTTTAGTTTAGGTCAGAGTGAAAAAGACAAAGTCGACGATGGACTGAGCTTATCCAAAAGCAGCTTATGTTCACTCTAAGTTTGAAAAGATTCGCGTTGTACCTATAAATCGGAAACACAGACGCTGGTATTGACTACCACTCCTACTTGCTGATTGTACTTTAGAAATTGGAACATTCAAATGTACGAGTAGTTTCAAAATACCCACACAAAAGATATTTTATATAAAGTTGTGTCGAAGCATTTGTATCCATAATATTTCTCAAGCCGAAAGCGTTCAAATCGAATCTTATTTTTCTGTAAGTATAATACCATCTTCGAGATTTCTTGAGCCAATCCAATATCTATAAAAGTACACATAATTTTGTTATAAAAAATCCTATTACCTTTAATACAAAAGCTTTAGAATCGACGATTTGAATCTAGACAAAAGATTTTTCGCCAATACAACGATTACGGAGCAATCTTACTATTTACTAGGATTTGGGAACAAATACCTTTGTATTGGTACCTTTGATTCCAAACGGTGCGAAATACCTATAACGAAATTTTGAGAGCACGCAATTTCGGTATAATTTTTCATGAAGAGTTTTCGTCCATCGAAAAACACACTACAGTCTGTCTGAATAGTGTGACGGCGCGGCGTGGCTGGCGCAGCGAGCAAAGGACTGATGTACTGCGTTTCACGGGTTCTTATCCCGCTTGGAACTAATGTTAATTTGTATGATCTAAAAGTTTTTTTTTTCCGGTTTTGAAGGTATTTGTTGATTTTAACCGCCTTAACACAAAAAGTTCTCTATCTATCTGTTGAACGCTTGTCTAAAAAAATGTAACTGCAAAACGACCCTTATATCAACGTGAAATGTCGTTTAGACGTTGACAGTTTTTTCAGACAAGTGTCAACAGTTGTTTAACTTTCTTGTGGTAAGACTGTGAATGTTTATAAATGCACCCTTCTTCTTCCTGCCCTTATCCCATTCTATTTGGGGTCGGCGCAACACGTTTTCTTCTTCCATTCTCCCCTATCAGACGTCACAGTATCATTTACTCCTTTTTCTTTCATATCATTCCTTAGACAATCCATCCATCTTTTCTTTGGCCTTCCTCGTCCTCTCCATCCATCAACATTCATACTCATCACTTTCTTAGTCACATGGGTGTCATCCCTCCTCATCACATGTCCATACCAAGATAGACGATTCCCTTTCATTTTTTCTGTAACAGGCGCCACTTTCAAACTTCCCCTTATAAACTCATTCCTTACTTTATCCATTCTTGTCACTCCACACATCCATCTCAACATCCTCATCTCCGCTACATGCAATCGTTTCTCATCCATCTTTTTCACAGCCCAGCATTCCGATCCATACAATACGACAGGTCTAATCACGGATTTGTATATTTTCCCCTTTAACTTGAGGGGCATCCGTGAGTCGCAAGTTGTTCCGGTGACCTGTCGCCATTTCATCCATCCCGAGTTGTTATGTCCCGGTCTACATCGCCGTCTCCTTGGACAAGCGACCCGAGGTACCGAAAGTCGGAACAGGCTGGTATGGGCGTTCCTGCAAGAGTAATGGGCACAGGACTGGAGAGACCGCCAAAATCGCAAAACAAATACTCTGTTTTGGTTCTGCTCAATTTCAGGCCAACGTTCTCCAGTCTTTGCCACCACACCTCCAATCTGTTCTGGACCTCTAGGCCGCTCTCGGCAATCAGCACAATGTCATCGGCAAACAGCATGCACCAGGGGGCCTCTTCCTGGATGTCCGATGTCAGAGCATCCATTATCATCAGGAAGAGGTACGGGCTGAGAGCCGACCCTTGGTGCAAGCCAACCGCTACATTGAAGCTGCCGGTAGTGCCCGCTGTAGACCGGACTTGGGTACTGCATCGACTATACATTGCACGGATCAACTGTACATACTTTCCAGGTACACTTTTCTCCTTAAGGGCCCACCACAGAACCTCACGGGGCACCCGGTCGTATGCCTTTTCCAGGTCGACGAACACCATGTGCAAGTTTTTATGCGCACCTCTGTATTTCTCGCACAGTTGGCGGATAGCGAAGATGGCATCCGTCGTACCCCGACCAGGCATAAAACCGAATTGATTCTGTGAAATTTCGCTCTCCTCTCTCAGTCGCCTTTCAATAACTTTCTCCCAAACTTTCATACTGTGTGATATTAGCTTTATTCCTCTATAATTATTGCATTCCAGCACATCACCTTTGTTTTTAAAAATGGGCACTAGCGAACTATTACACCATTCGTCAGGTATGGCTTCTTCCAGCATCAGCTTATTGAAGAATAAAGCTAACCACGTCCAACCATCCATCCGCAATATTTTCCACACTTCAACAGGTATTCCGTCCGGTCCTAATGCCTTACCATTCTTCATTCCACTCACCGCAGTCCTCACTTCATCCACACTTATTCTTCTTACTAATCCCTTATTTACTGGTTTACTTTCAAGCACACCACTCCAGTCATTCTCCTCATTATCAGTCTTTCAAAGTAACCCTTCCACCTATTCTTAATTTTCTCATCTTCCGACAGAATCATTCCAACATCGTCTTTTACGCACTTTACCTGACAAACATCCTTCGCCTTTCTCTCCCTAGCTCTAGCAAGCCGGTATAGTTGTTTTTGGCCTGCTGGAGTATCCAAGGTGTCATAGAGCTTTTTTTGGGCATTTGCTTTCGCTATAGCCACAGCTCTTTTGGCTTTTTTCTTAAGAGCATCATACTCACTCTTTCTTTCAGCTTTCAAACTAACATGCTCATTTCCAATGCTCTGTCATTCCTTAAATTTCTTCTTTTTTTCCCTCAAAGCATTATGTACCTCTGTCGACCACCACCATGTATCCCTATCTATCGTGCCCCTTCCTTTCGTCTCTCCCAAGATATCTTTTGCTGCGCTCCTAATACACTGAGCTATCTCATTCCAACATTCATTTACGCCCTTGTCGTTCATAGCACCCACGGGACAAAAATTAATACTAGTGTGGAGCCAATCTAAATATTCAAAGAAATTATTCAGAAATTGCTTAATTACTTTTATTAAAAATTCATCAGCAACATAAAAATAATAATGCAGTGAGTGTTATTTAACCGTAATATTTTAATTTTAGTTTTAATTTAGTTATTTCTGTAAATAATTTAGTTTTATTTTTAGTTTTAAATGTAGTATGCATATATAGGTTTTTATTTATAATTAATAATTATGTAATACTCTAAATAAATGAATACTTCATGAAATTAAAACAAAAACCGTAAAATGAAATGTATTGTAATTGTATCCCGCGAGTTCAGGATTATTTTTCACCTTTTTTTTTGTCATTTCCGATTGTCAATTGTAGGGGCGTCAGCTCTGGTCTGCGTGTGCTTTTCAAGTTGGTGATGATGATGTGTGAAATGATGTGGCCGAGACTATTTATGGTTGATATGAATATTTAATTTACTTTGATTTAAATTACAATATTAGAATGTTGGAATTAGGTGCGCGTACAATGATGGTAGGTAGCGAGATCAGAGTAGAATGCCGTGACCCAGAGGGCCCGCCCTGGAGGGAAAAAATTACTCGACGGTTTTTTGAAATGCTGCTCGGTGATTGGTCGACTCGTACCCGCCCATGCATGGACGTAGTATGTGACAGTACACAGGTCCGACGTGGATTTATGAAGTCCGTGGTCTGAACATGCCCCCGGCCTTGGAAGTATCTACGTCCAACACCTTGCTGTCATCTTCGTCGTCGAACAGAGGACAGATTCGAGAAAATGCGCGTCGAACAACTCCTGACTTCGTTTGGATGTTGGCCACTCGAGCGATCCCGTCCTTGCCTGGCATTGTTGAGATGATCCGCCCCAGGCTCCATTTTAGTGGCGGAGCGTTGTCCTCTTTGATGATGACCAGAGTGTTTGGCTGAAGATCACGCCCATTCTGTTGCCATTTAGTCCTGGTTTGCATCTCCGAAATATATTCCTTGGACCATCGAATCCAGAAATGTTGTCTGAGCAGCTCGAGCCTCTGGTATCGTGTCAGCCGGTGAGCAGAAACCTCCGTTAGCTGTGGCGTTGCAGGCGCTGTTAGGAGACGACCAACCAGGAAGTGAGATGGACACAAAGGAAGGAAGTCGTTAGGATCTGCGGATAAAGGACTAATGGGACGGGAGTTGAGGACAGCTTCAATTTGTGACAATACAGTGCCATATTCCTCAAATGTCAGGTGTGCGTTACCAACTACTCGTAACAGGTGGTGCTTACATGACTTAACTCCGGCCTCCCACAATCCACCAAAATGAGGCGCATAAGGCGGAATAAAAGAAAACTTAATGTCCTGACTAGTTGCGTACTCAATTAAGTCGTCAGAACATTTAGATAAAAATTTTGAGAATTCATTTGCGAGCCCTACAAAATTCCTGCCGTTGTCTGAAATTATTTCATCAGGTTTGCCACGTCGGGAAATAAATCTCTTTAACGCAAGTAGGTAAGCATCAGAAGAAAGGTCACTGACAAGTTCTAAATGTACTGCGCGTGTAACTAAACAGATAAAAAGGCAAATGTTACCTTTTATCAATTTAGAACCCCTACCCTTACGATTAAGTACAAGCACTGGCCCAGCGTAATCCACACCACTACGTAGAAACGGAAAGGTCAGAGTGATTCTCTCCGCCGGTAAGTTGCCCATAATCGGAGATAAAGATTTACCTCTCAATCGTGTACACGTAACGCACCGATGAACAGTGCGCTTGGCCAGGTTTCTGCCCCCCACCGGCCAGTGGGACTCGCGTATATTGTACAGTAAGGCCTGCGCCGCGGCGTGATGCAGCCGCTTGTGCTCAAGTCGGAACAATAGCACTGAATACCAGTGATTGGCAGAAATTAATGACGGATGTTTCTTATCAAAATCAAAATCCGGTGACAATTTTATTCGTCCACCGACTCTTAGAATGCCATCACTATCTGCGAAAATGTTTAGTTTAGTTAAATTATGTTTACTTTTTAATAATTTGTTATTAGATAGTAATTTAAACTCTTCGGGGAAAGATTCGCGTTGGGACAATTTTAACAAAGTTGTGCGTGCCTTTCTCAACTCATCGACAGTGAGAGGGCCGCGTCGAATATTATTTTTGTTGCGAGTATTAAAAATAAAACGTAATACATACGCACACGCACGTTGCATACGATTAAATTGAGAAAACCTTTTAAAAGGAAAAAGTGAAGTTTCCGTTGTACATAAGAATGCGTGATTTTTTGCTGGTTTTAATTCAGGTAAATCGGACTGTGCTACATAAGCCTTATTTGAAATGGCATGACTGCAATTAAATTCAGGTTTACCTAAAAATGCTGGGCCCTCCCACCATAACGTGGAAGATTGAAGATCTTCTAGCCTGACTCCACGAGATACCAGGTCCGCAGGATTGTCTTTTCCGCTTACGTGACACCACGGAATTTCCCTAGCTATTTCGTGAATCTCAGCCGCTCGATTTTGCACGAAAGTTTTCAACAAATTTGGAGCCATCCGCAGCCAACCCAGTACAATAGTGGAGTCACACCAGAACACTGTGTAATCAAATTGACAGCGTAGTGATTCGCGTACTTTATTAAATAGCCTAGCACCTAGTAACGCTCCGCATAGTTCCAACCTAGGGATACTCACAGGGTTTAACGGTGCGACCTTGCTCTTCGAACAACACAACCTAACAGACACCGATGAGTCACGATTTATTGTGCGAATATAAATACATGCTCCGTATGCGGATTCCGACGCATCTATGAAGATGTGCAACTCGATAGAAGCAGGGTCGTTACCTATGACGTGTCGCGGCACACTTATATTGTTGAGAATCAGCAATGAACTAACAAAACTGTCCCAAGTGCGTCTGACGTCACTAGGCACTTCGTCATCCCAGCCTATCTTTAACAGCCATAATTTTTGCAGTAAGATTTTAGCTATTATTATGGTGGGACTCAATAATCCCAACGGATCAAATATCTGTGAAATCGTTGACATAATATAACGTTTTGTAATTGGTTGACTTTTATCATTATTAAATTGCGTGTTAAAATTAAAATTATCCTTTATATTATGCCAACCTAACCCTAAAGTTTTGGAATGAACATTATCACCCAATGACATTTCCTTAACTAAGTCAGATTCGTTATTTTCGATGTTATTAATGTTGAAATTAAACATCCACTTTCGAAGAGGAAAACAACCTGACTTTAAAACGTTTGCGACGTTTTTACAGAAATCTAATAGTTGTTGTTTATTATCACAACCGGTAATCATGTCGTCAACGTAGTAGTCTTCATTAATGATTCTCGTGACGTCAGGATCCGTACAATCAGCCGCCAGCTGTTTTAAACATCTACAACTCAAAAACGGCGCAGATGCGGTACCGTAAGTGACTGTATTTAGTCGGTAAATATCCAACGGCTGTGACGGATCATCACGCCACAATATCAATTGAAGGTCACGCTGATCTTCGTGAATAAGACATTGCCGATACATTTTCTCAATGTCTGCACAAGCCGTGTACTTATGTTGCCTAAATCGCAATAATATAGACAACAGGTCGCCTTGTATCGGTGGGCCCACCATTTGTATTTCATTGAGCGAGATGTCATTGCTTGCTATGGCACTGGCATCAAACACCACACGCAGCTTGGTGGTGGTGCTATGCTCACGCAATACTCCATGATGCGGTAGGAAGTAATTAGGCGTCCCGACGCGATCAACACGACTCATGTGACCCAAGCGAATGTACTCGTGAATGAAATCGGCATAAAGTTTTTTGTAAGTAGGGTTGCGTAATAAACGTTTTTCGAGGGCAAGAAACCTACGTTTTGCGTGTGAATAAGTCTCGCCTAAGATATCAGGTGATTTTTTAAAAGGAATGCGAACTTTGAACCTTCCATCACTATTGCGTGTAGTAGTGTCGATGAAATGTTGTTCACAAGAACGCTCCTCATCTGTGCGCGTGTCCCGATACGAAGACATATCCTCTAACTCCCAGAATTGACGTAACTGGGACTCGATTGACTGAGAAAAATTACACTGAATGTACCTATCATAACGCGTAGTAGAACAAATCGGTCCGGAAATAATCCATCCCAACTTTGTATCTAATAAGAAAGGCCCACTAGGTAATCTTATTTTATTAGAATTAATTAAATCCCAAAATATATCTGCACCGATTAAAATGTCTATATTTTGAGATTCACTAAAATGCGGGTCCGCCAAAACAATATGTTCGGGAATGTTGAGCTGTCCACTTTGCTGTGACAACGCAGGCAACGCCGACGTAATGTTAGGCAAGACAAAACATTGTAAACTCGTAGTGTACGGGTGGATGCGCGACTTTAACTCGATATCACATATTTGCGTGGATTTTGTGACCGAGTTACCTACACCTCGTATTTCTTGAGTGGACTGTATAACTGGCGCATTAATTAAATTGCACAAAGATTGAGTAATGAAACAGCGTTCAGAACCACTGTCAAGGAGTGCGCGGGCTAGATGATAATTCTTACGATTATCAGCTATCTCAACTAGTGCAGTCGATAGTAGAACCGGTTTCATTACAGCTGATTTAGTGGATATGTTTATGTGTGCTTTATTCGCATGGATCGTGGTACATTCCACTGCGGAGGACGATCCCGGTGCGGTAGGCGCGGTAAGGGGCGGAGGTACCGCACTCACGGTAGCCGATGCCTCATTAGCGTGCGACACATGAAGTGCGATAGAATGATTTTTATGATTATCGGAATGCAATAACGAGTTGTGTTTTTTGTTGCATAATCGACATGGCCCAAACTTACAATTATCTAACGTGTGATTCGAACGTAAACAATTAGTGCACAGTTTCTTTTCGCGAACGAATTTAAGTTTGCAATCTAGATCGAATTCGAGAAACTTTTGACACGCGTAAAGTGGGTGATTTGCGCTACAAAGTAGACAAAGCTTATTGTTAATAGTGGACTTGTGTGACCGTTGACCCTGTGGCTCATTGGTGGAAACATTACAGTGAATTTTAGACTGATTACTAGCAGTGTTTCGGTTTCTATCGTGATTGTGTTTGCTATGAGACACTTGCAATGTTTCCAGCACGTCAGCCCTGTTTTTAAGAAAGTTCAACAAATCATCTAATTTAAGCTTTCTCTTCGAATCGCTATTCCTAGACAGTAGTGTACATTTATATTCTTCCCACTCCCGTTCGGTGACTGAATCTAACTTAGAAACAACTAAATAGATAACCAATGTATCCCAAAAGTCTGTTGGCTCATCCAGGATTTTTAATGCACGTAAATTCTTTAGTACGGTATCTATTAGTTTTCTAATGAGAACTGGCGATTCTTTGTTTACATTCTGCATAGTGAACAACGACCTTACATGATTATGGACTAACAATTGACTGTTATTGTACCGATTGAGAAGTAAATCCCATGCAACCGGATAATTGGCACTAGAGAATTCAACAGAATTAATAACTAGCTCTGCACTTCCTTTTAGCGATGATTTTAGGTAGTGAAACTTTTCTATATTGCTAAGCTCCATGGAATTGTGCACTAAAGATAGAAAAGTATCTCTAAATTCCAACCAGTGCTCATAAGAACCGTCAAAGGTAGGCATACAAATCGTGGGTAATTTAACGGTCGGTTTGTTACTACATTTGTTTGAACTATCAGTGACCTCACTTTGATTTAACGAATATTCCGCTTGAGATAATAACGTGTAGTAAGTATTTTCAAACAATTCCCTTTGCGTTAATTGTTCATCTATATCCGAGACTGATTCCTCGAGTTTGCTTTGAATTTCATTGAACTCATTGAATAAACTAGTGGCTCCCTGAATCCGTAATTTCAAATCTATGCGTTTTTGACTCGATAACGTTTCATTAACAAGACTAGATAAGTAATTTGAAAACTTCGTTAATCTGCCCTTTATTATGCCGCGTTTTTTAATAAGTTCTCTAATAACTGGAGAATCGTCATTTGTATTACATCTATAGGGAGATTTATCACGGGAATTACTAGCTACTGAGATCTCTGACGGCTTTGGCTGACTCATTTTGGTGGACAGTAGAAAGAATGGAGTACTCACGTTTGAATGTGGTGACGGTTACGATGAGGTTTTCGTCGAATAATTGGCAGCGCACCCTTCGCAACTGAAATTATGTATAGCACGGTATCACACAACTGAAATGGAGATGAATAGGGCTGGGCAGGATGGCTGGTCGTACCTTTTATGCGCGTTTTCAGGTCGTCCAGCTCAAGTCTGCAGTCCGGCGAAGAAGGTCCAATATGTAGGGGCGTCAGCTCTGGTCTGCGTGTGCTTTTCAAGTTGGTGATGATGATGTGTGAAATGATGTGGCCGAGACTATTTATGGTTGATATGAATATTTAATTTACTTTGATTTAAATTACAATATTAGAATGTTGGAATTAGGTGCGCGTACAATGATGGTAGGTAGCGAGATCAGAGTAGAATGCCGTGACCCAGAGGGCCCGCCCTGGAGGGAAAAAATTACTCGACGGTTTTTTGAAATGCTGCTCGGTGATTGGTCGACTCGTACCCGCCCATGCATGGACGTAGTATGTGACAGTACACAGGTCCGACGTGGATTTATGAAGTCCGTGGTCTGAACATCAATAATTAAATTTGTTTATGGACATTTTGTTTTAAAAACTAAATTAAGAGGACCCTTATACCTTCCCAGCAGAGATGTTGACTATTCTGTTCAACTAAAGTGGACTTATCGCTAATAGAATTTTCTACTTCATCCGTAACATAGATTCTAAGACCGCTTCCCTAAAATTGCTGTTATTAACCAAATTTTTGGAACATTTCGTGTTATGTTAACGAATTTTATTATTATTTTATTTGAGTATATAGGATTGTTTATTCACATTTATATAGAAGTAGGTCACTAGGAGATACAACATAAACTCATGCTTTTTATTTTCTCTTCATTTTTTATATTAAATCCCTGCGTGTCTTTACTTAACTTTTGCATAAAATGTTTTTTACCCGACTACGGCAAAGCCAAAAGGAGGGTTATGATTTTGACCGGTATGTATGTATGTATGTATTGTTACGAGCTGGGTATCAACTGCGGTTGTATCACACAATCTTTACTGGTTAGGTGGCATACGACCACGGCTAGCACAATATCGGTCAAATGAATATTGTTCTTGTTTTATACTTTTCAGTGCGCGTTTTTTTCGTAGTCGGGTTTTAGTTATTTTTTTTTAGATATAAATATAATAGAAGGAATTGTTTGATACAAAAAATACTACTTAATAAAGCTGGTTATGGCCTAAATCAACCACTAGACAAAGGCGATCATTTAAAAATGACACAAGTTTAATTTATAAGTTTTCCCTTTCGTTAAAATGTACTAATTCTTTTAAAAATAATATAATTATGTCACATTATCATAGTTTAATGACAGGCCTTTCGAGCTCGACGATCACTTGAGTTTAATGTAATTAATTAAGCTCAAAGAAGCTTGTTAAGTTATTATGATTAAGATGACGAACTACTGAAATGTTTTCTAAAGGATTACTTCGTTTACGATATAAATTTAATTAATATTACAGTGTTAAGTCAAAGACCTAGACGCGGTGCGACGACGCAAAACATAATAAAATATGCTTCAATAATTATTTTTACACAAAAAAATATTATCGAATCTTTTCTACGAAAATATTATTAGTTTATTTATACAACATTTGACTTTCGGCAACGTTTCTGAGCAGTACCTTTGAAAACGGACAGGAGAATCATTATTTTTTTTTGATCAGTGAAAAATTAGATTGATTAGAGAAATCGAAATTAATGTAAATTAACTTGTCAGATTTCCTACAGAACCTATTTGAGCTGTGAAAGAGTACCTAAGTAACGTGAACTAAGGCGCAAATCCTTGGGTAATAACTTTGTATCCAGTATTTAGGGGTACAAACTATATCGCTCAGGTAGTAAAGAACGAATAAATCACGGAGACTTTAGGGGATTGCTATTTTTGTGGCTTCGTATTGAAAAATAAATGTTAAAGGTTAGTTCACTTAAGTCTGGTTTTATTGCTACGAGACTTCAAAGGGCATGGAGAGCTATAACAGGCTACTTACTTTATAGCGGTACTTACTGTAGCATTAAGTATTTATAATATTATGACTGTTTATACTTAAACTTGTACCTACCCGCATAAATTTACTTACATAATTCTAGAAAGCTAAAAGTAATAAGTACCCAACCTTAATTATCTAGATTTTATTTGGTTCGACTTTCAGTCTAATTGAATGGTTTCTCTTTATTTTACAGTAACTGTTCCAAGCGCTTTCCACCCTGCTGCTCCGTTCCCGTCGGTTGTAGCGTGATGTCATATATCATTCCTCGATAAATGGACTATGTAACACAAAGAGTTTTTTTTTTCAATTTGAACCTTTAGTTCCAGAGATCGCGTTTAACTAAACAAATCCCTCCCTATATTATTAAATTAGTATGCATTGAGCGACAGTTACCTGATTAGCTCATTCTAACTTATGACTACTCGTGACCACCGTCAGAGATTTACCAATGAAAATCGTCTTTCTTATGATTTTCACGTGATTTCACGCTTGCTTTTCAATGGATGGAAAACTGAAGAAGATACAACACTTTTATAATTAGCAAAACGTCACAAGCAAGTGCAGTTTTAACTTTCTAGTGACATCACGACCTCTCTCACGAACTCTCGAATTTTGATTATTTATCTTGGTAAATATTCACCGATTAAAAAATACATGTCCAATATTTTTCAAAATTCTAAATGACGGACTAATAAGATTTGCAATTTATTGATGCTGTGAAATACCCTATCGAAGAAACATTTTTATAATTTTTAAATCTGATACTACAAGCTTACACTGAACTTAATTCCTGCTCCTTTGATCATCGCAAACATAACATCCGACCTTTTTGGAAAACATGAAGGAAATTATCTTAATACCAGACCAAGGGCAAGTGAAAGTGCCGTGTCTACACGTGCGAACCCGCTGGTTATCACAACGTAGATTGCGTAGCAATACATTGCTGCCTTTCAACGGTGTGCGTGACTTTAGTCTGAGACGCGACCAGAATATTATTACGTACAATTCCGGGTAAACGATTTCCTAGAGGCTTTGAAAGTTTTGGTCGGATTAGGAAAGAGCCTAAATTAATAATGTTGTTTATTATTTTGGGCAGCAAGCAAGCAGAGAGTTACTTCAACTAAAAATTTAATAAAATTAGACTTTGACCGACGTACTACAAAAAGTTAAACATTTGTTGGACACTTGTCTAATAAAAGTGTAAATGCAAAATTACCCTTATATCAACATCAAATGCCCTTTTACAGTTGACATTTTTTTAGACAGGTGTTCAATGGGTGTTTAACGTTTTTGTAGTAAGACAATGATTGTTTTAGATTTTTAGATACTGTTAACTTTTATACCGACATATTATTATTATCGACATTGTTGCCATCGCAAGTATATCCTGGATGACAATGGCACAGGATAAGCTTAAGTTTTAGGTCTAGGCAAAGAGCAAAGACATAAACCTAGGAGCGGGCGGAGGTCAAGAAGTGTATGATGAACTTTTTCTGTTTCAATTAGATTGATTTTAAAAATGATGATTAATTAAGTTCACTTTTTGTTTCAGACCGAAGATTGTTTTTCAAACTTACTGGTTATATGGGGCTCTAATTCTATGATGAAATATTTATATTATGACACCTACGTAATGTTATGTTTTCTATTGTTGAATCTTCTTCTACAAACATTTCTAAAACATCTGCTATCAGGAGTCAGTTTTTTATTTATTATTCCGGCGACACTTTCTTCAGACAGATTCGAGTACCATGAATGAATAGCGACTCTCAACAATGGTCCTTTGATTCACAGCGAGCGTCCAAATTTTCCACTGAGACTTGTGATCGTTCAAACAAAAATAACTTATTGAACGCGGGAGAAACACTTTTTCATTGCCAATTCGATTTATATCACCTTCTTCATCTTCAACTCTTTCATTTTGTCCTAACTCCTATGCCATTTCACTAAGGTTGATTTTAGCTTGGTTTTCAATTTCCCAACAGCTGGTTTTGAAAGGATTTTGGTAAATATGTTAAGTCGTTTGATCTAGACTGTGACGGAGGTCAACCGTTGGGCCCGATAAACCTTAGAAAGGGACTGGCTCGTTTGATATAATACCTTTGTTGCTATTACTTTTTATTTGTTTTGATATTGGTACTTGTATGAATTTGTAAGGGTTGTTTTCTTGCATTGGTCCGTATTTTTGTTTATTGGTAAAAGCTTTATAAATTGAAATAGACAAATTTAGTTTATGCCAGTAATTTTATAAAACCGGCCAAGTGCGAGTTGGACTCGCCCATGAAGGGTTCCGTAGTAGCAAGCATAGATTAGGGAATAGGGATATCAATATATTGAGATTAGTAAGTAATATACATAAACAATAAAAATAACTTTGTTTTTCATAGTGTTTGTATGAATGGCAAAGTTATATTTGCGGTTTTTGAAAATGTACTATATCTCAAAAACTGCTAATTATATCTCTTCCAAACCAATTTTCGTTGGAAGTTTTTGTTGAGTTCTACATTATATATTTTTTAAGTTTTATCATTCTCTTATTTTAGAAGTTACAGGGGGGGGACACATTTTAGCACTTTGGAAGTGTCTCTCGTGCAAACTGTTGAGTTTAGAAAAAAATGATATTAGTAACCTCAATATAATTTTTAAAGACCTATCCACAGATACCCCACACGTATGGGTTTGGTGAAAAAAAAAATATCGAGTTTCAATTCTAAGTATCCCGGGGGACACCCAAAATTTGTTTTGTTTTTTTTTTGTGTGAAAATCCTAATGCGGTTCACATAATACATCTACCAACCAAATTTCAACAGGATAGCTTTTATACTTTCGACACAAAGTGGCTGTGACATACGGACGGACAGACAGACAGACAGGCATGACGAATCTATAAGGGTTCCGTTTTTGCCATTTGGCTACGGAACCCTAAAAAGTAGTGACAAAAAAAGAAGTTTCTGTACTGTGAAAAAGAAACTACGTTTTTTTAAATACGTTACATACTCACCCTAGAATTATTTCCTGTATTTATAGTATTTTCACAAATATTTAAACCCTACAAAACTTTTAATCATTACACATTTTATAATCTAAGTCACATAATACGCAACTACCGGGAACAACTACTTGTAGATTATACAAATATTTGCTTCCCACGGGAACCGTACGCGCGTCCAGCAGTTCAGCAGTGAATCACTTAGCTGTAACGCTAACCGTTTTTTTTATATTGTATTTTCTTTAAACGACAGACTGTTTTTGATGTATAAAGTTTAGATATCAATGAACTACACACTAGTTGACACTTTGTATGTAAAGTTGATCATCATCATCAGCATTTAAATGTTCCTACTGTTGAAACACAGGCCTCCTCTCTCTGTGAGAGGGAGTGGGCAGTAATCTACCACGCGGGCCCAGTGCGGATTGGTAGATGTCACATGTCTTCGAATTTTTGGTTCTAGGACATGCTGGTTTCCTCACGATGTTTTCCTTCACCGTTTTGAGAGCAGTGGCGTTGACATAAATTACACAAAGTAATGCGCCTGACGGGGTTCGAACCCACGACCTACAACTCGTAAGTCGAGGCCGATACCACTGGGCCACCACTGCTCCTGTAAAGTTGATACCTCAAACTTATTTTTTTATTCTCTAGGGTTTAATTTAGCCCAGAAGCAAAGATGAGACTAGGAATATATACACTAGGAATATCTCCTGTATCGTGGGTGCGTTTGCAAACATAGAAACTCACATACACACAAACACCCAGATCCGGAACAACTATCTGCACTGCAGACCATACAAATATTTGTTCCGTGCGGGGATCATCGATCACTCAACCACTGCGCCGACCGTGCCGTTGAAATGGAGCAAACTCATCGACGGAATACATTAAAAAGAGTCCAACTGACTTTGACAGGATCACCATCCTGTCAGAGTACGACTGACTTTGACAGGATCACCATCCTGTCAGAGTACGACTGACTTTGACAGGATTACCATCCTGTCAGAGTATGACTGACTTTGACAGGATCACCATCCTGTCAGAGTATGACTGACTTTGACAGGATCACCATCCTGTCAGAGTATGACTGACTTTGACAGGATCACCATCCTGTCAGAGTACGGCTGACTTTGACAGGATCACCATCCTGTCAGAGTACGGCTGACTTTGACAGGGTCACAATCCTGTCAAAGTCAGTCGGACTCTTTTACTCGTAAGCCAGGCGGCCCTGGTGCGGCCTACCATCGCCAGTGTGATCGTTCAGCCGTCACAGCTAATAGGTAGTCTGTGTTGTCGTTGCCCGGGTTGGACAGCTAGGAGGTGGATATTATATCATGATAGTTATCACCTTTTCACTTAGTCCAAATCGTCCGATGACCCGGATGAGAAATAGATTCCGTGACTACTCCAGTAATTTTGTTCCAAACATAGTAATCCTAAAACAACTCTACAGAGCAATAATTTATCTTCAAGAATTAAACTGTCACTGGATTAATTCACCCATTAATTTGCACTTGTTTGATCTCAATTATGAGAGTAAGATAATTAATTTTTGTTTTACCAATTAACAAAATGAACAAGAAAGGTTATTAATTTTATATGATGTTTTGGAAAATGGTTTTCTTAGGCAACCCTCGAATTTTTCTTTGAATCTAAAAGGTATAAAGGTTAATTTGATTATGACATATTTTGTTACTTAAAAGGCAACTTTAATAATTAGGTTTTCTTGAGAGATTCAACTAAGATAATATGTTTTTATATGGAATAATGCGTGCTATGCATGTGTGCTATGGATGCGTGCTATAGATGCGTGATAAGGATGCGTGATGGGGCTATGGATGTGCTCCATAGATGGTCATCTATCTACAGATCATTCTGCCAAGTGCACTTAAACCATAAAGATAGACTTGTAATAAAAGTTGTTAAATTATTTAACCATGGGTTCCTAACACACACCACTGTACCATCATTATTATATTCTCCATTTACAAATATATCGGTACTACCATTTCATTTTTGGTAGATTCAATCACGCGTAGAACAAATTCCATGTTTGTTCAACCGTTTTAATTTAATAGGGATCTTGTATTAAACGCGTGTGCTATTATTTTTCGATGTTTTTCTCTTTTACGGTCGCTTTTTCGAGTGACCCTTAGCGCGTGTTTTATTGGGTTAGAAGGGGCATTGATGGTTTTACTTACGGGTATTATGGTGAAATTGATTTTTACGGTGATAGAATACTTTTTGTACGGTGGTCAATGGGTTTTCTTGACCGTTCTCGTGACGAGAAATTGCATCAAAATTTCGTTTATTTACCGACTTAAAAAAGGACGTTCTCAATTCGATCCGTATGTTTGTTCGTGATTATCTGAAAGAAAGAAAGAAAGAATTTTGAACTTAACTAATAAAAAAGGAAAAGAAACAAAAAAGTTTTTTTTTTTTTTTTTTGCACTGATTTTCGCAATGTCTCCATTGATTAGATAGACCACATATTGAATACACTCCATTCAACGACTCGGAACATTACAACAGCACTGAAACCAATCAACGTACCGTTTGTGAACCTGCAAAATGAACTTTCGTGAACAATGCAGCTGAGGTCACAGGAATTTAACGTGAACCTGAATGTCAAAGTTTGACCAATTTGGCAGCCACTTTTAGGTCAAATTCTTGCCCAATTTGCGAAATAAATTTAGGTCGCAAAATCAATTTTAAACCGACTTCAGAAAGAAGGAGGATATCAACTCAACTGTTTTTTTGTGTGTTAGGTATGTTTTCGCCAATATCCAATGGATTTTGATCGTCTACCGTGAAAGAACTTGAAACGGGAGTTATATTCTGAGGCCTTTCACCGTTTACGTTAAAAGTTACGTGTAGTTGCCAAATCCAATGAGCGAGTTTGTGGAATTGAATGTGTGAGTGTGAGTGATTGTGACTTACTGACCTGTTATTAATCAGTTTTTGATTGGTTTCGTACTTTAGGGACCGTCACAAAAATATTCTCACTGTAGCATTCTGAACACTGATTGTAGATAACAACTAGTTTAACGTTCACTGTACATTTGTACAATAATGAACAAGACACAATAGCTAAATAATCGTAGACCATATAATTATGTAGTTAATTTGACAGGGAATGGCTTAAGTTTCTGATATTATTACTTTTATCAGCAACCTGGTAGATAGGCTATCTCGCTAACAAGAGATTTGGGCACTACCACGATTACTGAGTGTGTGGTCTCCTAGGTCAGGCAAAGTTTTGCTGGGTTTTTTCCATCGGGAATTCCTGAAGACTTGATGTTTACTGGTCTGGATATTTTATACCCACTTGATGGTGATTGCGCTCGATTTTAATATAACCGGTAATATTCATAAGAGTGATGGTGATTATGTAAGGTGATGTGTGTACTTATAAGGTTGTAGCGTACATAATCATCTACAAAAAGTACACTAGCGCCATCCATGAAGCGACGGAGAAACTAAGATGTAAGATGTCTACATCGCGCAATCAAAGTTAACATTGAACTTAGAAGACATAGAATATTCCGACAATGAATGTCGGGCAGAAAGCCCACCAGACACAACACCCGTCTGGTCGGAAGGTACCTTCCTTTACACCGTGGTAGTGAGGAATTTTCCACTCCGTTCCTCCTACCCCTAAAAGGTTCACCTTTTCATAGCCCTTTGGATATGACAAGCATGAAAAATACCCCAACATTATAAAACACAAACACGAGAACAAAGTGTGCAACTTTGTTTCTTAAGTATTGTAACATAAAACACAACTCCGGCTGTTTACGAGTGTGTGCGAAGAGATCCTAAAACACGGCACAAGTTTAGCTGTCGATCGAAGGGTTGCGATACACTTAAGGACTTACTCTTTTAAGGATGGGATACATGCTATAGAGGATCTTATCCACAGATATGAAAATGAGGCAAGGGATTTTAACATATAAGTTTTTAGACTGACATGGTCACTACTACAAATATTAGGATATAAAAAGAGATATTTGCGGATGCAGTGAGTTTTGTGTGTCGGGAACAATATCGTGTTGTGAATGAGACGAGTGACAATGTTAGTGGTGTCGAACGCAAAAAACGAACGAGAAGGAGGGTAGACCGATTTGTCTGCTCATAAACATCCACCCGCAATAACTTCAGTTCTTCCGTGATCATGGCCCTTGCAACAGTGCCGAAATATCGGAAACTCAAAACAAATAATAAACATGGTAAATATCCCGTTTCATACCCTAGGATTTTAACATGTTCGTAAAAAAACCGCGTTAGTTTCGACCTTTTGGTCAGAAGCACGACTTTTTATTGTGGGATCTTTTTATCGGTTTGTGAAAGGTGTTATTGGGTTTTAGCGGCCCAGGCTAACGATATTAATTATTATTACTTCACTTTATTATCATACTCGTACCAACAACATTCTGAAGCTTCTAGGTGTACCTAGGTTACCTTCTAAAAGAATTACACCGCAATAGAATTGGAAGAGGTACCAGAAATTTCATACTTCGTTAGATACAATGCTATTCGATTACCAATTAGGAATTCCTAGTATCAAGTCAGTTCAGTTACGAGCTTAATTATTGGCTGTTGGCTCGCGTTCAAATATTTAAATGTTGATGTATCGTACTAAAACGTAGTCTAGGAAATCATTGTTTGGTAAAATAAATAAGTAGTCATCACAATATTCTCTAAAATCGTATGAAATAGGTCCTTGTAACATGCAAAAATATATGGCACTAGCTTTGGCGCGCAGCTTCGCTCATTTTGATTTAGAGTTTGATAATTAAAACGGATCGTATTTGCGATGCCATCTATTATCATAATAATTATGAACGTCATCGTTTTTCGGGAATAGTATTTTATGTAATGAAAGATACCCTATGTTCATCACTGTACTAGTATATTATGTATATGAATCAACATGAATGGTTCAGCGTTTAGGCGTGAAAAGTTTACAAACAGATTTACTTTCGCATTTATAATTATTATAAGTTAGGATTATAATGATGCATCCTAAGCACTCTCATTGTCTTTGCCTGAATTATAGTTTGAGCTCAGTCTTTCTCTTCTAGCATTGCTCGATGTAAATTAAACAAATATGTCGGTCTCCCCCCAAATGACCTCGGCTGAAACACTCAACATCAGTTAGGGCGTTCTCAGAAAATTTTCATATTAAGCGAACACGAATACGTAACGTGACTTTATTGACTTGCCCGCACATACTGTGGATAGAATGAATATTGAACGCGTTTAGAACTACTTGCTATGTACCTATTTTGCCTATAGTTTGGAATTAATGAGTAACTATTAGGGCCGTAATCCACCTTAATGTGGGACCGTTCAGATATCTCCAAATTTTCGTTTTTAGGACATGTTATATTAAATGTCTTTCTTAAGAATAGATTTTTGGCAGTTGTAATACTTTTACGCAGCTATAAAACATCTACACTAATGTTATAAAGAGTTAAGATTTGATTGGTTGTTTGTATTGAATATAATATTGAATTATAGGCTCCGATACTACTGGACCGATTACAAAAATGTTTTCACCAGTTGAAAGCTGATTTGCTCATGAGTGACATAGGCCATAAGGAGGGGGGGGGGGGCAAAGCCGCTGGCAAAACTAGTGTGTTGTGTGTTGGTTAAGAAAGCACATTTATTTTTTTGCAAATAATTCGGTTTTCAAAATGTACTCAATTTTCGAGCGATATTAATTTATTAACAATTTAGAAATTAAATATCATCTTGTTAGTGTCGTACAGGTATCAAATCACAAATGTGTTCATATATGCTCGATAGATGGCGTTGCACGATTAAAATGCAAGCTATCGTTTGCCTCTTCGTCTTATGAATTTTAGATCAGGGTCACGTGATCCTGACACGAGTTTAGCATTTTTTACCTATTACAAAAAAGTGTACAGACGCCAGCACATCAACCTACCCGAATCTGTAAAATTTTGCCAATCGAACGTGAACCTTCTTGTTTTGTGATAAAGTTGAAAATCTATTACAGAAATCTTCATCAAATCATCAATCTACATCAAAGACAGATTGTGGTAGCTTGATGTGCTGCCGTCTGTAAAACGTCACTAAAGAAGTTTTCACTTCAAAAATATATAAAATGTCAAACAAAGTATCCCAAAGAAAACCACAACAGCGCGTAATATACAAGATTTACTCCAACCACCGTTATGAATGATCGTAAACACAAAAATAATATATCGTCGCTCAAAACTCTGAAACAAAATACACTCATATACACGCTATGTTTATTTTGGACTATTTTGCATAATGTTATAACAAAGGCAAACTCAGTTATCTCGTTAATTTTCGAGGAGAACTCACGTCACGATTGATTAGGGTCTTCAAATATTTATTCTCTTCGTTTCGACGCCATTTTCAAGCAGGTTATATCGCTTTTAAGTTTGAAACATAAACATGAACGCTGCCATGATTTATCAAATTAATTCTTCACGAGAGATTTTGTGTTTTCGAAGGTATGAGTTTTGGTGTACGTGTTTGAATCAAGACTTGTGTAAGTCGCACAAAAGTTAACATAACAAGCTACTATTACATTGGATCGGGCAGCAGTTCAAGATCAGTTAATTATATGGTCATTACAACGACATAATATCTCGATGAAAAATCGAGCTAAGTCCGACCTCATTTTATAGTAGGTCCGATCTTCTTCATAGCGTGTCGATGGAAAGTTATTTTATATATTTTGTTTAGCCCAAAATTCAGCTACGCGAACCCCGCTCACTGATGCAGTCATAAGGTCGTCAAGTGTACAGGTGACAGGACTTGCGGTACAGGAGAGAAGGTGAGCCATTGTCTGTGGGGACACGTCGCATATACATTTCAGGTCTAAGCCGTCAGTGAATCCCCATCTGTGGAGGTTATCTTTATCGTTATCTTATCTTAGGTCCGATGACCAACAAAGTAGGAATCTCTGAAGAAGAAGTAAAAAGAAAGAAGTGGTTGAAGCAGTACGGACGCGAAAAACCGAGGACCAGGGAATCATGGAATCATCATCATTATCAGCCGGAAAACGTCCACTGCTGAACATAGGCCTCTCCCTTAGACCGCCACGTGGATGGTATAAAAGAAATCATGGAATAGTATAAAATAAAACCTACTTATAAATTCTTAACTTCTGATTCTGTGGCGCAGCTTAGAAGAGGTCACGACCGGTAACTGTGCTAAGCTAAGTCATTTGATTGATACGTTTAGCAGCTGTGAATTGTATAATTTGGTTGTAATGACGTGAAGTCTACCCAAAACTACGCAACAACACCCACAAACGGGACATAGTTGCGCGCTAACCCGACAAAATACGTAGGCAGACATTTGCTAATAAAACCCCTTGGCCGCGATAATTACCGTCATTGTTCCAATATTACCCAGTTAGCAACCATACAACAGTTACGAACGAACGTAAACAACATTAACATTAAATTAAAAGGCGTTTAATACGATTATTCGGCGTAATCAGAGCGAGTGGTCCGAGATGGGGCGAGTTGGGGCGAGATGGGGCGAGAAGGACGAGATAAAACGGATAATCGGGGCGGAGGCGAGTGTGCACGAATGATACCGAGTCACGGACAAACGTGCTGGGAGAAATGCGAATACCAAATTAGGGAGAACTATATCGTAATTGGGTTCTGTTTTATATGAGTTTACAAAATGTTATGAGCGTAAGTTGGATATGTTGTGTTGCGATATTTTGGTAATTGTTTAGTGCAGTTTAAAGTTGTTTAGCGCAATTGTGGATTTACTGTATTTATTTTGTTTCATGTTCTAATGTGTATGAATGACAATTGGAATAAAGTTGTTTAATTATTATGCTTTCTAAGTTATCCATAGATTGATCTTGGAATGCATTGCTTGGATTGAAGAATCTATCCGTTAAGCTGTTTATTTGCCGTCGCTCGAAGTTATGACTGTTATGAGTGGGTTTTTTCTGCAAAAGAAAATTTAACTCCCAAGAATTCACCCGTATATTATTATAATGAAGGTTAAACATAAAAAGGTTTTTAGAGACGTCGATCATGTGTAATGTTACGCTAATTTATGAACATATTACTTGAACTTTCTTTGAAGTATCGTCTAATGGAACGATGTTCTCAATAGTCTTTTGATAAATTTATATGAATCGACGAATAAGTATTCATATTATAATGTATTTACTTTCAGTCGGAGTTTTCTCGAAGATACTAGTTCTAAGAAATGGATATTTTGTTTTGAAGTACTGGAGCTCAAAGGTTTTTGTTTTGGTTCATTAGACATCGTATATTAATTATTATAGCAGACTTCAAAAGGTAGTAGGTGTTATGTTTGACTTGAAGTTTTTTTCTTTAAGACTAAAGATTATTAAGATATTTATATCTTCACCAATTTATCTGCCAACAGTGAACTGATTTTAAAATTTCTACTTTTTTATTCACTTAAAAATCTAGAATCGGATGATGGGATCCTGAAGAAATCTAGGGAAAACTTCAACAAATTAAAAAAACATAAGTATGGCTTACAAAACCTCACCAGCACAATGCCACGTATGTGCAATATAGCACACTCACTTACAGCCCTACATACCGGAATTCTTATGATAATCCTCGGTTTATAAAGATTCATAAACTTGGCTGCTATCGCGCCATGTGGAACCCGTATATCGTGCTATAAAAACAGGATTTAAAATATAAGAGGCAAGCATCCGTTTCTGTTACACTTGGTCGACTGCCAGCAGAATTTATCATGCACTTATCAAATTCTTTTCGTACTGTTTAAGTAGGACTCGGTACGAAGCTGACACGTAACCCATTTTTCATTTCTTTTGAAACAATTTTGGGTGTGATTTGTGTGAATTTAAACATGCACGTTTATGTTTTTTTTGCAAGGGGTTCAAATTTATATAATTTCAATAGGTCTTTGCTACTCCGAGTCTTATGGTAGCCATACACCATACTGCCTATCGTCCAATCGGCAGCGACATGCCGGTTGGATCAAATTGGCAGTTCGTCCATATACACTATACACCATACTGTCTATCGTCCAATCGGCATGACGATCGATTAAATTTGATAGTCTTGATCATGCCGATTTGATCCAACGTCAAATCGGCAGCAGTGATGCCAACTTAGCAACTTTATAGCTAGATCTAGCTATAAAGTTGCTAAGTTGGCATCACTGCTGCCGATTTGACGTTGGATCAAATCGGCATGATCAAGACTATCAAATTTAACTGTCATGCCAATTGGATGGATTCCACGCCCACACACGGTCAATTCTAACTGATCCTAAAAAAGATGGCGGGACACCATCGAGGTTCTTTTATTTGAGGTGTCGATGAAAACAATTGGTTTGGGGAGGTCCACCTTCTAGCAGTTTACGTCAGGCAATGGCACACAGGTCACTTATATCCTGAGGTGACGGCTGAGCGATCTTATTGGTGATGGTATGCCTCAGCCACCATAGCAGCCAGCGCCAAAGTCTTTACTATGTTCTGTCAATGCGCAGAAGTTGTAGTACTTTTTGAATTAGCTCGCTGCATCTTTGGTTCTGGTCCCACTAGAGGTTATGAGCAAACCCATGATAAATTAAAAAGAAAACAAAATGATCGTATGTCACTCATGACATAAGTAACTATAGAATTTTATGTAGTTGTTGCTTGTAGTAATATACGTGATTCATCTTGTTCACTAAAAACCTAAAATAGAAAGAAACACAATAATGTAACAACTTTGTAAGTCCCAACATAAAAAAGTTATACAACGAAACATTTGCAAACGAAATAACGTCTAAAGTAAGCTTCGGATGTCAATCCTTTGCCTAGCTATTTATTTCACTTTGTCTGCCGAGGGCTTACCACAAACTTGGCTTTCAAGATGAAAAATTCCCGAATTACCGTCTCACAAAGACGAATCCCATCACTTATCTAAGCCACTTCCAAGTCGGCAAACTGAAAGCTCGTTTTGAATCACGATTTATTCAGGACGGGACTGTGTTTTGCCTGCGGTGTTGGTTGTGGGTAAGTGGGGATTTTAGTTTGACTTGTACTTTGGGGGTTGTATAGTATCGAGACCGTCTGTGAAGATAAACGTGACCCTGGAACACAAAAGGCTACTGAAAGAACAGGGTAATTTTTTTTCTGAGTATATGACTGGCAGTCCTGTGGGTAAAATCATCAAATGAGCCCAATTTGATGATTTTACCAAATTACCCAAAAACATTTGACAAATAAGTACCTACACGGTCCTTTTAGTAGAAAACAGTCACCCTAGCAGGTGGACATCTGCGAAACCCTAGTGTAGGGGTCAGAAGCGCACTTGTGTATTGACCACACTGGCGTATCACTGATACCTAAATTGTGTAGTTCATCTTAAAAATTCTCGGAAAGGGAAAGGAAGTTACTTTGATTACCTACTAACATCACATCAGGCACCGGACCTGATTTTAATTAAAGTTGGAACAGTCATTATTTTATACTCAGCCCTCAAAGACACCGTTAGGATTAAAAATTTTGATTCTATAGCTATACAGTTATACATATTCTACCTATAGTTGCGAAAATACATCATGTTAAAAAACCTGTTTAAGATAAAGAATATTGTGCATTTTTATTGAGTTAAGAAAAACTAACGTTTATTTTGAAGAAAGAGGTTATTGGTAGCTATTTAAATATTCATTGCAAGTCAATTTATAGAAATACATTAGTCCTATTGTTCTGTACAAACTCACAGTATTATAATATTATAATAAACAGATGAAACTAAACTGTTCAGTCCACCCTGAATTATTAATTTAGATTTTGACATTGATGACTTCCTGGCAACGAACAATAAATTAAGTTAGAGGACGGAAGTGAAGGGAGTGATAATTTCTTGATATTTGGGAGGTTCAAATTGCTCAGTTACTTAGGTAAGTTTATTTTAGAGTCAGTGTAAATAATGTTAGGTAGGATTATTTGATATTTACTGTTGCGGTGGGTATAACCTCGAGATGTAGGGAATTGGGAAGGACTTACTGTGTAGTTGGGTAAACATAGGTTGTATTTTGATGTTTGTGTAAAATATTACAGTTGAGGTCAATAATTATTGTGATTATGGGACTGTAAAAGATGATGTCTTTTTTATAGGTACCATAAAGGTTTGAACCAAGCGTAGGTTACACCTAATGGAAAGCGCTCACCGTAGCCTATGAATAACTGAGCATCTACCATGAGTTGTCATTACGATACTCGATCATACTCATCGACCGCGTTTGGCGCTCTCATTGGTTGAGAGTTCATACAACGTTGGAGCGGGCCAATGAGACCCCCAAACGCGGTCGATATCGATGATCGAGTATCGTAATGACAACTCATGGCATGGGTACTGCAACCTCAGAGGTATCACTTGTATGTTACCAACCGTACAACTTTTTCACGCCCTTTTTAAGGGAGTCAGTCTCGCTTAACTTCTGTGTCAGGCCTTCACATTTTGGCCCAAAGCTCATTGGACACAGACGTGGCCAGGCAAGTATAGGCCTTTTGAGAACCTTTTGTAATCCGTGTTTTGGAGTACAGTGTGGTGTTACAAATACATAACTTCACGAAATCAGTATAGCAATTTAAATCTAATAGTTAAACTAAAACAAGTAAAGCAGATAACAGGGTTTCATCACCTCCAGATAAGTCTCATGTATTCATCATCAACAATCCCAGTCATATCAAAATCTGAAACAACAACCAACAACGGAATTAAAACAACAAATAAACAACAGCACCAACAGATAAAGCGTTAAATCATCACGAGGAAATTACTCCTAAACTGGAAATCCTAGTTAATCCGAGGGTCGTTAAAATGCCGTAAATAGCCCCTAAATTGTTGCATTGCGCTCAAAATGGACATAATTTGCTTGAATGCTGGATGTTTATAGTAATTTTGTTGGATTACTGTAAGTACATGACGTTGTTTATAATTTACTTGCTTATGCTTGCAGCGTTCGGCGAGTGCAGTTCGGTAACTATAACACGACAATGTCAGACCGTTAATGTATTACCTGTGTTCCTAACTAATTTCGTTCGTCGTAACTTCAAATAATTTCGCTCAAGTATTATATCGCAAAAACTTTACCAAACATTGACAGCCTTACTACAAAAACTTAAACATCTGTTGAACACTTGTCTTAAAAGTGTAGTCACACTTTTTAGACAAGTGTCAGATTATGACGTTGAAATAAGGTCCGCTTTGCAGTCGCAAAGCGGACCTTATTTTTTTAGACAAGTGTTCAACAGACGTTTAAAATGTTTTGTGGTACGACGGTAACAGTTCAAATGACAAAATTTTTCTTTTTTTTTAATGTTGGCCCACACTATGAATATCTATTCCCCTGTATGATGGGTACGTTAACAAACATTGAAATTCACACACTCAGACACCTCAGACCCGGAACAACTACCTTCAAGTCATAAAAATATGTGTTCCGAGCGGTAACCAAACCATCACTCTCAACAACAATCACTCAACCACTCCGCCAATCGTGCCGTCATGATTCATTGTAAAATAATTATTATATTAAAGTTCTTAAGTCATATTTTCGTTCGGGTGAAGAAAAGACTTTTGCTAAGATACAGGTACGAAAGCTTTACGTACATTCATAAACATCGCTAATTCTGACATACTTACCTATAAGAAAGAATCGGTTTCCCCAGAGCACACAACATATTTGTAGGATATTATGTCGGTCTTAGCACAATACCTACTGGGCAATAACATGATATGTAACGTATTCGTCCCATGGGCCCATTTGGGCCGAAGGGTACGAATCGAGAATAGTGTGGCAAACGAACCGCGCCTTTATTTGTTGGAAAATCTATTCGTTGATGTTTTTATTGCTCTGTTGTGGTTTTTCCTTTGATGTACCTATACGTTGGTATAAAAATTAAATATAATAAACTAACTATCGCCCGCAGTTTCGCTCACTTTAGAATAGGTTTTGTCAATGATGATATACTAAGAAGTCATCACCTCCTTACTTCGCCTATTCTAGTTTTACGTCTTACGTCAGATATACTTAGGGGAACAGTGTATAAGACGGGGACGTTAATAATCGCGAGGTATAATGGGGACAGACACTATTTAGGCATACTTAACACAACACTAACGTAGAGCAAGCGCCATCAGGACGTCATTTGCAAGCGGACAGACGGAAATGGCGTCCTGTTGGCGCTTGTGCTACGTTAGTTTTGTGCTAAGTTTGCCTTAGATGTGTGATTTCTCATCATACCTCGTGTCCCCGTCTTATACACTGTTCCCCTATGAGATGGGACGCGGTATTGTCTAAACTGGACTTTGGAATAAAAAAAGGTAACTGAATATTTTTTTAACAAAAATGATTAACTAAACCCCTAAGGTGAGTAAATAAACTGTTTCATCTTTGAAAACTTGTTTCTTTCAAAGTAGAAGACTTCTGAAAAGCTTTGACATTCCTTATCAAATCATAAAATGTATTTAGGTGTTTTGTTTATCTAATAAATAATAAGCAATTCGTCTTAAGGATGAAAGTTGTCATACAGATAAACCATAACCTAGGTAAGGACATAGTTTTAATCTGCTATGTACACTGGTAGGTACCCGTAGCAATGTATTAGAATTCTATACGGGTGAAGTCGCGTGTATAAGCTAGTTTCCCATAAAATGAGTTCATTCTTCCATTTTCTGTAAAAACATACGAAAAACATGTGTTACCAACCTTTTTTGCGTAACTCGATGTAAATGCGCGAACGTGAGAAATCTCATAAGGAACACATTTCCATATTTGTTGAAACTCGTCAAATTATTGATGTAGCTAGGTAGATATTCTTTTTTCATTTTTACAACAGGATGAAGGCAATTTTTTTTTACATAAATTCAGATCTAAAAATAGCTGCAATTGCAATATTTTGTTAAAATGTGAACACCATGTACCGCTTTTTTTTATTTTTTCTTTTTATTAGATTTTATTTTTATGATTTTAGTCTAGATTTTCAAGGTACATTGCTTTCATATTTATTTCAAATGATGTTATAAAATAATATTGTAAAACATTTTTAAAAAGAGTAAGTATGGAGTTTCTTGCCCATTCTTCTTCATACAACCTACCTTTGCGAATGGATGTAGATTCTATCACATCCTATCCCATTTCCTTAATTTTAATTAAGCGACGTTTAAAAGTGCCTCTTTGATGGCCTATTTGAAATAAATGATTTGACTTTGACTTTGATCATAACCTCATCCTATAAAATTACTTCAAAAATGTAGGTCAGGTTCGGTTTAAAGGTATTTTTGGCAGATTGTGACTGAGGTTTATAAACATAATTGATATTTAAATAGCTCCTCTCAAATTATCATTTGTAACCGGTAACCCTGGACACCTTGCATAATAAGTAACAATTCGGAGTTAAGTAGACAAATTGAATAGGTACTACTAGGTGTAGCCTGCGGCTTCGCCTTCATATTACTCGAGTTATACCACGGGATGATTTCTGAGCCTCATCAAGATCCGTTCAGCCGTTTTGACATGATAATAGTAATAAACATCCATCCATCCAAACTCTTGCGTTTTTTGCTATTGCATAGCTTTTATCGCAGTCTTTGAGCGCGGCAACCGAATCCAGAAATTCCGTAACGAAAAAAAACCGGCCAAGTGCGAGTTGGACTCGCCCATGAAGGGTTCCGTAGCAGCAAGCATAGATTAGAGATATAATTACATTGACATTAGTAAGTAATATACACAAACAATAAAAATAACTTTGTTTTTCATAGTATTTGTATGAATGGCAAAGTTATATTTGCGGTTTTTGAAAATGTACTATATCTCAAAAACTGCTAACTGTATCTCATTCAAACCAATTTTCGTTGGTAGTTTTGGTTGAGGTCTTTTTTTTTTTTTTTTTTTTTTAGGGTGGCAAAATCATCAAATGAGTCCTCCCACCCTGGGTGGGGCGGGAGGGACTGTCAGACTCTTACTGACTAAAATCCACCCGTGTTCCGTCGGATGCCCTTTACGTTCCGGGGCCACGGTATCCTGGATTAAGAAAAATCCGCGACCCCGGCAGGCATTTGGCCCCATAAGGGGCCCCGTCGGTGACGCGTGAAACACGACGCGCCACCGACCCGGGCTTGGTCCTTGGTCGGACGGCGAGCATACCCATTACTCACCGTCCGCAAGCCCGCTCCGCCGCTGTGCCCTCTGCTGTTCAGAGGGACACGCGTTGGAGCGTCCACCCGACAGGCTATTTGCATACGGGCAAAGAAACCCCTTAGGCACACAGTGCCTAAGAAGAGTTTTTGCCCGCATCCCAGGGCGCACCGTCCCGAAAAACTGGTCTTCCCCCCGGACGTATCCGAGAGGGAACTCCAGTCCACGGGCGCACGTGGAGGTTTCCTGTCTTAGCACCCCTTGGTTGAGGTCTACATTATATATTTTTTTTAGTTTTATCATTCTCTTATTTTAGAAGTTACGGGGGGGGGGGACACACTTTTTACCACTTTGGAAGTGTCTCTCGCGCAAACTGTTCAGTTTAGAAAAAAATGATGTTAGTAACCTCAATATCATTTTTAAAGACCTATTCATAGATACCCCACACGTATGGGTTTGGTGAAAAAAAATTTTTTGAGTTTCAATTCTAAGTATGGGGGGCACCCCCAAAATTTGTTTTGTTTTGATTTTTGTGTGAAAATCCTAATGCGGTTCACATAATACATCTTTCTACCAAGTTTCAACAGGATAGCTCTTATACTTTCGACAAAAAGTGGCTGTGACATACACGGACAGACAGACAGACATGACGAATCTATAAGGGTTCCGTTTTTGCCATTTGGCTACGGAACCCTAATAAACCTAACACTGTCACTGTCACATCTGTCATGTCAACTTGAATGAATAAAATTTGAATGAATGAATTTTTGGCTGACCATAGCCTAATTTGTAGAGTAATAAATAAAAAAAAATAAACAATTATAACAATAGTATAAGTTGATAAAAAAATGTTATGCAACAGTTTTACCGCGGTAGTACCCGAGTACCTCACGAATTTTTTAATTTAAAAGTTTTCCATGCGTTAATCCACGATCTAGAGTACTACGAGTATTTGTCATCCAAATCCGTTCAAGTGGTTTTTGTGTTACAACCGTTATGCAGCTATTCTGTTGTTTTTGGAACAATAATGTTAAGGTTAAGCCACACGTATCTAGGCCTGGTAGATGGGTAATTATCCATTTCATAGTTTTCTCCGTGACTCAGAAAACAAGATAAGCTGCTCCTCCCGACTGTCATTTGCAGACTTTTGACAGTCGTTACAAGTATTCAGTGGCTTGAAGGTCTGACAACCAGTTTTTACCAAAGCCATTATGAAATACTAGCAGGGTTATTGGAAACTTTTTGTTGCGTGGTGAATTCATCCATTGAGTCCTCACACCCTAGATGGAGCAGAAGGGAGTATCAGTCTTGTACTAGCTAAAATCCATGGCAGTCCATCAATAGTAATGAAAAAAAAGAGTGGCAACACTGCCCGAGTAACATGTCAAATTTTTGCTCCGTATTTTAGAATTAATTTAAATTAGTAATTCGGCTGTAATCAACTATATTTTAATGTGTAATCGTATTGTTATTGTGTAAATACGCAGGAATATTGTTTTCCTAATAATTGGACCATTATAAAAAGTTTTCGGTAACACACAGTTGCCGGTAACCTAAAACAATCAGCTGACGCACGTACTACGGATCTAAAACGGGGAGTATCGTTCACTTTTTACTTATAAATTGCACACATTTGTTATTACTATATTTGTACACGCCAATTCCAACTCATTACAATATATTTTTTGCTATTTTTGCACTCCATTGTTGGTTGCAAAATCATTTCAAGTTTACATAATTATAACGCAACTATTTGAATATTGTTTAACTTTCTAGGAATACATGGTTAATAAATATCTAAGTAAACCTTATAAGATAATTAGTGAGCATTATTGTGTTAATGTAATGACTAAGGGCCTTACTTATAAACATTGATTAGACGTTACTTATCTTAAATAGCTCTTAAGTCACTTGACATCTCTATTCATTAAAATAGAAATGACAAGGACAGGTGATATTTAATCGGTAGCTAAGCAACACAAGTTTTTATAAGTAAGGGGGTAAGTATTTATTTTATTAAACTAATTTTTGTGCTCTTAGCCAAGTAGGTACCCACAAAAAAAAAAAAAGTGCTTTAAGACAATAAAATCAGTAAAATACAATTCCCAATTAGTATTGCTAGCATATTTTGATGCTAATAAATCAGCCTACCATCATTCAATCCCTTACTTAGCACTTTTTTCACTCTTTTCCTTTTTTTTTTTTTACAATTTTTATTTCTCCCCCCTTTTGTCACTAACTTTTCTCCATTAATTTATCCTGTTCTCACCGTTTCTATTTCTCACTTTCAGTAACCAATCCAATAACCATGCCTGTGATGACCCGTAAGGCTGCTGCTCAGGATATGGAGCTTAAGTTGAGAACAGCTCTCCATGAGCTTAAGGAATCCAATCTCAAAGTCCAACAACTGTTACAAGAGAGAGAAGAGAGTGAGGTCGAGATTGTTAAGGTTAATACCAAAAACTCAAGCCTAAAACGGGAGTTAGTTGACCTACATCAGCAATTCTTGGACGTTGTTGATGAACGGGATCAACTGCAGATGGTCATGGATGGGTTCAAAAATTGCACTAATTTGTATGAGGAGGCTTTATGTAAGGTTAGGGACCTAGAAAATGAACTTATTTATGCAAATAGTTTGATTTTAAAGTTACAAAAAGAAAAAGAAAGTTCCCAAATTATTCAAACAAATAACTTATACAATGAAATATTAAATAGTAATTGTAACCCCTCTTCCTTAATTACTATAGATCTGACTGAAGATTCTTTATTGAAACATAATTATAATGTTAGTAATAGGAAAATTAAGAAATATGCTAAATTAAATAGAATTATTAAAAAATGTCACCAATTTAAGAAACAACACAAACACTTTTCTAAATATATTCCATTGAGGAAAGAACGTGTTGATTTGCTAAATAAATTAAATAATTATCAAATAAAATTAGAAGATAGTATAAAAATATATGAAATAGATACACAGCATTTACAGTCTGAAATTCAGGTACTACAGGACTCACTTAGTTCTCTATCCAATAAGTATGTGACCTCTCAGAATCAAATCAGGGAACATATTCTTGCCGCAAATGAATTAGTAAGGTATAAATGTAATTGTCAGACAGTTCCAAACCTTGACAATACCCAGCCTGAGGTAACGGAGGACCCGTCCCAGTCTGAGAATTTACTGCTGGACTGTAATGATCATTCACAGGTGGCACAGTCTGAGATATATGTTAATCATGATTGTTCTAACTCAGTTATGTTCTCGGATAGTATAGGAAGAGGTGTAGGTAAATTATTGAGTAATAATTTGAGTCATTCCAGTCAGAATTATTGTATGCCGGGGTTAACATTCAAACAAATAATGGCAACAATAACTAAAAAAGTCTATAACTGTAACACAGACTTAACTATATTTGTGGGGAACAGTAAAAAACTTAAAAAAGCAGACCTCACTCACAGTGTAGGTGAATTGTTAAAGTTGAATTGCCGTAAAATAATATTGTGTGCTTTCCCATACTTTGAGAGTTTGTCAAAAAGTCAGAATAATTATATTCACATGCTGAATAAGCATATCTATTTCCTTGTTAGTCACTACAGTGACAAACTAAGCTTTTTTGATACCAATAGTTTTATAGATAAGCTTAGGTCAACACGAGATACAGTGTATCTGCCTTTTGTATATAGACACAAAATAGCTAGGCTATTAGGTTTTTATTTTTACACAGACATAAATAGTATGTCTACGTTTAGTAGTAGTATAATTAACACCAAAAATATTAGTAATGATACTAGTATTATTAGGGTGGTGACCACTGACTTTAGCAGTAGTGTTAATAGTGGAAATATTTCTTTAAACTAGTTAGTAAGACAACAGAGGTTTTATTCAACAAGGTACCTTCTTGCTCTGAATTATTTACATGCAATAAAGGGGCTAAGCAGAAGTCCTTGACAATATTTCATCAAAATATTCAAGGTTTTTCTTCAAAGCAACTAGAAATTGAATTGTTTTTAGAAAGGACAATGTACGATATTGTTTGCTTCACTGAACATTGGTTGAAAGACTATGAAATGATAATTTATTACGAAAACTACAATGTGTGCAGTTGCTATAATCGAAAATCTAAGATGCGTGGGGGTTCACTAATCTTAGTTAGAAATTGTTTAAAAGCTAAGCCTCGTAAGGACATAGTTGATCTATCGGTCGAACATAGCATTGAATTGTCTTGTGTTGAGCTAGATAAGCATGTAATAGTGTGCGTTTACAGACCCCCTAATTATCAAAACTACTCTATATTTGAGTCGGTAATGGAAGATGCTTTGGCGAAACTTGGAAATTGTAAAAAAACAATAATTATCTGTGGTGACTTTAATGTAAATATTTTGGAAAATAATGTACTTAGCAGTAGGTTTTTAAACCTCTTTAAATCATTTAATTTGTCGAATGTGTTTTCGGAACCAACCCGAATTACTTTAAATACTGCCACATGTATTGATAATGTTTTTTGCGATTGCGAATGCTTAGATAAATCTATTGTAAATTACCTTCCTTCGGATCACAGCGGTCAAGCGGTTACTTTCGAGTCCAATATACAATTACAAAAAGTTCAAATACAAACTAGACAAATAACACCGAACAACTTAGATAGATTTAATAATAACCTAATTAATAGTTTAAATATTTCAGACCATATTTTTAGTTTAAACAATGTAAACAAATTGTATGAAGACTTTTTTGAAGCAGTTCGTACGGAATTTAATAATACTTTAAAAATTAAAATGAAAACGATTGGCCCAAAGTTTATTTTTAGTGACTGGGCAACGCAGGGCATTAGAAAAAGTAGGGAACGATTGTTTGAGCTGTACGGCCTTAAGCCTTTTATTAACTCGGAAACATTTAATAGATATGTTGCTACTTACTCCAAAATTTTCAAAAACACTTGTAAGGTAGCTAAATCCATCTTCATTAGCAAGAAGATTAAATCGGCAGATAATAAGATAAAAACAGTTTGGAAAATAATAAACAATGAAACTAACAGAAATAAAAAAAGCAGTAAAAATTTGATACTAGAGACCTCACGCGGTCTCATACGCTCAGACCAAGAAATTGCTGAAGAATTTGTAAATTTCTTTACCAGTATCCCACTTAAAACAACTGAAACTTTAAATTCATCTCCTTTGCTTTCTATTGACTTATTAAAAGCGAACGTTTCAGCCTGCCCAAACGAATTCAAATTTAAGCATATAAACCCCCTAACCGTCATAAAAGCTTACAAGCAAATCAAGATCAAATTAACTGAAGATCTATGGGGTATGTCTGTCAAAGTATGTACAGTCAGCATCAAAAGTCGATGACCACATTCAGATTTTCAAAATTACTGTACATTTATATCACCCATAAATCGCTCAACAAGATAGGCGCCAGTATTGAATGAACATCATTAAAGTTCAAAATTAACTGAACACTACTCGTCAAAGGTCACTGAACACCGTTTTGTCAAAAATTGCTGATCGTTATAATATCCGAAAACGCCATAACATTCAGTTTTACAAAAGTCACTGAACAATATAAAATACTTGTTTTAGTTAGGTATCTAGTTTAATCACGACAATGTCTAAAAATAACTTAACTTAATAAATAACAAAAGTGACTGAACAATATAAAATACTTGTTTTAGTTTTCTAGTTGAATTCACGGCAACGGTCAAAATTAACTTAACATCATAAATGACAAAAGTCACTGAACATTACTTTGTTTCGGATACGTAGCGTGTAAACTTATAACTTCTATCTAAAAGTAGCTGAACTGCATACTAAAAAATCTTTAGAGTTATAAATCCAATCGTGTCCTATCCAAACTAAATCATGTAAAAAAAATTAAATAGATGTGAATTTCGAATTTAACTTTCCAAAATAATTTTGTTTTTTTTTTTCATAAGATCATTGAGAAATATTAGAAGTAGGTGTTCAAGCGGCAAGCACATTTTCCCATTTGTAGGGTTCCGAAGCCAAATGGCAAAAACGGAACCCTTATAGATTCGTCATGTCTGTCTGTCTGTCTGTCTGTCCGTGTATGTCACAGCCACTTTTTGTCGAAAGTATAAGAGCTATCCTGTTAAAACTTGGTAGAAAGATGTATTATGTGAACCGCATTAGGATTTTCACACAAAAATCAAAACAAAACAAATTTTGGGGGTGCCCCCCATACTTAGTATTGAAACTCAAAAAAAATTTTTTTCGCCAAACCCATACGTGTGGGGTATCTATGAATAGGTCTTTAAAAATGATATTGAGGTTACTAACATCATTTTTTTCTAAAGTGAACAGTTTGCGCAAGAGACACTTCCAAAGTGGTAAAAAGTGTGTCCCCCCCCCCCGTAACTTCTAAAATAAGAGAATGATAAAACTAAAAAAAATATATAATGTAGACCTCAACCAAAACTACCAACGAAAATTGGTTTGGATGAGATACAGTTAGCAGTTTTTGAGATATAGTACATTTTCAAAAACCGCAAATATAACTTTGCCATTCATACAAATACTATGAAAAACAAAGTTATTTTTATTGTTTGTGTATATTACTTACTAATCTCAATATAATTATATCTCTAATCTATGCTTGCTGCTACGGAACCCTTCATAGGCGAGTCGAACTCGCACTTGGCCGGTTTTTTTTTTGATACATTCACTTTTCTTTATTGTCGTTCCGGTTGGATTTTTGCAACTCAATTTTAAGGCACTTCCCGATAAGCTGACTTAAATTTTGCACACGCTCTGAATTTTGATGACAATACGTGACCAGCTAAGAAACGTCATAACAAATCCAATATGGCGGCCTCCCCAAGATGGCGGACTGGCTGTTTGAAATCCACCCCATGATATGGGCATCAAATAAAAGGGTTTGCTGTCAAAAATACGAAAAAAATAGTCACGTGACTTTAACCCAATGTGGCGGACGTCCAAATTGGCAGACAGGCTATTTGAAATGCAACCCTATGATATGGATATCAAATGAAAGGGTTTGCTCTCAGGAATACGACAAAATAGTCACGTGACTTAAAACCAATATGGCGGACGTCCAAGATGGTGGACTGGCTGTTTGGAATCCACCACCATGACATGGGTATCAAATGAAAGGGTTTGCTGTCAGGAATATGAAAAAAATAGTCACGTGTCTTAAATCCAACATGACGGACATCGAAGATGGTGGATTGGCTATTTGAAATGCACCCCCACGATATGGGTATTAAATGAAAGGGTTTGCTGAATGGGATACGAAAAAAAATATCACGTGACCTAATCATCCAATCCAACATGGCGGCCGTCCCAAGTTGGCGGATAAGAAGTAAATTAAGTTTGAATAATAAAAAGACTAAAAAGTATAATTTTTAGTGCTTGCTAAAAGCGTGTTTTTCCCACGTTGGATTTTTGCAACTCAATTTTGAGGCATTTCCTGATAAGCTAGCAGGCTGAAATTTTCAGGGTAGCTTCAAACCTTTGCAAGTTACACCCACGATCTATACACGTCATGTAAATATATCCCATAAATAATCCCTTAAATAATATACGCCCCCGCGTTTTGAGTGGCCCCTCTCTCAGCCCCGTAGGGTTATTTTCTATTTTTAGGACATCTAAAACGTGGGCTTTTAGATTTTTTAAATCTATTTATTTTTAAGCATATTTTCCAAAATAAACTCGCAAGCATGATTATAAAAATTGAGTTGCAAAAGTCCAACCGGAACGACAAATAAACAAACAAACAAGAAAAGTGAGTGTATAAAAACGTGGGAAAATAAGCATATTCCGCTTAAAAAATATTCCGTCGACGTCATCTAAACTTTCTGTATCACGATCGAATAGTGACCGTATTTGTATAGAGCTGTTAGACTCACTATCAAAAATCACGCAGATTCTGATTGAATTTATACCATCGACGTAATTAATCATTTTTATAGTTCGATTGAATTGTAACCTTATTCGTAAAGCAATAAGACTCATTTTCAAAAATAACGCCGATTCTGTTCAGATTCATACCGTCGACTTAGTTTATGATTGTTTTAGTTAAGACTAAAAATTATACTTTTTAGTCTTTTAATATTCAAACTTAATTTACTTCCTATTTGCCAACTTGGGACGGCCGTCATGTTGGATTGGATGATTAGGTCACGTGATATTTTTTTTCGTATCCCATTCAGCAAACCCTTTCATTTAATACCCATATCGTGGGGGTGCATTTCAAATAGCCAATCCACCATCTTCGATGTCCGCCATGTTGGATTTAAGACACGTGACTATTTTTTTCATATTCCTGACAGCAAACCCTTTCATTTGATACCCATGTCATGGTGGTGGATTCCAAACAGCCAGTCCACCATCTTGGACGTCCACCATATTGGTTTTAAGTCACGTGACTATTTTGTCGTATTCCTGAGAGCAAACCCTTTCATTTGATATCCATATCATAGGGTTGCATTTCAAATAGCCTGTCTGCCAATTTGAACGTCCGCCACATTGGATTAAAGTCACGTGACTATTTTTTTCGTATTTTTGACAGCAAACCCTTTTATTTGATAGCCATATCATGGGGGTGGATTTCAAACAGCCAGTCCGCCATCTTGGGGAGGCCACCATATTGGATTTGTTATGACGTTTCTTAGCTAGTCATGTATTGTCATCAAAATCCAGAGCGTGTGCAAAATTTCGTCAGCTAGCTTATCGGGAAGTGCCTTAAAATTGAGTTGCAAAAATCCAACCGGAACGACAATCAAGAAAAGTGAGTGTTTAAAAAAAAAATGGGAAAATGTGCTTGCCGCTTGAACACCTACTTCTAATATTTCTCAAAATCTTATGAAAAAAAAAAACAAAATTATTTTGGAAAGTTAAATTCGAAATTCACATCTATTTAATTTTTTTTACATGATTTAGTTTGGATAGGACACGATTGGATTTATAACTCTAAAGATTTTTTAGTATGCAGTTCAGCTACTTTTAGATAGAAGTTATAAGTTTACACGCTACGTATCCGAAACAAAGTAATGTTCAGTGACTTTTGTCATTTATGATGTTAAGTTAATTTTGACCGTTGCCGTGAATTCAACTAGAAAACTAAAACAAGTATTTTATATTGTTCAGTCACTTTTGTTATTTATTAAGTTAAGTTATTTTTAGACATTGTCGTGATTAAACTAGATACCTAACTAAAACAAGTATTTTATATTGTTCAGTGACTTTTGTAAAACTGAATGTTATGGCGTTTTCGGATATTATAACGATCAGCAATTTTTGACAAAACGGTGTTCAGTGACCTTTGACGAGTAGTGTTCAGTTAATTTTGAACTTTAATGATGTTCATTCAATACTGGCGCCTATCTTGTTGAGCGATTTATGGGTGATATAAATGTACAGTAATTTTGAAAATCTGAATGTGGTCATCGACTTTTGATGCTGACTGTACTTCAATTATTGAGACTGTAGCACCGTATTTAGCTTCGATATTTAATTTGTGTGTGGATCAAGGGGTCTTCCCAGATCTAATGAAACACAGTAAAGTAGTGCCGCTTTTTAAATCCGGGGATTGTAAAGACACCAACAATTATAGGCCTGTATCCGTGTTGCCGGTTTTCAGCAAAGTGTTTGAAAAAGTGATGCTTGATCAGATGCTCAATCATTTTAACATCAATAAAATATTACACAAACAGCAGTATGGTTTCACCAAAGGACGTTGTACAACTGACGCCGGTGTTACCTTATTAAAACACATATATACTGCGTGGGAAAATGCTCAAGATGCCATAGGAATTTTCTGTGATCTCTCGAAGGCATTTGATTGCGTAAATCATGAAACCTTGCTCTTAAAACTTGAGCATTATGGCCTAAGTAAACTCGCGCTTAATTTAGTGAGATCTTATTTAAATGATAGACAACAACAAGTACAAATAAATGGTGTCACTTCAAAGGGTTTACGGTTAGAAATGGGCGTACCACAAGGTTCAATATTAGGTCCTTTTCTCTTTTTAGTTTATATCAACGATCTACCCCATTTATTCAAAAATCAACCTGAAATGGTATTGTTTGCTGACGATACTTCTTTGATATTTAAGATAAATAGACGCGCCACACACCTTGACGACGTAAATAGCGCTCTACTGCAGGTGCAAAAGTGGTTCACCGCTAATAATTTAGTATTAAATGGGAAGAAAACTAAGTGCATAAGATTTTCTCTACCGAATGTCAAAAGTGATGATAGTGACATTGTATTGAATCAAGAGAAACTAGAATTCGTCGATAAAACGGTTTTCCTAGGAATCACCCTCGACTCAAGGCTACAATGGAGTCCTCATTTAACATCTCTTGCAGGACGGTTAAGTTCAGCAGCATACGCTGTTAGAAAAATCCGCCAACTTACTGATATAGATACCGCGAGGCTAGTCTATTTTAGTTATTTTCATAGTATTATGTCATACGGTATTTTGCTATGGGGACGGGCTGCAGACATCGAGTCCATATTTATTCTGCAGAAAAGAGCCATCAGAGCCATATATAATCTATGCAGGCGCGATTCTCTACGGGAATTGTTTAAGGATATCAACATCATGACAGTACCTTGTCAATACATTTATGAAAACATCATGTACGTTAGAAAAAATCTGCATCTATTCAGTAAAAGAGGTGACAGACATAACTATAATACTAGAAATAGGGACCAATTAGTTCAGCCAGGTTTCAGGCTAGCTAAAGTTGACACATCTTTCATGGGGTACTGTCTAAAATGTTACAATAAAATACCTCCTCACATAATAGAACTGAATGAAACAAAATTCAAATCATGTATAAAACGCACACTATGTAGGCAAGCATATTACAAGTTGGAGGATTATATTAATGATAAAAATGCTTGGCTCAATGCTGGTCCTGCTCCACAACAATAGGGTTATTAATTAGGTAGCACGCATAATTATTGAGGAAGCTGCAGAAGACTGTAATATTATCTTTGAATTGTATCGATTCAATTTCTTAGTATTATATAATTTTATTGCACATGTGTGAGTACTATGTACTACTTATTAATTACTATTGACTCGATTTTGCCCTGGTGGTTGAGAGAATGTCATGCTCACTCAAATGTCTCGCTGATGGTGGCACGTGTGTCGGATCATTTAGCTCCCTTCAAAATGGTTGAGCTGATTGGTGCTGATACGTGTGTCATGTTCGTGAACGGGCGCTGTCAGTTGGGACTGGTCATCTCTTAGCTGCCTCGGTTTTTATTTTAATTATTGATTCTTTTATTTCTGAATTGTCTTATTTTTGTAATTTTTACTCTGGACACTTTTAACTTGCTACATCGTTCTCACATAATGTACCATCTCAAAATGAATGATGTAACAAAGGTTTTGTAATAATTTTGGCGATCTAAAAAGAGTGTCCATGGAGTTTCTTGCCCGTTCTTCTCCATAGAGATCTACTTCTTGGAATGGGCATCTACGGTACTTTCACAGTTTTTATGTCTTGTGACTGGGACTGTAGCACCATAACTTTGTAGTATTTAATTATATTTTTATGTCTTTGACAATTCAAAAGTGCCTGTAATTGGTCTACTTGAAATAAATGCTTTTGATTTGATTTGATTTGATTTGATAGCCCTTTACGTTCTAGAATCACGGTTACCTAATGAGTCAGTCCCGCGACCCCGGTAGGCACCTACTCCATCTTATCGGAAATAGCCAGGCAAACGATAACCCGTTCATAACCTCTTGAACCGTTACTTAACCTAACGATGTGAGACTTGCACAGCAACCTTACATCATGTAACTACGAGCATGACTCAACAGTCACCGTTAATGATATCTATAGTGACTAGCAACTCTCATGTAAGTTCATTTTTCATGAAAACCTTTATTGTTCGTCGGGGAGTTTGGCGAGTTTGGTTTTAGAAAATGCGGTAGTTTAAGATTCATAGTTTGAGAAGTAGTTTAGATTCTGCACTAGGTTATTGACTGCGCTTTTCTAGACCGTAAAAACAAAATTAAGTACATACTTACAAAAATATTTATGATATGGCATTCATTCAGGTCGAGGTTTTTTTTATTTTTTTTTATCTTGGTGTTATCATCAAACACAGGACAGGAGGGACTATCAGAATTGTACTGACTTAAAACCACGGAGATCCTTCAATAGCCCTTTACGTTTCAGGGTCACGGTTACCTGATGAGACAGGGCCTACTGCGCTGGACTGCTGCACCGAACAATTAATATTTGTATGATCTACAAGTGGATGTTCCGGGTTCCCGTTTGTGTATGTGAGTTTATATGTTTGTAAACGCACGATACAAGAGAAATTCCTAGTGTGGTACATTTTTTTTTATGTTATTCCTTTTTTCTGTTATGAGTTTTTTCCGTTCAAGTTACGGTATCTGTAAAATAAAATATCTACGATAATTCTGAATTTTATAAAAGGTAAACTTTCCTTCATGTAAACGTATAAATGGACGCAAAACTAATTACAACAAGCAAATAAGTAATTATCAAACCCAAACATTTCCTAGCGATGTAAATAAGTCCAGTAAACATAAAAGTTTAGCACGATTCACAAACGATTCGTACTTCCGAGTAATCAGTCATCTACACACTAGCGTAATGAGGAAAGTTTTAATTCAATAAACGTGTCGCCGACCGAATGCTCGCGTGGGGGCGGCCTTATACCAACTTTGATTATGTTGTCGTGTTTGGGTATAGAATTAGGGAGATCTTTCAGAAACATCTTTCTTTGGTACAACTTTAATATAGATAATGTTTTAGGTATTCCTCATTGCCTATATAGGCCATTGACCTTGTTATAATCAGCATAACACGTTCCCACTGTTGGGAAACGGACTTCCTCTGCTGCGAGGGAGTTTCACCACGCACAGGCCTAGTGCGGGTTGGTAGATATGTCCTCGGATTTATGGAATACCTTTGAAGTCCAAGCTTACCATATTACCCCAAGCTGTGTGAAATTCTTTTAGAAAACGAATTGAAATCAATAAAATCTCAAACTTAACAAAGTGTGCAATCGAACATGAACCTACTGGTTTTAAGATAAAGTTGAAAATCTATTAAAGATATTTAAAAGACTAGAGTAAGGTTGATGTGCGCCATAATTACGTATGTACTTCTATAAGTATTTTAGGATAACAGTTTATGTCTTACACATAAACAAAATCCAATTTTTCGCAATTAAGAAATCGAACAATTTGTGTTCGATTTGATTGACGTGACGTACACGTCAATTCAATTCAAATGTTTTGGAACAGACTCATTATTTAGTTGCTAAGTTTAATCAGATACCTACCTGTTATTTTTCTCACAGTAATATAATAATTATCGCAATCTAAAACATTTTTATTTCAACTTACCCTCGTTTAAGATACTATGAACACAATAAATGAGGCACTCGACTTTTGTCACCGTCAAACCTGTCAAAGACGTGCAAGAGTGTAATGTCAATTTACAAATCTATGACACCTAGAGAGCTCAGAGTTACCAGGTAAGAAATTCATTTGACTAGTAAGGAAAAGTACTGCAACAAAAAGTACTCATTACCTTTTCAGGGTTTATCAAAGGCATATTTGTTTAAAAAATAATAACTATAGATGCAACTAACCAAGTTTTATAATTACCTATTGTTATTAATGCTACAAACAAACAACATGCACATGCATACAATACAATATGTTCCTTTTTTTTTTAAATCGTTCACTGTTAATCATTTATCTATACCAAGTAAATAACGGTAAGGTATTTTAATTACGAAGAAATTAATAAAGTTTAATTTAAGAAGCTGTTGTATCTCATTTTAGCCGGGACACATCATTTCTGGTACTGGCAACACGACCAGCATACGAACTCATACGGATATAACCGAAGGTTCCCGAACTATCAAACTAAACCGAATCACCATCGCCCGTCACACGATTACAAAGCACTCGGCTTGCAAACGATATTATTTTAAGTTTCTAACGTATTTTTTCTTTAAATTTAATTATTAGTAACATTAATCAAAGTGTTTATAGCCAATTTAAATCTTAGAAAAGATTTATTGAACTGAAGATAGAAGGTGATAATACGATTACAGTTGGCAGATTTTAACATAATGTAAGTTTTCGTTAATCTTTGTTGAAAACTAATGTGTTTCGGCCATAGGCACATGATTAAATGATTTTTAAAAGTTATAAGTTTAATAAGTCTCAGGTTTTAAATTAATTAAAGTTTTTATATACGGAGGTCTGTGTCCCGATAGAAGGTTTAATGAAAAACAAGAACGATCTCATAAGATTTTTCTCACTGATGATTTATTTTTCTTTTCAGACACCATGTCACTGAAGCAGGGACTACCAGAGAAACCTTTTTACAGAGATAGCGCAGGTTTTTGGTTCCTCGTAACAGAGGCAAATTTTAAGGTACACAGTGTTACAGATGATCTGACAAAGTACAGCTATGTTGTGAGCCAGTTAGATAAACAGACTATAGCTGAAGTTAAGGACATAATCGATCACCCTCCTGTCACATGCAAATATATCAAGATAAAAGAAGAATTGATTAGTCGTTTCGAAGTACCTGAAACTGAGAGAATGCGGAAACTTTTTGAAGAAAAGCTTGAGGATAGGACACCTTCTCGGTTTTACCGTCATCTCCAGTGTTTGGCAGGGGCTAGAGTAACAGTAGACACATTCTTGCTCCATTTATGGTTGCGTCGTCTCCCAGTACATTGCCAAGAACTTTTGGCCACTAGATTGGAACTAAGAAATTCAAAATTGGCTGAGATCGCAGACAAAATCATGGAGGTAAGTCAAGGACCCCAGAGTTCCACGTCACATAGTACTGCAGTAGATAATATACAGAAATGTATTGATGTATTGGGAAAGCAAGTCGTGGAGTTGGGTGGGAATGTGAAGCGCCAGAGTCGTTCACGATCGCCGAGTACGGGCCGTTCGGGCAGCAAGTCGCCTTCTGAAACAGTTGAATTGTGCTGGTATCATCAGGTGTGGGGCAAAAGCGCTCACAGGTGTACCAAACCATGTGCCTGGAAAAAAGAAGAGGAAGAGGAATAAATCAAGGTTATTTTGGTGGCTGCTGGTAGTCGTCCGGTAAACGATAGATATTGCAACTAGTCTGCGATTTTATTTATAATCTCGTATGCTTGGCTGAATTGAAGTTTTCGTTGTTTACGTGAGGCTATCCTGATCAGTTTTTTTTTTTTTTTTTAAGTATATTATAATTATAAAAGTATTTGTAGGTCAGCTTTAACTTAAAATCGAAGAAGCGCTACAACACTAATTTCTTTAAAGATTTACAATTAAATAGTTTTGGGGATATTTCCCACTTATTTACATACTTGTTGAATGATTTATTTATTGATCTTTGTTATGAGACGTCATTTGTTTTTTTTTTAAGTTTTTCAAATGTCTTTTCTGTTTTATGTTTATTCAACGCGTAAGTGAAAATGAGTATTTTTTTATGGAAAAGGTAATAAAAGTATTACGGAGTATACCTACTGTTTATTTTTACATTCTACCATCTTCGGGTTTAGTTACATACCAAGGCTGCACGATTTATTATGATGTTGTGAGTACCTATTCATAATTTTACTGTCAAACAAATTGAGAATCAATTATGTCTTATTTGTAGTTCTTTGACAGTTGTATAAAATAGCTGATAATTTACAAATAATTTTTGATTTTGACGTAGTAGTATCCATTATCATTTATTTCTCCGTTTAAAAACTGACATGTTCACAAAGTATCTCATAATTTTAAAAATTTGATAGCTTTTCTTCGGGGTCGTGGAACTGTCTCATCTCAGGTAACCGTGACCCTGGAACCTAACAGGCTATTGAATGATCACCATGGATATTAGTTAGTACAAGTCTGACTGTCCCTCCCATGCCAATAACTCATTTGATGATTTTACAACGATAAAAAAAAAAAACATTTGACTGCCTTCACTCTCGGTCCTCTACGGTCGCATCTATCCCTGTACCTATGTCCATCGAACCACTTTAGATACGAAAGCGTACCAAACTCACTTTCACATTTATAATATTTCAGCTGGTGTGTAGAACAAAATCTTTTATATCATTCAACAAAATAATAATAAAACTTTCTACGTTTCCTTTGTCTCCTCAATACATTGTTTCTTCGAATAAACAGGTTTCATATCTTCAACTTGAACACAATATATTTCAATTTCTTCATATAAACCAATTTTTGGAAATCAGAGAATTTCTTAACAGTTCCCTAGTCAAAGAGATTTGTAGATATTAAATTTTTTCGGTAACAACTTTTTTCTCTGTTTGGTACAATATTGTTCCTACATGTTATAATAATAAGGGGTGTTTTTATTATCGTATATTTTGAAATCTTTACGAGTCGGAGTGAAGGGAGGGAAGACTTCAGTTGCTTTGATGAGCTTGAAATCAATAGTGACGTCCTTTACAAGGTTCATTGACTGTTATCGATTGACATCTTCAAATTTTGCAAGATAAAAGACTTAGTACACAAGTATTTTTTTTTAAATAACTGGATTTGAAAAACTAAGATGGTGTACAGTTCTAAGTTTATCCAAATTTGTTCAGCAGTTTTTTTTTTTTCGTGAAAGAGTAGTTTTGTTTTTGTTAAATAGGACAACAAACAGTTACATACGAGTAATAGGTACTTACAACAAGTATAATTGAACGTACACAAGACTATAATATAACCCACAATGCTTTCCATAATAATAGTAATATACAGCATGTCGCGGGTTCGATCCCCGTACGTAACAAATAATTTTATGGCCTACAACTAGTTGTCTGAATCTAGATGTTTTTGATTGTGTGTTTCTATGTTTGTAAACGTACCCACGATACAGGAGAAATTACGAGTGTCGGGCAACGTATTTATAAAAGGCTTTAACAAAAAATTGTAACCGACTTCAAAAACAACCACAATAAAATGTTTAAAACAACGTAGGTATAAAATAACATTTCTTTCGAAAGTCGGTGACTTTGTTTTTTATTTCATTGACTTTTTTGCCACCGACTTTCGAAAGAAAAGTTATTTTATAGGTTATTTTCAACATTTTATTGTGGTTGTTTTTGAAGTCGGTTACATTTTTTTTGAAAAAGTTTTTTATTTTAGCCTTTTTAGTTTAAATATTCAACTCAAATTCTTGTCAAATACATAATTTTCTTATTCGCCGATGTATATACAATGAGCTAAACATAAAAACATGGGACCAAATGGTTGGTATACTGTATCGAACAAAAAAGAATCATCGAAATCGGACCAGAAACCTCGGAATAATCGGTAGGTATTGACAATGTTGAATACTTTTTAGAATTTTGTGGATTTTTCAAAAAGTGCTAGTCCGATTTCGATAAAATTTTCATGGGACCATTCGGGAAGTATACCCTTTCCATCAAAAAAAGAATTTTTCAAATCGGTTGGTAAGCGACGGAGTTATGACCGAACAAACTAAAAAAAAAATATAAACATCCGAATTGAGAACCTCCTCCTTTTGGAAATCGGTTAAAAAAAAAGAAAAGAAAAGATGTATTAACTTCCGTCTTTAAAATCTTCTAAATTATGATTTAATTAGATTTTTCTGCATAATATTGATGTTTTCCTAAACGGAGTTATATGTTATTTCACCTCATCAATTAACAAACACTTGAATGTGTTCAACTCACCAAACAGAGGTGAACTCACAGAATAATTTAAACCCTTCCAATGAACCTACAGTTTAAACTAGCAATTAATTTGAATAACGAGGACAGCCTGTAGACGTTTGATAACGAACTTAAGAGACACACGCCAAACCCTATAAGTTAACGTCAATAAAACGGTATTATTAATACAGGGCTAACCCAAAACGGGATTAGTTTTGTATTCCTGACTCGGTGTGCGCGCGTGATGAATTAAGCAGACTTATCCGACGAGATATTGATTCAGAACTTGCTAGTCTAAGATTGCTGAGAAGTGTATTCTGATAGTGTTGGTTTTGTTTGTAAAAGATGAGCATGTAGCGTTGCTTTACAGCAGATTAGCTTTTTCCAGTGGCTTCGCTCGGTCATCCCCCCTCTATATAGCCTATGCTACCCAGGAATAATACAGCTTTCTACGGGTCAAAGAATTTTTTAAATCGGTCCAATAGTTTTTGACTTTACTCGTTACAGACACACAAAAATACAAATCTTTCCTCTTTATAAAATTAATACAGAAGTATAGATATAGACTAGCGTTGTGCCTTTTCTTAGCTTTTTTTTATAACCCAGGGCAGTGGGAGGGACTGTCAGACTTGTACAGACTAAAATCCACGGTGTCCTTCATTAGCCCTTTACATTTCAGGGTCACGGTAATGGTATAAGTCCCGCGACCGTGCCTTTACTTGGCTAGGCTTAAAATACATGGAAAGACACCGAGATTTCTATGAAATAAGTTTGTGACTCATGGTGATAACCTATTGCTTTGTAAAGAACAACACCAAAGTTACGTAAGTACACGAATAGTGATTTCAATGTATGTAAAATTAACTAGCTAATGCCCGCAGCGCTTCCCTCGTTAAGTCATACTGGGATATAAAGTATCCTACGAGTTGCATATTGCATAGCTTTTATCGCGGGCTCTGAGCGCGGCGACCGAATCAAGAAATTCCGTAACGAAAATAAAGCTACCGTAACGAAAATAAACCTAAAACCCCGCATCGTGTAAGGTCGTTTCAGTTCGGCAGACTTCGGCAATCATAAAAACATTCGTCATAAAGACAATTTACTGTTTCTTACTCATTCTAAACGGCCAGCTACAAAAGGAGGTTTTCACAATGAAACCTACTTATAAAATTCTCCTACAACAAAGCAGAGTGGCGCTGTGGAAGCGTGCTGGGCCCATAACCTGTTGAAAATTTTGACCCAGTTTGGAAGTGAAACCTGGGAATCCTGTATAAATAAAAAAGACCCACTTATTTCTTCATTATAATTTTTTTTTTTTATTACAGTAGTGCACCACATACATTTAAAAAATGATGTTCTCGTTACATATTGGCGGTATGCGATAATTTTTCTTTTTTTTTTAATGGTATGCGATAGCTTTACTGCGGCAGTCCCCGAGTGCCACACGTATTTTTTTAAAACTATCGGTATTAAAAACTATGTAGGTCCAAATCCGTTCAGTAGATTTTGTGAGAAAGAGTAACAAACAAACACTCATCCATCCATTCATACATCCATATATCCTCACAAAGTTAAGCGGGCGAAGCCGTACATCAGCTAGTAATCCATCAATTATTTTCTATAAAAAAAAATAATTAAAAAATAATCCCTAAACTTATCGCCTGCGCTCCTAACATAATTCTCAATAGCGTTCAGGTGTACAGTACAAGTCGGCTCTTCGACGAGACGTGATCCGACCATAATCGATCCAATACCGCCTGTGTCTGTACAGGTATTGGTAAAACCACTACTGTCGTAATTTTAGTCAGCAGCTTCGCATTTTTGTATTTCCTGCATGTAAATAATGATGCTTACTTAGAAGATTTTGTATGAATTCTATTCTTTGATTGACTGACTCGTTTTTATAGAAGTTGTAAGTGTTATTATCTCAATCGATTGCGAGCCCAGGTTGGCCGATGTAAAAATAATCTGGTCAAATGGGATATACTAGACTCATCCCAAAACGGAGCCTCTGTACAGGATATGTCCCACCTCCTTTCGTGCCCCTCCTGCCCAACCACCTGCACCTTCCAGGATTTGAACGAGGTAAATGGCAGAGCTGTGCGTAGCCACGTATTGATCGGATGTAATTTGAGTACATCGACACGCAAAGAAGAAGAAGTGTTATTGTTGAGCTTGAGGTCCTCTGTTTTATTCTCATGTTATCAGTGTTATTGGGGTTATTCATAAGAATTTTAGCCTCGGTTTTAGGATTTGTTTCCGGTTGACATCATTAAGCAACAGAGTCGCCCCTTATTAGACGCGACTCAAATATTGTATCTCTGTCCTGGGGATTACAGGCGTAATGTTACGTTTTTCTAGTCTTCCCAGCATTAGATATCTGTCAAAAGGCACTAAGCACCAAGTCATTTATTAGGTATAATGTTTATTGTGTTACTGATAACCTGCTGCTATATCTTTGACTAACTATACCCCGTGGTTTCACCCCCGGCTGCTCGGCTCCTATCGGTCACAGCGAGATGTTTTATAGCTTTCCTCGATAAACCGACTTTCCAACACAATAAGATTTTTCCAATTCTAAGAAGCAGTTTCTGAGATTTGCGCGATCAACCAAACAGTACTTCAGTTTTATAATATTAGTATACATACTCGTAGATTGGTAATTCTTACATTCAACTTGTGAACATAATAACTACGGATTATTAGGTACAAATTTCTTTAATAGATTTTCAACCTTATCACAATAGTGGAAGATTAATTTCCTTTCAATTGGTATTTGACAGGTTGGCGTAGGTACTTGACCTACCGGCCGTCTGTACAAATGTCTTAAAACTTACAGGATGTTTTTGAACTTGTCATTGTAAAAGAAAACCGTTTGATTACATCATACAAAAGAATAGGAAACAGTCAATTTTTAAAACCCTAAAATGACTGATTTTCCAAGATGTTTATTAAATATAAAAAATCTTAATATAATTACTTTATTGCAACGTCATTAATTAATCACTCGTACCGTTATTATTTTGACAAGTCTATCGCCGCTCGTGCCCACACCGGGCTCCGTCGCATTCCGCCGGGATCCCGATTAATTACCAACCCTTGGGGGCTAGGGCTAGTTAGCTTATTCACGTCGACGGCTCGTCAAGAGATGTAATGATTTACGACTTCTCCAATTCAATTGTTTTGGTGAATGATCGAATTGAACTTGATTCGGTATTTGTGATTTTTACTTGCGTACAAGTTTTTGACAGAGTAAAATGTTAGATTAGGTACGTTTTTGAAAGAAAGTAACCATTTACACGCTGCAAAAATTTGCATGCAAGCTCTAAGTCAGCTAGACAGTAATTTTTGACAATGTTAACATCTGACTTGTCTCGAAGTCACCCTTACCCTCATAATTGACTAATTGTTTTGCCCGAACTTCAGTAATTTTTCCCAAGAATTTACAATTTAAGGTTTTGCAAGACAAATATCAACTGAGGACTTGCAAGGTTGCGATCTCTGCGCCCACGTCAACGTTGACGTCAGAGGTTTCAATAAAGAAGGGAGTGATAGGTGTGGCTGACGCCGCAAGGTCCTCAGTAAATAGACCCTCATTTGGGGTCCCACGTACTGATTTTGGACTTGGTATGCTCATTCGTGATTGCGTGGTATTTACATAATAAATATCTATGTCGCCTCGGAAAGGTGATCGTAAGGTTGGATTTTAAGTGTAAGGTCTTAGGCTCTGTCGGTGTTTGAGTTTAGAATATTGACCAGTCAGCAAAGTAAGGCCAACTTTTTAGTTTATAAGATTTTGCTATGCACGTTAAATATTACCTAACTGAAAGTGTCAGTTTTGGGCTGACGATGATTATGACGCAATAAATGGCAGTTATCTTGGCTATGTTATTTATTAGTAATGATTGTCCAGTCCAAACTTGAGAAATAAGTCAGTGATGTAATGTAAATTTCAAAGCAGTAATCTCACTTTGATAGTAACTCCAAACTATGTGTTGTTACCAGGAATCTATGAATAAGTATTAAATAGGTTGATTATTTTTTGCACTTTTACACAAAAGGGTAATAATGGAGTTTCTTGCCAGTTTCTTCTCAATAGAAAGCCACTAACTCGAACCGTACTATTTTTCGAGGTTCTATAAGTGCGGGGAAACTTATATGAAATAAAATATTTTGATTCGACTCTGGTCAAGCTCAAGAAAAGAAACATGATCCATCCATGGAATTATGTGTGTTTTAGTACCAACATTACATACGAACCTACCTTACCCTACACTCTCGGAAAAAAATGATCAAATGTTCAGTTACTTTCCAACTCTTAAACTAATAAAAAGCCTCCTTTATTTCCTTGACATTGATCGAGTATCCCCGCGTTACCCAGCAAATCGGTTCAATACAGTTCTTGAAAGTCGGATATCTCTAAAACATATAACAACTAACAACCATCCATTGCCATCAAGTCTTCACTTAGTTCAGTCTAATAAATACATATGATGGTATATAAGAACTACGTATATAAAATGACATCCGAAGAATAACTCAATTGACCCCAATCGGTTCCTATTATTGCAATATGGTTCTAACCCTTTGTCTACCGACCGAGTTTTATTCCCGAAACATGAAAGACTGAGTTCCTTTGTTATATATTTATTGGAAAGTATTTTTCCTGAAATATTTGGAATATAAAAAGCTTAAGTGCTGTTCGTTCGTATGAAATATTGAGGCATGTTTACACGAGGTGAAATTCTTTACTGGAGTGGCGTGAAAGAAGAAACGCGTGGCAATATTATAATAACAGGCGCACGAGCCGATCGTCAAGGTTAAGCCACGTTCGTCGGTCTCTGGATTTTGGCATTTTTCCATCAATCCATTAAATGCTATTTCCTCCTTGTCTAGGAAAATACGTTAAGCCATTCCCGCTATCATTTACAGATCTTTGAAAGTCATTATAGGTAGTAAGTAGTACAAAAGCTAGACACTTTTTTTGTGCGTGGTAAAATCATCAAATGAGTCCTCCCTCCCACCCAGGGCAGGACGGGGATTGTCAGACTAAGTAGTGACTAAAATCTACGATGTCCTGAAATGTCATGGTTAGTCGTTAGTTTTGCTGACAGCTCTTTGAGGTGCGCGTGGAACATGAAGCGCCGTCGACCCGGGCATACTCCATGACGTCGCCGTCCGCATGCCGGTGCAAAAGCTACACGCTAATAGTATCGTAGTAAGTAGTATTATATTATTATCTGTGACAGTGGCAGTACTAGTCGAGTTGTAAATGTCATTTAGACAGTCGCTCCATGTAAAATAGTGATAATTCAGCTACATCTAATTATTATGATAGCAGACCTCAACATAGTTAAGAATAGGCTTAGCGGATGAGTAGCGAGAATGTGAATAACATAATGGCGAACAATGTAGGACCCAGACTCAGGACTCAGATCAAAGAAACAGAGTGTGTTCTAAGCGCTCTATCTGTCTGTTTCTTTAATCTGTGGTAAGACCAGTCTAACTGATGCGGATTCGGAGTTGCGGGTTGCAGTGCCAAACAGTTCCATACAAATACTTAAGCCCCCGCGTACTAGGCAGCCTGACTGCGGCAGTCAGGCTGCGGCAGCCAGAATATTTGAGTAGCCTGTTATAGCAGCCAATCGATAACTGAAGTAATTTTTTGCAAAAATTCGGAACCGAAAATACGTCTGGCTGGTACACTACACGGGGGGCCTATCTGTGTATCTGTCATGTAGCCATAAATATTATACGACATACCTAGAATGCTTTCTTAATTGATGTCAAGTGATTGTCACGACTGATTTCAAAGAGCACACTGGGTCATAATTTCAACAAAATGAATGCAATATTTTCTTCTGACCTTTCCTAAGGACAAGTTTCACAAGGACATCACTCTGTGTGAGCCCACCTTTAAGATTATATTTGTTTCTGGTACAATGTTGAGATGTAACAGTTTTCCTTGTACAAGCGGCCCCCGGTTGAGGTTCGTTGGGTACATTTGTGTTCCAGCTTAACTAACAGGTTATTTTTTTTTCTTTGAATTGACATTTTTCTGGATCAACGAATAACGAGGGATTAAATCCGGCAGATGGACAGGAGATTTGTTACAATATACTGCGGAAGACTGGGTTCTCTAGAGGCTATTGAGGTCACATAACAAAAAGTCTTTTCAAAGACGGCTTTTATTTATTTTTAGGTGTGGAAATTTTGTAGTAAAAGAAATGAAAGTCATTTACTGGTCCATTCTTAGAAATACAAATAAAAACATTACAAAAATAGTATTATAAACAACGTGTATTTTGTACCAGTAATGATCATTTTAAATCCACCCACGGGGTGACCATAATTCTGACGGTTTTGAATAACGGTCTACTGTACCAACCACTAGTTGTTTTGGTTGGAATATCCTCAACTGAGTACCCCAGCTTTAAGTGGAGTGGAAATGAATGTCAAACTTGAATGGTTAAAAAGCACCCTGTTCCTCTACTTCCTCCAGAGCTGTAATAACCTATTAAAATATTCACCCGATCCGCCAGATATTTGGCCATATCGGGTGTCACTTAGTTAACAGCACCAAGAGACATTAGTAGAAACTGGACGCGCCGTTGACTCGTCTTGGTTGTTGATTGGACGGTGAGATCCTTGATCGGTTGGTGAGCTATGTTTCACTTAGCACTTGAATTTACATCAAGTCATAAGCCAAGACCCAAGTCACAAGGTGTAACTTGAAACGATGACCAATAACGCTTGAAATTAACATTGTATCTCAATTCAAATCTTGATCTGTCTTCTTTAACACTTTCACTGTCCTAAGACAATTATCGATACAATTATTGCACGTCCAATAGTGCGTTATATACGATGCATGGACGTATGAACTTCAATCGCCGACCAGTAGTGTTGTCCAAGTACGTCGAAACACGATCGATGTATATGTAGGTAACAAACATGGTCAAATCGTTGATTTCGTGTATATTTTGGCGGACTGTTTCATAAACCTCTACAAGGAGAAAACGAAAGAGATAATTATGTACCAACAATTAGTGTATTGTATGTCATGCACGGACGTACGGAGCTAACTCATCAGTGCATTACATGTAATGCATGGACAGTGAAAGTGTTAATGGCTGCAATTGATTGGACATTTTTTTTATCTTTAAAAAAACAAATCGGCTGATTTCACTGAAAAAGTACGTTATCAAGATTGCGACTGAAATACATTTCAGGCATAAATATTCGTACTCATTATATAATTCACTCTAATGCAGTCAAACTTCAAAGCCATAACACGTAGTAAGTCAATCCCCCACCTGTTACATGACTCACATAACTATAACCGCAGTGCAAGGCAGGCAGCCAATCGCACACATATCGAGTTCAGGAGAACTAGGACCTCAACATTCAATTAACCAGTCGACCACTTAATGTGGATCTACCTAATATTCGGTAGTTACCTACCGTACTGGCGCGGTGGTCACCTGAGTTAACGTGCGTTAATTGGGCATAGAATAAATTCATGTAGAAGCGAAACAAGTGTTGAAAGTAATATGAAAGAAAAGGCGATATAAATTACCTCGGACAACAAGAATTATATTTTACTTGGTCATTATTGAATTCACGCCCGTAAAATATCTTCATTTTTTTTCCCAAATATTTTATTTTTAGATTATTATGGTCTTATACTTTAGATTGCTAGAGCTTACTGAAGAGAAAAATAACAGTAAAATTGTTCTAAATACACGTCATTAGTGGGTAGTGAAAATCCGCTAAACTCATCATTTTATTCTTCTTCTCGTCGTGTTATGACATTATGCTAATATCTCCTATAACATGGGACTTAAACATACATAATTATTGGAGAAATGTGGAATGATGCAGCTTTCAACTCAATTAGGTGGTCCCAATGAAATGCAGGCATGACTTTATAATTTATGTTTTCTTATTTTTCTTTTAAAGAACAGTGTTTACACTTTCAAAATAAATGTGTCGTTTCTACAATATATATTATTATTCTACCTTCCATTGGTCTGTGTATTGTGTGTTTGCTATAGAATCTATTGAGACATCGGTTTGTGCTGCGGTCGTCTTACAAATAATAGGAGTATGTTACAACATGGTATAGCAGATTATGTGTTGTTCTTGTAATACTGTTTGAGGGTAAATTAGCTTTGTCGAACTAAGTAAAAGCTAAGAAATGAATACTATTCTAAATCCGCAAAATTTAACACATTTCCAAGACTCAGTGATGTCAACATCTGCGTGATATTGATGGGAAACTACAGTACACTGGGTCAATCAATTTGATGCTTATGGTGTTTGGGCCCAAGCATCGCCACATTAACCTTGCGGCCTTTACCAGGCCATCGGTTCCCTTGAGACCTAAACAAGGCGTCATTCAGCGATAACGTCACTCAAAATGGCTAAAATGGATTATTAAATAAAAAAGAAAGATGGAATGAAAAAGCTTAAGCTACTGAAGTCCTCCTGCCCTGGTTTACCAACTGACAGACTTTTACCGACTAAAAATCCACCCTATGCCTTCAGCAGCCTTTTGCGTTCCAAGATCAGGGTTACCTTTACAGATAGTCCTCCTTGAAGCATAGAATACCACGCCGACTCGCTCCTGGTTCTTGATCAGATGGCGGAAATCACCACGTGATGTCCACTGGGTGTCTGCCATGGCGGCTGGGTCGTGAGGTGGAGGATATATCTTACATATTCTGCCTCCCCCTATGCTAATATTACTGCTTTGCAGGAGGTAAGTGCTTCCCATTCCTCCTCGCTGCACAGCAGGCGCGAGTGGTTGCTGCCTTACTATCCAGTCCGCGAGGATAGCGATGCTCTGCTAAAGCGGGGCATACCTCCACCGTACGCTCCATTAACCAGTCAATCATCACATTATTAGTAACAACTATTACTAAGGGTATCTGGTTAAAGGCGACTAATGTAACTCTGTGTACAGTTCACAGCAATCGAGACTAGTCTAGCCTCTTATTATGTAGAACACAATAAGCACTACAGTAGAATGTGTAGACAAGTAATTGGATAACAATCTTGTTAATACAATTCCCGGAATTCGCAGGTATTGCGATACAATGGATACATACATCAATTAATTAATTAGAGAACAATGTCTATTACTCCTCACCTAGGGAATTTAGGTAGTGTTAGATAATCGAGAATAAATAGACTGATTGCAACAAATAAAATTAAAAAAAAAAAATGTATGGGGGATAATATTATTTTGTTTGTGTACTCCTTCTATTTTAAAACAATAATAATTATACAACCTAATACTAAAATATACGAACTATAAATAAAAACTTAATAGTAATAATAATATCATCATACATTTGACTTGATTCTTTGGTCTAGAAATAGGCCAGTCTTATGGTCACGTGAAAAGTCATCTAATAATAATTTTGGGGTCTTTAATATAATGTTACTGGAGTTTTAATTCCTTTCTTTTCATGTTATATGTATTACATGTATACGACGCGCGCCGGAATAAAATATTGAGTTCGAGCTACGAGTTGACGTTTTTCCATACCACTCATGAAAAACCAAAGAATTGCCCGCACACTATGTTCCATATCATACTTTTCTTTTAAAATTATAAGGTCGAGGAATCAAGTTCCATGTCCAATTGAAAGCTTACTTACTTAGCAAACTGCAGTCGACGGTTGAAACGGTTTGTATAGGCTGTTACTGTTTCATGTGTTTACCTACAAGCTATTGAAGATATAACAGCATTGCTTGCTCAGCACGAGCCTAAATCGGATTTATGGCTTTGTCTAACACGACTGACAAATACCTTTCTATTCATCATCATCATCTCAGCCATAGGACGTCCACTGCTGAACATAGGCCTCCCCTTTAGATCTCCACATAATTATACCGGTTGGAAGCGACCTGCATCCAGCGTCTTCCGGCGACCTTTATAAGGTCGTCCTTCCATCTCGTTGGTGGACGTCCTACGCTGCGCTTGCTAGTCCGCGGTCTCCACTCTAGCACTTTTCGACCCCATCGGCCATCTGCTCTGCGAGCAATATGGCCTGCCCATTGCCACCTTTCTATTATAAATGAGAAAATTTAGGACGATGGTGATGATGTTTGTTTCTCTTTCACACTAAAACTACCGGATGGTTTTCGATAAAATTTGGCATACAGCTATGATACATTATAAGGTTTTTATACCAGTAATAACTGAAACTCATCATCATCATAATTATCAGCCGTAAGACGTCCACTGCTGAACATAGGCCTCCCCTTTAGACTTCCAATAGGACCGGTTGTAAGCGGCCTGCATCCAGCGTGATTCTCATGTGGGTTTCTCATGGTGGCGTAGTTTCGCAAAAGTTGGATTTCTTTCAGAAGTTGGTGGCAATAAAGCCTAAAAATATAAACTGGCCAATTGCGTGTAGGAACACGAACAATGCACAATGAAGGGTTCCGTAGTTGATTACGCAGGGATCACCATGTTATTTTAAGATCATTGACTTTTTTATAGGATCTGTATTTTATTCAGATTTGTAAACTCAGTAGTTTCAGAGATAAGGGAGGAATGATAATTTTTCGTCTATTTTCATGAATAATTCTGAAACCAATTATTTATGTTATGATATGTTTACAAAACATCAAGTTGGTCAAGTACTCGTAGGTTCGGAGAAAATTCACTGTGAAGGGCGAATCCTAAAAACAAAGTCACACAAAAAAAAGATAGTTTTAATAAAGATTTTAGATATACGATAGACCTAAACCTATCCACTATATCTAGACCGGTATTGATTCAGAAACTCGCATTAAAATTGCTCGGCTTCTTGCTAATTGAAGTTCGAACGGTTTCTGAACGTAAGACGTGTAAAAATTTTCGCCCTCTCTTAAGGGCATGGAACGTGTGAACAGCACCATAAATATTAGTTCCCTTTTTCCCCTTATCCTATGAGTGTCGCTTCAGTATTTACATAGGTTTATTATCAGAAAAAATCACTAATGACCAATTTTAATTTTTTGATAGACTTTGCATTCCCTGGTTTGGCTTCTTTACATAGAGTTAGTTTTAATAAAAACATGAAATAATAATATAAATATCTCAAGGGGGGTCCTTAGTGATAATCTATGAAACTAGAGTCCATGTCTGTAATCTATGGTCTTGTAGAACTGTCAATGTCAATAAAAAATAAAATCCCTCTTCACGTGTGTGTCGTACAGAAAAGTTATTTTAATTTAAAACCTCGTAAATCCACACGATATTTCAAAAGGTTATCGGCCCAGACATAGCATACGGCCTAATAATCGTGCTGGATTAGTTGTTTTATCAAGAAACGCTGCGGTCAAGCGGCAAAACGTCGGTCAGCTCGGGGCTCCGGTGGCGGTCGGCGGTTTGGTCGGTAAAGGCCAATAAATCAATAAAGCACGTGAGACGGGTGATTGCGGTAAAGCAACAATAATACGGCGATGGATTCCGTCGGAAATATGGCTTCTGGACAAAGCTATCAGCAGCTTCAAGGTGTTGAAAACTGGACAGCGTGGTGTTTCAAAATACGAGTCCTCCTGAGAGCTATGGATCTGTTAGACGTCGTTGAAGGCACATTCGAGGCTAAAGAAGATCAGGTGAAATGGATCTTCGAGTGGTTGGTTTTAAATGCAGTAGAATCTGCGTGTGTAATTGTTGTGATAGAAATAAAAACACTACGTAATTCTTCACAGTTTATGAGTTTATATTTTGCACTAGTTATGATATAACACTATGCAATAGTTGGGATTATCGTGGACAGACACACAATCATGTACGGACTCAATAATGGCGTAATAGAAAGGGCAGAGAGCTAAAGGAAAGACAGCTGTCAAAATATGAAGTTGTCAATCTATAAAAATTAATATTAGGGTTGCAATATACAAATTGTTCCCAATATTTTAACAGATATTTAACACTTCCCCTCATGCGTAACATGAAAACCACAATGCAGAGGTACAAGAAATAATTAACAATTTAATTAAAATAAACTCTACATTGTCTCTACCTCATGTCTAGCATGACTCTACATGACAACTGAATGATACATGGCTATATCAAGAAACTGCCTCTACATTTTAGACATTTATAACTCTACATCTCTAACTCCTAAATTATTTACAAAACCTGAATGTTTAGAACTTGATAAAGGCTTTGTAAATAGGTCAGCCACCATTTTTTCAGTAGGTAAGTAATCTATAACAACATTCCTTTCCCTTACAATATCTTTTACATAATGGTAGCGTAAGTCAATATGTTTGGTCTTTCTGTGACAATATTCCTTTGTTTCAAGCAACTTAAGTGCACTTTGATTATCATTAAAAATTCTACAATTGAAATGTTTGTTAAAAATTTCATATAAGAAATTCCTAACAAAACATAATTCTTTGCATGAATCACTTAAGGCCAAATATTCGGCTTCTGTACTCGAAAGCGCAACACATCGCTGTTTACGTGACTCCCAACATACAGTGGAGGCACCAATCTTAACAATATAGCCACTATATGACCGCCTGTCCACAATATCATTGGCCCAATCTGCATCTGCAAATACTGATATATCAAAACTACCGGATTTAACAAACACTAGTCTCCGATTTATTGTACCACTCAAATACCTCAATATCCTTTTTGCAGCCAACCAATGATGTCGTGTAAAAGCTGTATTAAACTGACTTAAATGACTAAGTGCGTAAGTTATATCTGGTCTCGAAAACACAGACAAATACATTAAACACCCTATTAATTCTCTGTATGGAAAAGTATTATCTGATAAAGTGTCATTGCTTTTAGCTTTCTCCAATTTATTTACAGCCATAGGTGTCAAAAACACTCTTACAATTAGTCATTCCAAAACGATTTAACAACTTTCTAATATAGTCAGATTGATCAAACATTAAAATGCCACGAGTTCTATCTCTATATATTCTGACTCCTAAGCAATTTTTTAAAGTACCAAGACTTTTACAGCTAAATTCAGATTTTAACAACATATATAATTTATCTTTTTCCATAGGGCTATTAGTGAAGATATAAAAGTCATCAACATACAATGCAATTACAGTCAATTGTTTATCATCTTTCTTCATATAAACACATGGTTCACATTTATTTTGGATATAACCATTGTTAGTCAACAAATTACATACATTATTATTCCACAGCCGACTCGCTTGTTTCAGTCCATACAAACTTTTATTTAGCAAACAAACTTTTGTCTTATCATTTGAAAAACCTAAAGGCTGTTCCATATAAATCTTTTCATCAAGATTACTATGTAAAAATGCAGTATTTATATCTATGTGCTCTATGTCCATATTTAACTCATTAGCAATACAAAACAAAATTCTCAGAGTAGTATGTCGTACAACTGGTGAAAAGGTATCCTTATAATCAATGCCAGGCTTTTGACTAAAACCTCTTGCCACTAGACGGGCCTTATATGTTGTACAATTACCTGAATCATCAGACTTTAATTTAAAAACCCATTTACAACCAACTATGTTGCAATTATGTGGTCTTTCTACTATCTGCCAAACATTGTTTTTCATAATGGAATTAAATTCCTCTTGCATAGCAGCCAGCCACTGATCTTTGTTAGGGCTTGCCATTGCCTCCTCATAGGACTGAGGCTCGTTATTAAGAGAAACATTAACCAGGAAAGATATATCTGATGAATCAGACAGATCATAATCTACATACCTTATAGGCTTCTTATTACGAGTAGAACGAACAGGTCGCTCGCAAACACTATCAGGAACCTGGTGGGGTAAATCTTCCCCTCGAACGACTGTTTCGTTTACCTGAGTAGCATCTTGCTCCTCACCATCTCCTTCATCGGTCTCCTCAGCACTTTGGAAGGAAGGCTCATCTAAAACTGGAGATAAATGAAGTTCATTATTTAAATTGTCATTAGTAGGAATATCATTATCTAAAATTTCCTTAGAATGAATATCATTATTAATACTTTCATTAGAATGAATATCATTATTTATACTTTCATTAGAATGAATATCATTATTTAAATTAATATTTTTGGAAATAATATTATCACAATTATTAACTTCATTTAAAGATTTGCTTTGCATGTCAATTCTAAAATTATTTCCAATAGACTGGTTGCTTTGCATACCAATATTGTTAAAATAAATAAAATCATTCTTACACAAACTTTGTGAATCATTATTGTTACTCATACTGTGGTTCATAAACTGGTTCTCAAAAAAAAATACATTTCTAGAAACAATAATCTGCTTAGGTTTAGAGGGATCCAATAACCTATAGCCCTTTGTATTTTCGCAATAACCCACAAAAATACACATTTTTGATTTTGAATCAAGTTTATCTCGTTTAATCTCAGGAATTAGTGTCATAGCATGGCAACCAAAAAACACGTAAATGGCTCAGGTCGACTTTGTGGCCTGTCCATATCTCTTCGGGAGTTTTATTGGGAACAGCTGCTGTAGGGCTTCTGTTTTTTTAAATATATAGCTGTAGAGACAGCCTCTCCCCAGTATTCTTTAGGAAGATTTGCTTCACAAAGCATACAGCGAGCTTTCTCAAGAAGTGTCCGGTTTAACCTTTCAGAGACACCATTTTGAGAAGGGCTATAAGGAGCAGTAGTCTGATGAACTATGCCCTCATTTTGTAAATACCTGGAGAAGTCAGCACTGCAATATTCTCCACCTCTATCAGTACGCAGACATTTAATAAAATAACCAGTTTGTTTCTCGACAGTTGCTTTAAAACATTTAAATTTAGACAAAACCTCAGATTTCCGTGTGATGAAGTAGCCATATGTTTTTCTAGAAAAATCATCTGTAAAAGTTAGCAGGTATCTAGAACCACCAATACTGCTAACAGGCATCGGACCACACACATCCGAATGGATAAGCTCCAACAACTGCTTGGCACGTTTTGCTTCACCCCTAGGAAACCTTTGCACTGCTTGCTTCCCCTCAACGCATGACACACACTTGTTAGTGGTCGCACCATGCTGAGATGGTTGAATATCAACACCAATAGCAATATTACGGAGAACACTCACCCCACGATGACTTAAATGTCCGAGTCGCCTATGCCACAAATCTGATGATACCATGGCAACTTCAGTGTCTAGCGAACTTTGTTGCGTTGACACATCTTCCACACCATTCATGGCCGAATGTGACCGCTCCTGTGAATCAGATTTAAATCTACCATGCACATTGTCCAAAATATAAATTCCTCCATGTCTAGTGGCAGAGACTATAAAAGATTCCCCTTTAAAAACATAACATTTATCATTACTAAAATTAACAGAAAAAGCCTTCTCACACAATTTACTAACACTTATTAAATTAGTTGAGAGACCAGGTACATATAAAACATCTGTTACAATTTGCATCTTGTTATTTTTCATGGGAATGCTTACCTCACCACAACCTAAACATGTCAAGGAAGTACCATCAGCAACACATACTGTCTTATTACATTTTTCTAATTTAGTGAACCACTTAATGTCCTTGCACATATGGGCAGTCGCCCCAGAGTCCACAATAAAGTCTGAGCTCTCAAAAACACCAAAACAATTTGCCACCAAAGCTGCTTCATCCTTTTTAGCAGAATTCTTCATGTCCTTCTTTAATTTAAAACATTTGGTCTTTACATGACCAGAGCGATGGCAATAATGACAAACGAGTACCTTCTTGCGTTGCTGCTTGGAGAAAAGAGCCATATCATCGCTTTTCTCATTGCGTTTCCTTCTATATTCCTCCTGCAGCAGTCTAGTTCTAACAAGCTCACTCGATATTGTACCAGCAACTGCAACGGCTTCAAGGCTCGAGACGATTATGTCATACTCTTGTGAAAGTCCACTCAAAATCAACTCTGCAACCTCAGCATCCTCAATAGTGCGTCCTATGTCTGATAATTGCTGCACGAGAGTCATGATATGTTCGATGTAAGTATCCATGCTGTTGAAATCATCATAGTTAGCACGGTGTAGTTTTCGTAAAAGTGTAACACGTCTACTGAAGCCCTTGTCTTCAAAAACGGAGCTCAAGTTATCCCATGCTTGTTTTGCTTTCTCCGCATTTCTAACATATTGTATGCATGTAGGTTTCAGGGCCAAGCTGATGCGGGCAAGTGCGCGCAAGTCCCTACCAGCATCTACAGGCTCTGCACCTTCTATACATGACCACAAGTCTTCCATTATTAGCGTCATTTTCATGTTAAATTTCCAAACATTATAATTACTTACTCCATCCAATTTGTCAAACGGAACATATACATTATAACTTCTCGTACTCTCAGTAGTCACAGTAGCATTAGGAATAGCATCTCTCACGGGAACACCGCCGTTCGCACCGGTCGCCATCACGCACGTTGGTAACGTAGTTTAAGCAACAAACGTGGCAAACGTGAAAATCAATGTAAACACGCCACACACGGTCAGCACCGTCAGCCAAACGCAGCAGTGACACGCTCGTGTCGCGGTAAGTGCTCGTAGACGCATTCAGCTATCAACATCTAAAGATTCCATCAAACAATGCTTCTGGGCACATAACCTCTTCGAGTGGTTGGTTTTAAATGCAGTAGAATCTGCGTGTGTAATTGTTGTGATAGAAATAAAAACACTACGTAATTCTTCACAGTTTATGAGTTTATATTTTGCACTAGTTATGATATAACACTATGCAATAGTTGGGATTATCGTGGACAGACACACAATCATGTACGGACTCAATAATGGCGTAATAGAAAGGGCAGAGAGCTAAAGGAAAGACAGCTGTCAAAATATGAAGTTGTCAATCTATAAAAATTAATATTAGGGTTGCAATATACAAATTGTTCCCAATATTTTAACAGATATTTAACAATGGATGCAGAAAGATGCGAAAGCTCAAGGTATGTTGGTAACAAGCATATCTGAAAAGGTGATACCACAAATATTAGGCTGCAAAACCTCAAAAGAAATTTGGGATAAGCTAAATACAATATTTGAACAGCGAGGCGAGCTGTCTGTGCATATACTACAGCAGAAGTTCTTTTCAATGAAATTTGAAGAGAAAGAAAGCGTATCAGAGTTTCTGGGACGGTTCGAGTCTCTCCTGAGTAAACTGAAGAATCTCAACGCTGAAGTGAGTCAAACTATGGCCATCACAAAGATAACTTCATCTCTCCCATCACAATTCCAGCACTTTGTGTCAGCGTGGGAATCGGTGCCAGCAGAAAAAAGGACCATGGACGAGCTAGCGGCGAGATTACTGATAGAAGAGCAACGTGCTTCAACCAAAAACAAAGAAGATGAGTCATCTGCATTCATACACAAGTCTACAAGAAAATGCTATCGGTGCGGCAAAGTAGGACATCTGAAAAAGGACTGCAAATCAAAAAGTAAAGGTACAATAATTAATAATACTAATTGTAATTTTTGTAAGAAGAATAATCATAAAAGTTCAGATTGTTGGTTTAAAAATAAAAATGAGAAAAGTCAAAATGTAAACAAAAGCAATCAAAGCAATGCATTCTCTGTGTTCGAGCTATCATCATTGTTTTACAGTCAATTAGAAAGTGATAATTGTTGGGTAATGGATAGTGGAGCTTCAGAGCACATGTGTCATGATTATAATATGTTTATAGACTATAAAAAACTAGAATGTCCTAGATCAATAGTTATTGGAGACGGCAAAATCATACAAGCCATTGGTATTGGAGTTATTTCTTTAGAAGCATTTACAGGTAAACAATGGATAAATACAACATTAAATAACGTTCTACATGTTCCTAGCATCAAGATGAATCTATTTTCAGCAAGTTCAACTACAGATAGAGGTTATGTTTTAACAATTACTAGTAAAATGTGTTATTTCAGGAAAAATAACAATAACAGTGTTTGTGCACTAGCATATAGGAAAAATAACTTGTTTATAATGAAGTTTAGGTCTAATAAAGTTCAAAATGCTTGTGTTGGTAAATCAAGTGACAGTTTGTCTGTATGGCATGATAAAATGTGTCACCAAGATATTGAACAGGTGAAAAGCATGTTAAATAAATGTGATATAGATTTCAGTGTTAGTAAACAAGAGGAAATAACATGTGAGCCATGTCTTTTGGGTAAGTTACATAAGAAACCATTTCCCATAAGTATAAATAGGGCAGACAAGCCCGGTCAATGTTTACATATGGATTTATGCGGACCAATGGAGACGGTGTCATTAGGTGGATCCAGGTACTATCTACTCATAAAGGATGACTTTTCAAAGTATAGAACGGTTTATTTTCTGAAAAATAAGTTTGAAACATTTGATAAAATTAAAACCTTTTTAAATTTTGTTACTAAAAACTTAGAATATAAAATTGAAATAATAAGATCAGATTGTGGTTCAGAATTTATGAACAAAGAGGTGAAGTCTCTCTTAGATCATTTAGGTATTGTACATCAAAATAGTGCTCCGTACACACCGCAACAAAACGGTTGCATAGAACGTGAAATGCGTACAATAACTGAAGCGGCTAGAACAATATTATTATCAAGTAATTTAGATAAGTCTTTATGGGCTGAAGCTGTCAATACAGCTGTTTACGTTATAAACAGAACTGGTAAAAGTAGGATTAAAAATGTAACTCCATATGAGCTCTGGTATAAAAAGGGATTATATGATATAAATAATTTAAAAGTGTTTGGTTCAAAGGTAGGTGTACACATTCCAGATCATTATCGCAAAAAATGGGATAGCAAAGCTGAAATAGGATACTTTGTAGGTTATAGTGAAACAACAAAAGGTTTTAGAATTTATTTTCCCCATAAAAATGATGTTTTGATTAAAAGAGAGGTAACATTTCTGAAAGGCAATTTTAGTAGTCAAAAGCTAGGTAATATTTTTCAAGATCATAATAATATAACCCCATTATTATTAAAAGAAGAAATAAATAATAAAGAGGATGAAATAAGAGAAGAATATCACAGTTTTAATGAGGAAGGTGAAGAAGATGTAACACAGTTATCAGATCTTGATGAAAATACAGAAGTACAAACAGAGGAAATTCTAAATTCAGAAGAAACATCCGAGTCAGAAGAAGAAGAGGCAGAAGAAACACCTCAAGTATCAACACATTCACGGAGAGGCAGAGTAATAAAGAAACCAGCAAGGCTAGATGACTACGATACAAACCTTCTATCCATCGGTACAGAGCCAGCTACTCTTGAGGAAGCGCTTGACTCTGAAGAAAAGGAAGAGTGGAAGATTGCTATGAAGACTGAGCTAGATACTCTGATAGAAAATAACACATGGACAGAAGTAAATAGCGTACCAGAGGGGAATAAAGTAATTTCTAGTAAATGGGTTTTTAAAGTTAAACAAGTAGGTACTAATAAAGTTTATAAAGCTAGATTAGTAGCAAGAGGCTTTGAACAGTCTGATTGTGATTTAGAAGTATATTCTCCTGTGGCTAAATTGCCTACTTTTAGAGTTTTTATAGCAGTTGCAAATAAACTTCAACTTCCAGTTCATCAGATGGATGTTGTAGGTGCTTTTTTACATGGTGACATAAATGAGAGTGTATACATAAAGTTACCAAGCGGTGAAACTTGCAAATTAAATAAATCATTGTATGGTTTGAAAAAGTCTCCTAAATATTGGAATAACAAGTTTGATGACTTCATGAGTAAAGAAAATTTCAGTAAATCTAAAAATGATCATTGCTTATATTTCAGAAAGGTAAATGAATGTATGCTATACGTTTTGCTGTTTGTTGATGATGTTCTTATGTTTTGCACTGAAAACAAGGTTTTGGAAGATTTTAAAAGCGAGCTAAGCAGTAACTTTAAGATGAAAGACTTAGGTTTAGCCAAATGTTACTTGGGTATCGATATTGATCAAAAGAAAGGTACAACGGTAATTAGTCAGAAAACATATCTTACTAAAGTTTTAGAGCATTACAATATGTCAGATTGCAAACCAGTTTCTACTCCAATAGACCAAAACTTTAAGTTTGAAATACTAAAAAGGGAAAAATCAGAAAGTCCAGAAATAGAGAAAAAGTGTAGACAACTCGTAGGCAGTTTAATGTATGCAGTTTGTGGCACAAGACCAGATCTATGTGTATCAGTTTGTTTCCTCAGCAGGTACCAACACTGTGCTAGTATTATGTTGTACAAGGCATTGAAACGTATTCTAAGGTATATAAAAGGTACATTAAATTACTCTTTGGTATATAATAGCACATCCACAGAATTGCAAGGCTTTGTTGATGCAGATTGGGCCGGTGACACACAAGATAGAAAATCTACCACTGGTTATTTGTTTAAAATATTCGATTGTACTGTAGTATGGTGTTGTAAAAAACAACTTAGTGTGTCATTATCCTCCACTGAGTCTGAATATATTGCATTAAGTATGGCTATTTCAGAAGCATGTTGGCTGAAAAACTTGTTGTGTGACTTTGATGTTGTCGGTAATGAAGTGATCTTGTATGAAGACAATCAGTCAGCAATAAAACTTGTTTATAATAATGAAAATAATAAAAGATTAAAGCACTTGGATATTAGGTATCACTTCATTATGGACAAAATAAAGGATAAGTGTGTACGAAATAAAATGCGTGAGAACTTTAAACTTATGGAGTTTATTGCAAAAATATAAAAATACAGTCAAAAGGCACCGTTTCATTTAGCAATCAGACCAAGAAGAGGAAAATATTGCCACAACACAAAAAAAGTAAAGTACCAGAAAAAGTGTTGCAAGCTTATTGACTAAAATTATTACTAAGAATTTTCATTAACACTAAAATAAATGTATATGTTTAGACTGTCCTAAACATAATTGGGGCCGGCAGTAACTTACTCTACAGGTAGCTGACACAGCCGTTTTATTGACCTTCTATAAACTTTGTTATTCATTTTGATATCAGCCGCTCTTACTACATTGTCTCTACCTGGATATGTTTTTACAATTCGAGCCATATTATAATATAATGGAGTGGTGTTCATATCTTTTACAATAACCAAATCACCTTCTTTAAGGTTTGGTTGAGGATATTTCCACTTGGGACGGCTTTGAAGCTGTGTTAAATAATCATTTGACCATAATTTCCAAAAATCTTGTTTAAGTTTGGTACAAAGATTCCAAAATTTCAAACGATGAACTGAAACATCTGTTAGATCAACTTCAGGATAGCTAGCCAGAGCTGTTCCAATCAGAAAGTGTGCAGGAGTTAAATAATTACAATCATTTGAAGTTGCAGAAAGTAGAGGCCTAGAGTTCAAAATTCCTTCGATTTGTACAATGACTGTATTGAGCTCTTCATAGGTTAAACATTGGTTCCCTACTACTCTCTTTAGATGATGTTTTACACTTTTAACACCTGCTTCCCACAATCCTCCAAACTCAGGTGAATAACTGGGTATAAACTTAAATTTTATATAATGTTGAGAGCAAAAACCATTAACAGTATCCCTGTGGTTTTTGGAGGACTGTAAGTCATACAACCTTTTCATTTCATTTGACGCTCCTTTAAAGGTTTTAGCGTTGTCACAATATATATTTGTGGGCATGCCACGCCTCGAAATAAAACGCTTCAGACATGCTAAGAAGGATTCAGTTGTTAAGTCCGATACGAGCTCTACATGTATAGCTTTTATAGCAAAGCAAACGAAAAGCGCGATGTAACATTTCTTTATGATGGGATTTCTAACCCTAGCAACCTTCATATCGAAGGGTCCACAGAAATCAACGCCGACATGCTGAAATGGCCTGGACGCTGTGATTCTTTCTTGTGGGAGGGAACCCATCAACTGTTTAGCAGCCTCAGCTTTTAAACGAAAACACTTGACGCATTTACGCACCACTTTCTTGACCTCTCGAATACCGCTGACTATAGAGTACCTTTGGGATAGAGAGCTCAAAACTAACCTAGGGCCTGCGTGTAAGAGTCGCAAGTGTTCTCTTTCTATTATGAGATTAGTTACGTGAGAGTTTTTCGGAAGGATAGATGGATGCTTTTTATCGAAAGACATCTCCTTGGCATTATGGAGCCTACCTCCTACTCTAATAATACCTATTTTATCAAGGAAGGGATAGAGGCTACCTATTCCTGTTTTTATATTTTTTCCAGCAGAAAGTGACTCTACCTCTCTAGCAAAATGTTGCCTCTGCGTACAACGCACGATGACCGACATAGAGTCGCGAAGCTCCTGAGGCGATAGGTTACCGTCCGTTATTTTATTTTTATTTTTCGAACAGTTGTTATAGAACCTGTAAATAAATCCTATCACTTTCTGTAATTTATAAAGGCTAGAATATTTTTCAAATAGCTTTGTTGAAAACGATGGCTCTACCTGTGTCAAGTTACACGGTACGTTTAGCTCATCAATCTGTTCAGTGTCTGTGGACAAATCAGACGAATTACAATTTTCAAGACTAGTATGTATATGTTTCCTGTCTGATAGGTAGGTTGGCCCGTGCCACCATAGCTCACTTTGCTGCATCTTGTGCGGCAAGACGCCCCTCGACAATAAGTCTGCAGGGTTGTCACAGGTCCTAACAAATCTCCACTGAGTTTGATCGGTCAGCTCTACTATTTGCTTGACTCTATTGTTGGCATAAACATTTGACTTTACATTGCCTGATTTAATCCAAGCTAGCACTATCTGGGAGTCGCTGTACAATAATGTATCTAGATGGGAATACCTACCCACTAGGACTCTACCAACCCTATGTGCCAGCTGGGCCAAAAGGAGAGCACCATTGAGTTCAAGCTGGGGAATCGTTCTACTTCTATTCAAAGGAGCAACACGGGACTTGGAGCACAGTAGATCTGTCTGCACTGAACCATCATTTTTTAAAATTCTTAGATAGATACAGCAGCCAAAGGCTTTTATTGATGCATCAGAGTAGCCTACTAACTCTACAGAAGAAATATCATTACTGTTGACACACCTATTTAGTTTTATTTTGCCCATTAACTTTAAATTGTTTAGGAAATTGCTCCAGTATATTAATTGATCCTTGGGTACTATGGAGTCCCATCCTATTTGCAAAGACCATAGCTCCTGCATGAATATTTTGGCTACCACTATTATTGGACCTACTAAGCCGAGAGGGTCAAACATCTTCCCTATAAAGCTCAGAATTTTCCTTTTTGTGTTTAAATCATGTTCCTCATCAAAATTGGGGCTTGAAAAGGTGAATTTATCTGAGGTTATATCATACATTAAACCTAGAGTCTTTACTAAATTATCCCCACTCATGTCTACATTTTCAAATTGTTTTTGCTCAACTGGAATACCCTCTAGGACATCAAGGGTATTTGAACACCATTTGTGTAGAGAAAAACTACCTAACTTGAGAAGCTCTACCAATTGGGATTTTAGCTCATGCAGCTGCTCTATATTATCTGACCCACTCAATATATCGTCGACGTAGGTACTCTTGATCATTGTTTCAGCAGCAAGTGGGTATTTGTCCTTATAGCGTTGAGCTAATTCAAGTAGGCATCGAGTGGTCAAGTATGTAGAGGCCTTCAGTCCGTAAGTGACAGTCTGAAGCTGTAAGCAGCTGATAGGCTTCTTAGGATCATCTCGCCATAAAATATTTTGAAGGCAAGTATGGTGGCTATTTATCATCACGTTGCGAAAGGCCTTCTGGACGTCGCAAATTATTGTGTAAATGTAGGTCCTGAACAAGATAAGAATATCAAAAAGCTCACTCTGTACCACGGGGCCGTTCAGCATGACGTCGTTGAGTGACACCTGGCTGCGGGACTTCATACTCCCGTCAAACACAACGCGAAGTCGGGTTGTCTTACTTGCCTCGTTGATAACAGCATGGTGTGCCAGAAAGTAAACAGGATCTCTATCAATATCGTAATTAGCAATCTCTACCACCTTAGCATGTCCTAGCTTTACATACTGATCTATGAACAATTTATACTGCTCTAGTAACAGAGGATTTGATTTAAACCTTTTTTCTAACATCAGAAATCTTTGGTAGGCAACTGAAAACGAATCGCCAAGCTGCAATTCTTCCAGAGGTGTGATGAGAGGTATATCAACATAGAATCGATTATCTTTCAGGCTCATAGAGCTCTGAAAACTTTCTTCCGCCTTTACAAACTCATCACAACTCGGCTTCATGGGCTCAGGTACCTTTTCAGAGAGCCAAAAATTCTCCATTATATTTTCTAATTTTTTATGATCATTTATAGCAAAATTTGATACAATATTACAAGTTACATTACTCACTTTTTCAGGAATATTACCACCAACTACATACCCAAATAGGGTGTTTTGTAATACCGGTCCATTTTGAATTTTAATACAACCATCTAGCAAAACATTGAAATAAACATCCGCACCCAGTAACAAAGAAATCTCAGCTGGGATATTGAACTCCACATCTGAAAGTTTCACATTTTTTGGTAAATTCCACCCGGATACATTTATAAATTGTTGGGGTAATTTTGTTGTTATTTTGTCAACAATGTGACATTTTAAATTTAACTTTACATTATTGTGGCATGGAAGCACACTTATATTCACAAGTTTATTGATTTGTGTTTGTTTATTACCTATACCTATAATATTATGGGTTTGATTCATAGCAATCAACCCAAGTTTGTTTACAAGGCTGGTTGTAACAAAAGATGCCTGACTGCCCGTGTCAAGCAAACCACGGATAGAAACTTTTTCACCATGTTGATTTAATAAATGAACCTTTACAGTGGGAAGCAAGATGTTGTTGGAAACAGGGTTAGACAACAAAGTCACTGCAGGCTCAATAGGAGCAGCTTTTTCTTCATGCAACAAAGTGTTGTGCCCTAATTTACATATTTTACATTTGAAATTAAACTTACATTTTCCCTTGTGTGTTCTTAGACATGTGGTACATAAATCATGGTCCCGCACAAATAACTGGCGGACCTCTAGTGCTGCTGTTTTGAACTCCGGACAGCTGAAAAGAGCATGGTCACTTTTGTTACAGTGTTTACACATTTCTTTTACTTGTGAGGCAACATTGGTCACCTTAGATGGGGTAGATTTATAGAACCTACTTGTACTTTCATTGCAAGTACTATTGGGGGGTAAGCTATCCTCTAACGCTATAGCACGCTTTTCAAGAAAGCTTAAAAAATCTGCCATGGAAGGCAATTTTCCTAGATCCTTATCTAATTGATAAGCCCTATTAGTAATTTGATCTAATTTTCTTGTTAGAATGGAAATTAGCAACATGTCCCATGTATCGATGGGCTGTCCCAGATTTTTTAATGCATGCAGCTGTTGCTGTACATCTGACACGAAAGACCTTATTGAGGCTGCAGTGCCTTTTTGCATTGTAGGTAAATCTAATAGAACGCTAATATGATTTCCTATTAACCGCGTTTTGTTATCAAAACGCTTCTCTAACAAGTTTAGTGCTTCCTTGTAAGACTGATTGACTAACGGCAAATTGACAATGACTGCCAAAGCATCATCTGTTACATATTTTCTTAAATAGAATAGCTTTTGCACATCAGATAATGATCTGTTATTGTCAATAACAGCCATAAATAAATCAAAGAATGGCTTGAATTTAGTGAAGTTCTTCCCGTCAAAGGGTGTTACATCAATGGTTGGCAATTTACAAGTGGAAACATTATGACATTCTGAGACTGATTTTTTACCTATCTGTTTTAAAGAGGCATTAATTTTAGCTAGCACAGAATAATATTGTTCTTCTATTGGACCAACCTGTTCGCAGTCGTTTTCGTCAATACTTAGTATATCCAATTGCACCGCTTCATAGTTCTTGAGCGCCGTGATGAGCTTCTCCTTGCGAGCCTCCAGGATATCCACGGAAGCAGACGCAAAACTGATGGGGTCGTTCACAAACGTCTCAATGCGCGTGATTGTAGCCTTGCATTGGCCACGAAGAAGTCGATGTTTACGCAAAGTTTCTTTGGACTCCGCCATGGTGGAACGTATGTAGGACGTAACGTTTTATTTATCCTACGACTTACGAACACTCCGCGCACTTTATAACTAAACTGCACTTTATAAATACGAACTTTATTGACACGGAGCCGGTTCGACGATGTTTGTTTACAAACTGATGACACTGACAGTGACAGCTGAGAGAATGACAGCTGAGTGAATGACTCCGGCGCAATGGCCGCCGGGCGGATATGGACTGCGCTCACCTCTCGCACGAACTTCACCACTCTCAAAATGAAAATGTGGGTAATTGAAAAAAGCCAAACTCGATGTGCAGAATATCGTAATTTTTACGATTATTCGATGATATGATGCTGTATCTTGATGATGCTTCGCTGATTTTCGTTCTAGCTTTGCATAGAACGAAGTTGCGGCCTCGTACAAATCCCGCCAACAGCGACTTGTATGGCAAGCCGGCCTCGACGAACACGATCTCTCCACAAAAACTTGCGAAGCTGCTCGGCACTGATGTTAATTACTTCCCGAAGGACCACAGCACGCATGTACGAAATAAAATGCGTGAGAACTTTAAACTTATGGAGTTTATTGCAAAAATATAAAAATACAGTCAAAAGGCACCGTTTCATTTAGCAATCAGACCAAGAAGAGGAAAATATTGCCACAACACAAAAAAAGTAAAGTACCAGAAAAAGTGTTGCAAGCTTATTGACTAAAATTATTACTAAGAATTTTCATTAACACTAAAATAAATGTATATGTTTAGACTGTCCTAAACAAAGTGTATTTCAGTAAAGTATATTAAAACACAGGATAATTTAGCTGATTTATTAACTAAGCCATTGGGAAAAACTGTTTTTGAGAAGTTTGTTAAGTTAATTTTTTAAGAATATAGGCTATGCACATAATCTATGTAACGTTGGTCATGCATTTTTAGTTAAATTCTTTTAAAAATAAAGGAGTGAGTTTGAATGTGTCATTAAAAAATGCATCACTAACAATCTAGTACTAATTAGCTTAATGTTTATGTTTTAAACAGGGAAAACGGGAAAATATTATGTTGAGGGGTGGTGTAAAAATTTTCGCCCTCTCTTAAGGGCATGGAACGTGTGAACAGCACCATAAATATTAGTTCCCTTTTTCCCCTTATCCTATGAGTGTCGCTTCAGTATTTACATAGGTTTATTATCAGAAAAAATCACTAATGACCAATTTTAATTTTTTGATAGACTTTGCATTCCCTGGTTTGGCTTCTTTACATAGAGTTAGTTTTAATAAAAACATGAAATAATAATATAAATATCTCAAGGGGGGTCCTTAGTGATAATCTATGAAACTAGAGTCCATGTCTGTAATCTATGGTCTTGTAGAACTGTCAATGTCAATAAAAAATAAAATCCCTCTTCACGTGTGTGTCGTACAGAAAAGTTATTTTAATTTAAAACCTCGTAAATCCACACGATATTTCAAAAAGACGTCCTTGAAAATAGTCGAGAGGATCGTACTATGAACATTAAGTTTGACAGTTTTATGTCTTTACTGTATTTTGTCGTCATCGTGAACATGAGATTTGATGGTTTATTGATCCGCTTCTCGAGTTCAGTTTTAAGGTTCCGTACGTCCGAATATAAAAACGGAACCTTTACAGGATCACTCGTGTGTCCGTCTGTCTGTCGCTTACAGTCAATTATCTCCGAATCTACTAGACCGATTAAGTTGAAATTTGGTACACATATCAATTCCGGTGACCCAAGCACAGAGGTGTGACGTGAATAGATGAAATCTGTATATGGGAGGTAATTTTTGGGGGGGAAAGGGAAAATTTAAAAAAAAATTAATACTGCATCGTATGACATATCTAATGAAAGGTCTTACTGAGAAGATCTTAAATGTATTTTTTGTAATTTTAAAATAAATAGTTTCTACGTTATTCAAGAAAATAGACAAAAATTGCCATCCCCTAGCCCTATCTCCGAAACTACTGAACCTAAAATTTTGAAAAAAATACAGAAATTAGTTTTCTACTTATAGATTATAGGAAAACCTATAAGAAGTCCATGCTATTAAAATAACATGGTAAATCACTCAACATTGTGCGTACCAATCTTATTATATTATTCGTAAATTTCAATTCTTCTATTATTTGCGGTTAAAATTATAGGTAAGCAAAAAATTAATCGTACGGAACCCTCTTCATGCGAGTCCAACTCGCACTTGGCCGGTTTTTAAGTTATATTCTTCACAGAGATTTTAAAAAAGAACTTGCCCCGCGGGCAAATCGTAATTTCTTCGAGAAGATACAAATATTAAATTTTGTAGCCTGCGGGAATCGAACCCGCCACGCATAACGTAGCAGCCAATCATACAGCCACTGCGACAACCATGGCAGCAAATAGTCTATTATTAAGTGAAGGTAGATAGGTAGGTAGGTAATATAATATGAGTGACCCATAAAAAACTTAGTAAACTGAAAATGCTACTAAATTTATTCAGATCACGCTAGTTTTGACCATACCTTAGGTACTTTTATGATACTAGGTGATAGTGGCATTAGCCCTTTCTTATCTGATAGTACATTTTTTTTAAACACGCCTTTGTAGCTTTTGACCATGACCTCCAAATCTGGAACAAAAAGTTCTTACAAAATATTTATTCAAAAGACAGCCCCATGCCTCCTAATCACCTACAAACAGAGACGTACAACTCAAAACAAAACACAACACAGAGTGCATTGTTCCGAATATTTTATATGAAGACATAACGCGCCACTCCACTGTGCTATGTCAGTCAAAAGCCGCGTCACACGGGCGCAACAAAGGGGAGACGGGCGCTCCGGCTCTTTGTGATGACGTACTACGACACTCGTGTGAAGGACCCTTTAGAATATAAAAAGAATTGTTTAGATGCGATGGAGCGATGTTCTTCTTTAATTGTTGTTTTTATTAAGGAGATAATGCTTGTGGTTGAGGACCTTCTCGTTCTTAGTCCTTGCTCATTCTTGTGTTTTTTTATCTGTGTATAAATCTTAATCACTTCCTAGAAGCGTATTTTTATTGACACTAACTCAGAGACATTTAATCATACTATATTGTACGACACGAAGAAAATCGTAATCTACTGTCAAGATCAGAGTGGTTGACAGCAACTTGTTAGATCCTGAACAAGTTGGTGTAAGGGCGGTTTCATACTATCGTATTTTCGGCGTGTGTATTTGTGTAACCGCTTTCTTAAAAACGCATATAGGTTCAATTTACCACAGGTGCAATAGTCATGTGTTGTGAGCGTGAATCCGCATAAGCCGAAACTATACTCGAAAAATTTTATTACACTCAAACCGATCTATTGATCAAAATTATTACAAGGTTGGCGCAGCGGCTGAGCGATTGTACTGTAGCGCAGCGTGTCGCGAGTTGGATTCCCGCACGGAACAAATATTTATTTGACCAATAAGTAGTTGTTTCGGATCTGGGTGTTTATTTATGCGACTTGTACCTATACTTAGGAGAAATGCTTAGGGTGGGGGCAACGTTTAAAAAAATATGTCAGTGAGACTTGAGGCACACTATCCTAGATTCCATTCCCCTTTGTTTATTATTAAAAATATCCTTATTAATCGTGATCGAATCCGAAATGAGGAGATCCGTAGACGAACTAAAGTCACCGCCCACCCCAGTCATAGCCCACCGGATTAGCAAGCTGAAGTGGCAATGGGCAGGCCATATTGCTCGCAGAGCAGATGGCCGATGGGGTCGAAAAGTGCTAGAGTGGAGACCGCGGACTAGCAAGCGCAGCGTAGGACGTCCACCAACGAGATGGATAGATGACCTTATAAAGGTCGCCGGAAGACGCTGGATGCAGGTCGCTTCCAACCGGTAGGTATATGTGGAGATCTAAAGGGGAGGCCTATGTTCAGCAGTGGACGTCCTATGGCTGAGATGATGATCCTTATTAATCACATATTTGCAGTATATAATTCAATTTAAATTCTTATTTTTGTGCTCATCTAAAAACTCTGTAACAAAACAGCGGCAACATAAACAATGTTGGAACCATTACTTGTACCTATTTATGGCAGCATAAGTGAATAACTGTTATTCACTCACACACACACAAATGATAAAAATGTATGAATAAATAATTGTTACAATAAATTATCCATTCATTTTTATCATTTTCCCCTATTCGTGATGATATCCCATATCATTACTATCACAGTTACATTTTATCACTGTTGCTCACAACACACATCCCAACTTATTCCTTTTATGCTTGATAATTTACTTAGAACTTTTACAAATTATATTTTCGTTGATTACTCAAAGTTTTGCAAAGATAAAATTGAAGTCTAGCTTCTAACTCACTTCTAACAAGATCTTATGAACCTAATGATACTAAACAGAATCAACCTAAAAGTTAAAGAAAAATTCTGCAATGATGTTATATCTTTTGTCATACAACCGTTAACAAATAATTGTCATGTAGAAATTAGACAACAACAATGATTTTAACTCTCTTTAAATTCGTGCAAGCCGAGTACTTTTATCACCAGTAGATTCTGCCACAATCTTGAATGAAACGATGCGACGTCAGGAATAAAATAAGCATGTACCATTTCGAAATCACGCAATCCTAGTAGTTAGTATAATTTGTGTTCAACAGATTTGTATTTTCTTTATTTAAACGAGATCTTTTTTTAAAACCAAAACCTTGTATTGCTATCTCTATCGAGAAAATTATGTGGCCAATGAACAATAAAGAAATCTACATAATTGTGACGAATTAACTTGTAATGTATGTTAGGTTTGAAAAAATGTGGCAAATGTAAAACAACCCCTCTTAATAAAACCTATTACAATTTTGTTTAGTTTTAAAATCGCGATTAAATTGTCAAACAAATACCGCTCAAAGCTTTTCTGGATAAGAATGTTTAATCGTTCTAAAGGTCAAGTTGTTATTTTTGGAACACTAGAGACACTTTGTTCGGTCGTTAAAGTTAACTTTAAGTTAAATGAGATTATATTATTCTGTAAACAGAAAGCCTTCGTCAAAGATATTTTAAATATAAAGAAAGGAAATACATTTTTAACAGTGTTTTTTTTCATAAATTGGATGCAGTTGTGGCGTGTGGCAATAAATATTTGTTTCTTTATTCAGCACACGCCACGACTACACACTTTTTTTTTTTTTTTTTGCGTGGTAAAATCATCAAATGAGTCCTCCCACCCCGGGCAGGGCGGGAGGGACTGTCAGACTTGTACTGACTAAAATCCACGGTGTCCTTCGATAGCCCTTTATGTTCCGGGGTCACGGTAATGAGATAAGTCCCGCGACCCCGGCAGGCTTTGGCCCTCTAGAGAGGGGGCCCCGTCATCTTGCTGACGCTCTTTGAGGCGCGCGTGGAACACAACGCGCCGTCGACCCGGGCATGGTCCATGGTCGGGCAGCGAGTTGCCCTTTACTCGCCGCCCGCATGCCCGCGCCTACGGTGGCCGGAGATCGTCTTGCGACGTCCGTCGCCGTGGGCGTCCACCACTGCGGTTGGGGCGGAGGGAGGACACTGTCCTCTCTCTCACGCGGCCCGCCTCCTCCTTCGCGAGCATTACTGCTTCGCAGAAGGAGGCGACCGCTTCCCACTCCGTCTCGCCCCGCAGCATGGCCGCTACCAATGCCGGGCGCGAGAGGTCTCCGCCTATCGCCGCCGTGAGGACACGTCGGTGCTCTGCCCAAGCGGGACAGTCTTGCACCGTATGCTCTACTGTGTCCTCCGGGCGATCTTCGCAGTGGTGACACCCAGGCGTTTCCTCCTTTCTACGACTACACACTTAAGAAAATTAAGCTGAAATATAAAAACAGAATGAACAAACGAAAATAATAATAATTGTGTGTCCCACGGCAGCGCCAAATAAGCCCAGTTCAGAAAAAATATTGAAAATTCTTACGTAGAAGAATTCACCCTGTGAAGAATTGGGAATTCTGGGGTCAAGGTCTCTCGCCAAATGTTAGAAAACTATGAAAAAAGAATCAAACCAACATTTTAGTTATTTCGGTTTTTACTTGAATTTGCTTACACAAAATCATGTTCTAACTTCACAGTACCCGTTAAAGCTACGTCAAAAACAAGCCTAGTTATGAAATGAAACGTTCACACCTATGTTATCTAGTACATTGTGCCAGGTAACAGTTGTACAAATATTCCAAACTAGTCTGTAGTTCCTCAGGTGAGCTGCCTCGTTTGGCAACAAAGCATTCTTCCAGGATATGCACTTTTGTCTTTGTTATCTCCTTTCAAGGTATGTTATCTTGTTACTCTTTCACTCCTTGTACTACTTTACTACTTTTTGTAGATCCAGTATTTAAATTAAATTCCAACTGTTTGTCTTAGATGGTCTGTAAATGAAAGAAAGCTTTTGTTACACAGAGTTGCTTTTAAATTAATTTATTTCTAGACAGAGAAGGAAGGTAATTTATTTTATTCAAGGAATAGTATTAAACTAGCCGTAGTGAATGTTTTTAAAAAGAAAAATATGAAAATAATTATGAATAACAAATGTTTATTTTTATAGGACGAAATAGAGTATTTTGTGAGCAGCCAAAGGAAACCTTCCATCAAAAGTAATAGTACACGAATGACAGCGGGCAAATATAATAAGAAAACTATACGAAATAATAAGACATCCACAACATCAAATCTTGGTACACTATCATTTCTGATCCCTCTATCTCTAAAGCAAATAAGGCCCAGAAACTTCTAGAATAGTTTCTATTCAACAGATCGGCCAAGTTGGTAACTTCCATACAAGAGAAGCGAAAAAAAGGATTTTCCAAAACAAAAGTATGTGTATCTGGGAGATGACGCGGCGTGATCCCCAGTTCGTCATTCGTGGCTGATGAGTTAGCTACGCAATGATCCATGTGATTACCGGGCTTGCTTGCGACGCGGTACAAGTCATGAGAGATTTGTTTCTTCCTGAAAAATAATCAATATTGACAAATATTTGCTACTCTTCTACTTCTTCTTCTTTTGTTACATAGTACGCTGACGCTTAAAGACCCCAAGCTTGTAACGATCAATAAACAAAGACTCCGGTAAGGAATTTCACCACCTAAGCCCTTATCACGAGTTTTCACTATTTTACTTTACACCGTCTTCCCAATACTTACAGCGTTTCTTGTAAGGAAAAATGGAACAGCGCCTCTGGTGTGCGAAGAAGGAACTATTTTTTTCCTTGAAATTTGTCAACTGACAATGTCAAAGTTCCAGTTTACGTCACAATAACTGAAAACTCATGATAAGGTTGAAATTTCACAGCAGCGAGTATTGAGGATGCTGTTTGTTACTGTAATTTACAAAAAAAATCAACATGATTTGTATTTTACATTTGGGTAAATCAACATGTTTTAGAAACTTATTGAAAATGCTGCAATCTTTTTTTTCTTCTAATTATACAGCCAAACAATTCATACCATTAGCATATTACAATGAATTGGTTTTAAACATATTCTACACTTGAATCAGTGTTGAACTAATCATGGCAAATATTTGTATATTTAAAATATTTCAACAAACAAACTACCAGTTATCTTGATAAATTCCGCTAGCCTCTTCTGTCTTCAGACACTACATGATTGCGAACCGTGGCGCTACTGTCAATCATTATTGAAGGTACTTGAATTTATTGTTCATCAATAACGCGAACAATCTACGCTGCGGTCGTCCTCCTCTATATTGATGATGTCATTATTTGCGCAGATTATTAATTCGATGGTAATCTAGTACCGTGTCGGTTCGAACTAACGATACGAGAACCATTAGTTATTAGAATCTAAAACGGTAAATGTTGGAGCAGTGGTGGCCCAGTGGTATCGGCCCCGACTTACGAGTTGTAGGTCGTGGGTTCGAATCCAGCCAGGCGCATTACTTTGTGTAATTTATTTCATCACCACTGCTCTCGAAACGGTGAAGGAAAACATCGTGAGGAAACCGGCATGTCCTAGAACCAAAAATTCGAAGACATGTGACATCCACCAACCCGCACTGGGCCCGCGTGGTGGATCATGGCCCACTCCCTCTCTTAGATAGGAGGCCTGTGTCCCAACAGTGGGAACATTGAAGGCTGATGATGATGAAATGTTGGAAATGATTTTGACTATTGTATGTGCACGAGTTAATTAATCTACTGACATTCAATGAGGATTTTTTGATAAATGGAATAAAGAAAATAACAAACTGTTTTGCTGGAATCTTATTAATGTTAATGTCTTACGAATAAAAAAAAAATACGAAGAAAATAAAACATATTACTGTGTCTCGAGGTTAACACAAAGTTATCTATTTCACCAAAAATGCCAGACATCATTCGATCATCTGATGCTGATTTTCAGAGTACAAGACAGTAGACGACTAGTAAATTTCTTAAATTGCTCTAAACTGTATTTTAAATACAAAAAAGAAAGAATTAGATCCAAACAAAATATAGCACTGAGTAAAAGCTGATATATCAATTCAGAGAGGCGATTGTAAATACAAAAAAGTTTTTTCAAAAAAATGTAACCGACTTCTAAAAAAAACAGCCACTAAAAAGGGTAAAATAACCTCCCAAAAAACTTTTTTTTCGGAAGTCGGTGGCTTTGCTTTTTTATTTCATTGATTTTTTTGCCACCGACTTCCGAAAAAAAAGTTTTTTGGTAGGTTATTTTACCCTTTTTAGTGGTTGTTTTTTTAGAAGTCGGTTACATTTTTTTGAAAAAACTTTTTTATTTTACCCTTTTTAGTTTAAATATTCAACCGAAATTCTTGTCAAAAACATAATTTTCTTACTTATGCACTAGAATTTTATTATCCTTAGCACAGGTTATAACATCGCCTATGTACACAATAAGCAAGAACACCAAAATAAATGATTGTTTTATGGGACCAAATGGCAGGTATACCGCATCGAACAATAACCCATATGGGTCATTAGTATAAACGAATTAAGTCCAAATACAAGATAGCTGCTGTAAACCGTTGAGGAGTTCCCTGAACTGTTCTTCGTCTTCATCATCAGAACCTTAATGACAGTAAAAACCCATCTGGGTGTAAAGTTCTCATCAAAATAAATGAATTAATTCCAAACACAAGGTAGATAATATAAACCGTTGAGGAATTCCCTGAACTGTCCTTCGTCTTCGTCATCAGACCCCTAATAACAGTTACAACTCATCTAGGTGTAAAGTTCTTATCAATACAAATTAATCAAGCTCAAACACAAGGTAGCTGCTGTGAATCGTCGAGGAGTTCCCTCGACTGTCTCTCGGTTCCATCATCAGATATACTCCAGACCTTTATTAAATTGTAGTGCTTTGAAATACTTAACGAAAAAAAATAATTTACTAAATCAGTCGACGCCTACTCCTTACTGTCAAGGAGTTGTTGAACCTTCCATCATCAGCTCAGCTACATGAGATGATGATTACTATACGCATGTACTTAAATTACTTCATAATATTTGCGAAAAACGATGTGTGGGCTTATAAAATTTGAGGGTTGCCCTCGATTTCTCCAGGATCCAATCATCAGATATTAAAATGGTGACAATGGGACCACACGGGAAGCACCAGCTTTCAAATAAAAGAAGAATCATGAAAATCGGTTCACCCAGTCGCAAGTTATGAGGTAACAAACATAAAAAAAAAAAAACAATACAGTCGAATTTATAACCTCCTCCTTTTTGAAGTCGGTTAAAAATCCGAAAAACATCAAAAACGGAGCTAAACGGGCTTTCAGCTCCGTCACGTCAAGCGAAACGCTCATAACAACAGTTGATTTCAGGGAATGTTAAACAAAACACGATCCAATAAAAAGATTGGTCGAGATTCTACAACCTTAGGAATACGGATTATGATGAATAGAACCAGGAATGTGCAGAAAGGATTCCGGAAAGCAAATATAAGGAAAATCTAAAGGTGGGTGAAGGGTTCAAGGGATTGATTCAATAAAGATTGTATTCTTAAAAGACGGAGTTTGAGGTTATTGAAATCCGCTTACGCGTGGAACTGGATTTATCTAAAGTATTATATAGAAGCTTAGCAGAGAGGTAAAGCTGTAATAATGCAGGACCACGAATTGAATATAGTGGGAAGAGTCACAGAATTTACTGCGGCTTCGGAAAATACCAACTAGATTTTTACAATTGACAAAGTGGCCAACTTTTTAATTTTTATAGGTTTAAAGCTGGAATTTGTAGATTCTAGTAATTTATGTAGTTAGTAGTTTCTGCTTACTATCGCTAGTGTTTAGAATAAAGTCCTGATTTTGGTTTATAGGTCTAAAGTTTTCCACGAACAGTTTTCAAGTTAACATTGTTTAGGAACTTTTGTGTAAAACTTACAAAGAACTAGCTGCAGCTATGCTATGCTCCCCCCTCTATAGTCTTTAAACCTCTGTAGGGTCTCACCGTTCTAACTTAAACACAGAACATCTATACATTTAAAATATACCCGCTTTCTCATTTATAGTAGGGGAGTCTATTTAGACAAAACAGGTGCATCATCTGTTATCAATTCTACCTCTACGGCTCAAAATGATAGCCATATGATTACTTATAATACTAATTTTTTCGATATCGACGTCACTATAATATACAAAGAATTATTATTAAGAGCGCGCGCTTTCAATGCTGAATGCTCTGCTGACATCGACATTGGAATGTGATTTATTTGCATCGAGATGAATGGTAGTATGTCGTGGATATTTGAGATATGTGAGAAAATGTCTTCTTGTTACTATGATATATTTTTTTAAATACCTATTAAATTTTTTAGACTTTGTCTGCCACGTTGTATATATTTTTATCTATTATATAAATAAATAGAAGCAGCATCACATCCCTGACTCATCAGCATTCACCCGGCTCCATTGGAAGTAGACATTTGATAAATTAGCGTGATCTGTTAAATCGTGTGTACAGAACAATTAAACAAATTGCTTTACAGTCGACGCGGTGTTCCGATGTTCGTTTAATGTTAGACTGTGCTGTTCGTTTGGCTGTAATTCAGTTGGATTTTTGTGCCAGGTTAGGTTTAACCTAACACGAAAATCCAATTAGTTAATAATTAAACAGTAATAAGTTAGAATTCGAGTTAGTTTCCTCTAACGAGGCTGAATTAGTCTAACTAGTTAGTACCATCTAACCTAAATCCAATTACTGGGGAATATTGATATCCTTACGTCAATGTAAACTAGAGTTGTTCGACGTCCAAGACTTGCTCGAGTGTAATCAATCACTAGCTAGGGTTCCTGCTAGATGCACCATTAATATTACTATGAAATATTACGAATTCTCGCTCGTAGAGTCCTGTAATCGTCCCAGGGAATAATCAGCAGTCTGGATTAACACAAGCTACTTTTTCTTATGTCTTAATTAAGACTATAACAAGTAAGTTTCATCAAAATACATTAATTCGTTTTGACGTGATGCGTAGTCACAAACACTGTGCGATCGACTGCTGTACAGCGTATCGTGGGTTCGATTCCCGCATGTAACTTAAAGGACATCAAATATTACCACTAAATATTATTACTAAATTATTTATGAACTTATTTTTTCCCAATACAGTTGTTAACCGGTTAGCCCATTTTGGTTGATGTCCTTTGTATGACCTAGAAGTAGCTTTTCAGAGACGGGGTGAATTAAAATGTTTGTAAACTCACCTATAGGACAAATTCCCAGTGTGGAGCAAAACTTAAAAAAAAACTAACCGTTATAATGTCAAAAAATGTCAAACGTAATTTAAGACAATTCAACGCTATCCAAGTCGCGAGAACATTAAAACTTTACTTACGTAAAGTTACTCAAAAGTTCAAATTCATTACAATCATGTAGTTTTAAAGATTTACATAGTCCAAAACTTCAACATACTAGTTATACATAAACATTTTAAACTTATGCTAGCCATACACCATACTGCCTATCGTCCAATCGGCATGACGAGCGACGTTCAGATGTTTTAGCCGTTTTGCCATTTTACTCGTGTTAAGGAAACAAAAGTTCGAGAAGAGTGGTGCAAACAGTGATGGGCTTGATCATATCGATTTATATTTATAGATATAATTTAACTGTCATGCCAATTTGATAGATTCTACGCCCACACACTGTCAATTCTAACTGATCCAATCGGCAGTGTTATGCAGATTGGACGATAGGCAGTATGGTGTATGGCTTACTTTACACACTATCGTCTACATTTATTTCTCATTTCTCCTTTAGAGGGTCTGCTGGCAGAAACTAAAGGAATAAGCAGTACCTTTGTGCTTTAGTATTAATTATGTAATTTCCTGTAAATTTATTGAGTGTACATAAATAGTTAAATAAATAAATAAAAGATTTAAAAAAAATCTTTGCTTCACACTCCGATTTTTCCTGTTTAGCGAATGTATTTATAAACATCTAAACCCACTTACCAAAACACCCATTTCCGAAACAACTACTTGTAGATCATAGAAATATTTTTTCTGTGCGGCAATCGAAACCGCAACGCAGCGTTCTCTCGCTCGGCCACTACATCAACCGTGCCATCTACACTAGCTTGTGATAGCGGCTTCGCCCGTGTGGTGGTCAAAAATTATTCAGTGCGTGGGCATGTGGACGGTGAGTAATGGTGACTCGCCGTCCGATCATAGACCATGCCCGGGTCGACGCCGACGGCGGTATTCCACGCGCACCTCTAAGAGCTGTCAGCATTCTGACGAGGTCTCCCTTAGAGGGCCAAAGACTGCCGGGGTCGCGGGACTGTCTCATCAGGTAAGTGTGACCCTGGAACGTTAAGGGCTATTGAAAGATCACCGTGGATATTAGTCAGTACAAGTCTGACAGTCAATCCCCTCTTGCCCTTGGTGGAAGGACTCGTTTAATGATGATATTCTTGACTATCTCCGTATTTTTCATCCGGATCCATTCAGTCATTCTGGCGTGGTTGAGTAATAAACATCCTTACATTCAAAATTTCACATTTAGTAATATTTTTCAAACATTATAATAAAATATAAAGTGGCGGTTATTTTAAAATTCAAATTGGCTGCAGGTACTTCGGGCGGTTTTCACATTCAATTTGATGCCTGCCTACATTCCAGTCTACGAGTTCACAGATTTACATATACTTTACATATAATTATGTGCATGGTTTACAGCGAATAGTGTTCTAGATAAAAATAGCAAGCTAGTAAGAATATTCGTTACAAAAGATTGAATTCAACCTTGACTAGAATTTAGTGTTTATTTTTTTAACTGCAAGAGTTAAAAAATAGGATAACTTTTCAATATAAATAAACTAGTATTTGCGCGTTGCGCGAGCTGCAAGCAGCTCGCGGGGTCGTGTTTTGTTATATAAATATATTTTTAATATTTTGAAAACCCTTATGTCCGGATTTATGTATGGACTTCTAAGTAAATCAACTGAATGTTTTTAGGGTTCCGTAGCCAAATGGCAAAAACGGAACCCTTATAGATTCGTCATGTCTGTCTGTCTGTTCGTCCGTATGTCACAGCCACTTTTTGTCGAAAGTATAAGAGCTATCCTGTTGAAACTTGGTAAGTAGATGTATTATGTCAACCGCATTAGGATTTTCACACAAACATAAAAACAAAACAAATTTTGGGTGTGCCCCCCATACTTAGAATTGAAACTCAATTTTTTTTTTCACCAAACCCATACGTGTGGGGTATCTATGGATAGGTCTTTAAAAATGATAATGATGTTACTAATATCATTTTTTTCTAAACTGAACAGTTTGTATGAGAGACACTTCCAAAGTGGTAAAAAAAGTGTGTCCGCCCCCCTGTAACTTCTAAATTATGAGAATGATAAAACTAAAAAAATATATATAATGTAGACCTCAACAAAAACTTCCATCGATAATTAGTTTGGATGAGATTCAGTTAGCAGTTTTTGAGATATAGTGCATTTTCAAAAACCGCAAATATAACTTTGCCATTCATACAAACAGTATGAAAAACAAAGTTATTTTCATTGTTTGTGTATATTACTTACTTATCTCAATATAATTATATCCCTAATCTATGCTTGCTACTACGGAACCCTTCATGGGCGAGTCCAACTCGCACTTGGCCGGTTTTTTTTTGTTCCTACAGTTGGTTTACTTGTCTAAAAAAGTCTGTACGAATAAACTATAAAATAATATTCCTTGTAAGTGACTAAGTAAATAATGAAATAAGTTCCTACTTTTATGCTTTTCAAAACTACTCTAACCCGTACTTTTGAAGAAATATACAAAAAAAGGGAGCCATGCTGAAATCGTTTGGCTGGCACGGCCCCCTTTTTTTGCGTGTAACTTGAAAAATGTAACTATAGCGTATTAAAAAGTTTCTTAGACTCAAGGTGTGTACTCTATTAACACTTTATATGTACCGCAACTGATAATGTGGATTCGTAATAACAAATAATATATTGATGTAGGTGTAGTGGGTCGTACTGAAAAAAAAAATCTTAAGAAAATATCTAAAAAAGACAACACAACCTTAGTCAAAAACTATTAAATAATAATTGATGTTTGGCAAGTAACATATGTACCGCATTTGTTTCTCATACAACTTGCTAAATTTGAAAAATAAACCATTGTTAGTTCATTCAGCACGGCCCTCTAAAGACGCCTATATCTTCACTACCTACATACTCGTAGTATAAAGCATAGTCGCTTCCCGCTTCCTGTCTCCCTGCATGCTTACATCTTTAATACTTCTACAACGTTCTTTTATTATCCTTCTTTTCACATATACACACACATATACATATTCCCTTGACTTCATTCATAACCCTTTTAATCAACATTTTACCTACATACCTACTAATTGCTAGCAATTTCACACATACACACACACATAATTACTTTCTCTTGACTTCATTCATAACCCTTTTAATCAACATTTTACATACTGCTTGCTAGCAATTTCACATATACACACACATACTTCCCCTTGACTTCATTCATAACCCTTTTAATCAACTTTTTACATACTAATTGCTAGTAATGGACATAATACGAACTATGTGCGTGCAAAGTGTATGTGTACATGAAAAATAAATAAATATAAATCTATGATTTTAACAAATTGTCATTGATAATCATGGCAAACAAACACTCCAACCCAAACTATTCGTCAATTATAAATAAATAAAACGGAAAGTAAGGTAGTTCGAGATGAATACGTACCCAATGCGAGATCGTTATTGAACCATGTTACTGGTCAGTAGAAAATCTGACCGACTGTTGATCGGGAACGGTTGGTTGCCCGGTCAACCGAATGATCTGTAAGTAGTTAGGCTTTGGATTCTGATCAGAGTCGGCATACTGCCGAGAACATGCTCTGGTTGGTGATGAAGACAATAGAACCGAGTGATTGCAAATTCGTCGTTGAGGTGAGTTGTCGTACCGGTGATGAGAGGTCAGTAAAGTGTCGTCGGTGTTGGTTGATTGCTGGGATGTCTTGCGTTGTCTGTGGCGCGAAAATCAGGATGGGAGTCGATGTCAAGTTGTGGATGCTATCTAGCTTGTGGTGGATCGGTTAAGACGAAAGATATGTCCGTTAAAATGGGTAAAAGTCGTTGTCTTATCAGTAATGAGTCGTAGTGTGCAAAGGTGTGAATGGAGTCATTGTATTGGTTGAATGATTTATATGGCATAGAGTTATGAGCTATATGGCAGATACCAAAAGTCTTAGTTATTTTTTATTAAAAAAATAATAAGCCGTGGACTGCTGTGTTCCACGAAGGTGTGGGTTTAAACGGCAGATCCTAAATGTCTCAGTTACTTTTAACTGTAAAGTAAAAAATAAAGACCCAGGGACTGCTGTAGTACGCGAGAGTATAAATGGGAAGGGCAGATACCGAATGTTTTAGTTATTTTATACTAAAAAAATAATAATAATAAGGCGTGGACTGCTGTGTTGCACGAAGGTGTGGGTTTAAACGGCAGATCCGAAATATCTCAGTTACTTTTAACTGTAAAGTAAAAAATAAAGACCCGGGGACTGCTGTAGTACGCGAGAGTGTAAATGGGGAGGGCAGATACCGAATGTTTTAGTTATTTTATACTAAAAAATGAAATAATAATAAGGCATGGACTGCTGTGTTGCACGAAGGTGTGGGGTTTAAACGGCAGATCCTAAATGTCTCAGTTACTTTTAACTGTAAATTAAAAAATAAAGAGCCGGGGATTGCTGTAGTACGCGAGAGTGTAAATGGGAATGGCAGGTACTGACTGTTTTAGTTACTTTTTATAAAAAAAATACCAAGGCGTGGATTGCTGTGTTGCACGAAGGTGTTTATTATTATTAAATACACCTGTAGTGTAAACTAAATAGAATATTAATCTTGCATGATTTTCCTTTTAGTATTAATTTTTAGTATACTTTTTAGTATATTATAGAGAAGTAAATTAAGCAGACCAAAAAATGTATAAATCAAAATGTAACTATTTTCAGTGCCACGCAAGAACAAGTGCTTCAATATGCAATTCTTTTTCTTTTTAAGTTAGTTCCTTAATAATATAAATTTTGTAGGTTCTATTCAAAGATATAGGTAAAAATATAGGTAAATATAAAAAATCTGACCCGTCTCAATTCAAAAGGCATTTATAAGGCACTTTGACTCGGTTTGGAAAGTTTTCTTTAAGAACCACATTTGCAATATGCTTTCTAGCGTTTTTCTTCGCTACCTACTGACATTTTAATGTGTTTTATAGTTAAAATTTATAAAGAGCAATTATAATAACTAAGTATAGTGTACATATTAGTTCGTATTTTGTTTTGTTTGGTTTCCATTTTTTTTGCATATTTTTTTTTGTTTGTTTTGCATTTTTTTTTGCATTATATTTTTTCTACAATCTTGTATCTTCTGTTTATGGTCAAAGGATGATACGAATTGAGCATCGTCGTCGAAATAGTAAAAGCGTGTCCATAGTTTATGTCTATGATTCGAAAGAATGTTCTGCGGATTCTGTTCTGTGATCCATACAACTTGAATTTGGAGTACGTTCTATGAGTGATCTTGAATGCTATATTGTAACGACATGAATGTCACCGTGTAAATTTACAGAATAAGTAAATAGACTACATATTACGGCATCAATGGAGTTCCATCCAGATCTCGTATTCTATTCTATACAAAAATCAAAGCTGATGACGCAACTAAAAATATGTTTGTTTGTGAAGTAAAAGAGTGGTCAGGTTTAGTGGATATTCTGCAGAAAGCGACGCCTTGAACACGATTTTAGATTCTTGTATTCAAAATTTTCAAAATCTAAATTCAAAGTTGGATCACGTTGTTCCAATTTGTTTATGTGCCCTCCTTTCTTGTTTGGATCATTTTCTAAATCAGCACCTCCAAATCACTCTAAAACTCTCCAAATCCGAAAAAATTAGCCATATTCTGATTTTTGAATAAAATTAAAGTCAGTCATCTTGAATTAAGGAAAAGGGATGTCATATTCTAAATCTGCACCTCCTAATCACTCGAAAACGATACCCATATCAATATTTTTGAATAAAATCAAGTCTGAGAAGTTATCGAGAATAGAATAAAAAAAAAAACAGGACACCCTAAAACATTATAAAACTAATTCAATAAAAAAAAGAAACAAATTAAAAAAAAATCAACAAAAAAAAAATAGAATAGCTTAGAATAGTTAAAAGAAGTTTAAAATCCATTAGATTACTTAAAAGATTTTGAAACCCCTTAAGAACCCCCTAATCCAATCTAAAACCTTATTAATAACTCAGAAGGGAGGCTTAAAATTAACTTTTTACCTTGATGAGATGCATAATAGTAAGTCAAAAACTGTACAATTCTGGTATGATACGAAGAGAGAATACAATAAGAACAACATAAAAAAAATTTTGAACTGCTTACCAGCCTTAAGTTTTGGTGAAGTTTACGAAGAGACAAACTGTAATAACGAATTTAATGTATTCCACGACATATTTACGCTCTTCTATAAATTATATTTTCCCGAAATACTCGTCAAAAAGACCAATAAAAAAACCAATGGCTTAGTAGGGGTTAAAAAATATCATGCTATAAGAAGAGAGCTTTGTACTATGCATATCAACACGATGCTGTAAGTAAAACTTACCACAAGAAAAGATACCGCAATTACAGTAACATGTTAAAAAAATGCATATCAAAATCACAACAGATAAACAACAACAATTTTTTAAATAATTCTAACAGGTTCCCTGTCCAAGTTTTGGAGTTGAAGTCCCTCACACGTCCAGTTGTGTTTTTGTAAAAAAACAGTATTTTAGGGGTTTAGGTATATACCTATTTGTTTCAAAATATTATAGACATATTAGAAAAGTATTTTTTTCAAGCATACCACATATGGTCTGTGGACTCTCTAGAACGAAATTGACTAAAATTTTTCTGATGAGTCCACAGACCATATGCGGTCTGTGCATATTGCCAGTGTCAAATTAGAAATGACAGTGACAAATCATCATTTGACATAATTATTTGATTATATTATGTGAAGTTAGCTACCTAAGTGACCAATGAGAGCATTGTTTATACTGTTTTCTGCCGGTTGTTGAAGAAAACAAAAGAAATCGAAAGTTTTTGTTACTTTGTGTTTACTGCTTTTGAATTTCGAGTTTTTGCGGGAAAATGTTTATTTTTTCTACCTATCCATTGTTGATTTTGCTAAAAGTAAATGAAAAAGCAATAACATTTAGTAAAGTTAGATTCCGTTTTCTTATACTTAGGTTATTTTTTTCAGATCTCGATATCCCGAAAATTTTACGTCCGTTCTCTATGTCCCAACCCTTTTTGGTTTCTATATGATATGTCCTGTCACGTCCACATCAGATAAACGCCGTTCTCTCCACGTCCACGGCTCTAAAAACCTTCAAAATTGTATCGACGCACATACCACATATGGTCTGTGAACTTGTAGTGCTTTCCGTTTACAGACCACATATGGTCTGTGGACAGGGAACCTGCTAAGAATAAATGCAAAGCGACATGGTCAATCATAAAAAATAACTTGAACGACGCTAATAACAAAAACTACTTAAATGAATTATTAATCCATGATAAAAAAATTGATAATCCGAATGACATAATTATGTGATCAATTTAATAATTATTTCATTGAGCTGACACAAAACTCTAATAATAATAATCATGACCTAAGCAACATTGACATTGACAATAACATAAATACATTATTTTTGACTCCAGTAAATGAAGTTGATGTCTTTAAATTAATTCACTAAATAACACGAACTCGACCGGATATGACGAAGTAACCACTAAAATTATTAAATTAAGCGCGAAAATTACACCCCCCCTTTTTTTTTTTTGCGTGGTAAAATCATCAAATGAGTCCTCCCACCCCGGGCAGGGCGGGAGGGACTGTCAGACTTGTACTGACTAACTGACTAAAATCCACGGTGTCCTTCAATAAAATTAAATAAAATCATTAAATTAAGCGCGAAAATTACACCCCCCCCCCCCCTTAGCTACCTTATAAACCTCTCATTTGAACAAGGTGTTTTCCCATCTAAACTAAAAGAGTCTATTATTAAACAACTTTTCAAAAAGGGCAACTTTCTGATATGGTAATTATAGGCCCATTACGCTGATCCCAATCTTTGCAAAAAAATTTAAAAAAGCATTGTATGACAAAATAAATCTATTTATAGCCAAATACAGATTGAGACATGATTCTGGACCCCCCCCCCCCGGGTTGAAATTATTCATCGGTTGTTTCCTATTTTTTAATGTTTTTTTTTTTATAACATCATTGTGGAGAGTCAGTTTGGTTTCAGGAAAAATTGTTCAACAAGTCTAGCCGTTTTTCCCTAGTAAAACTTATTACCGAAGCTCTTAACAATAAAATGTCTGTTCTGTCTGTTTTTTTGGATATGAGCAAAGCATTTGACTTCGTCTCACATGCAGAGAGGTACGGCATAAGAGGCAAGGCGCATGAATGGCTTAAAAACTACCTGTCTGATCGCCAACAGAGAACTGTTATCTATAAATAGTAAAAAATAAAAGGACGACATATTGCTCAGAATTAAAAACTAATAGTTCTGGCGTTCCACAGGGAAGCATACTGGGCCATAAATGACCTCAGAAAATGTTTAAAATATGAATGTATACAATTTGCAGACGACACTACTTCGACGATTAAATGCTTCAATAAAACTGACGTAGAAAATAATACTAACACTGAATTAATAAATGTAATAAAATGGCTGGAAGACAATAATCTTCATGTTAATATTAATAAAACCAAAATAGTTCAATTTCAAACGTGCAACTCGTCATTAACACCATTGCAGTAACAATTCGACATGATAATACCCATATAATTTTGCAACCAGAACCAGATGCTTTATTTTTAGGTAAACTGAACTGGAAGGAGCATGTAGAAAGAGTATGCAGCAAGCTTGATAAGTTTGTATGTGCTCTTCGCAAGTTACGATTAGTGTCTAGTAAACAGTTCTAAATGCTCATCATGGGTATGTTTCATCGGTATTGCGTTACGGTCTAGTGATATGGGGTAATTCAGTAATTATACAGGGTGTTTGGCAGAACGTTGAACATACGAAAATGGTGGATATGTGGGGTCATCTGCTACTTACTGAGCCATGGGCGTACCCAGCTTCTGGCCTAGGGGGGTGCAAGTCAGATTTTTTAGGTCGGATCGTCCGCGGCTGTTTTGTCACACACACTACACAAACACACCTACATGAAACATTAGGTATATGTCACTACATATACCTAATGTTTCATGTAGTGTGTAGGGCAAACAGCCGCAAATTATTAGCTCCTTCAAAACAATAACAATGTCAAATAAAATAAATGCTAGTCGCTCGCAACTCCCTACTGAAGATTATCGAAACGGTAATCTTCGTCCGCCATCGTCGCGCGCGGTTTTTTGGCAATTGCACTTCAATGTTAGAGGATAAGGCCTCGTTTACACTTTGATTAGTAATTAGGCGAGTTCATACATGTTCTGCGAGATTTCTAGGGGGGGGCAGCTGCCCCCCCTTGCCCCCCCCTGGGTACGCCCATGTACTGAGCCCTAATTTATTTGGCCCTGGCCCACTTGATATTTAATTTTCTTTTCATTCTTTTTGTTTCACCATTTTCTTAACTTCAAAGTGTATTTGTTATTAAAAATGGGTAAAACATGCAATATTGGCCAGGGCTAAATAAATTAGGGCTGAGTAAGTAGCAGTTGACCCCACCTATCCACCATTTTCGTATGTTCAACGTTCTGCCAAACACCCTGTAGACAGGGCGTTCAAAGTACAAAAGAAATGTATCAGAACCATGAGCGGAGCAGAATATTTAGAACATTGCAGGCCGTTATTTAAAGAATTAAAAATTCTCAAACTTCGTGCCCGTATATTTTTGAAGTTTGTTTTTTTTTTAAAATATCTTCATTTATTCAAATTAAATAAACAAGTCTCTGAAAGATTAAATAAAAAAAAATGCCGGGAAATTATTAGTACCTCCTCAGAGATTGCAACTTTATAGTAGAAATGCCAGTTGTATGACAGTTAAAATTTGTAATAAATTACCACCTGTCCTGACAACATTACCAATTAACAAATTCAAATTTAAAATGTTTGCTTGGCTCTTAGACATGTGTTTTTATTTGGTAAATAAATTTTTAAATCATACTTTATTTATTTAATTTATCTATTATTATAGGGATGAGTTTTGAAAAATGATTTTGATATCCTCTGGGCCCCTTGATATGAATCTGAAAAAAAAATGATTCCAAGTCTGTTAACTTCCGAGATCCGCCTAAAGGGGGGAGAAGGGGGTCAAGGGGGAGAACTTTGAGAAATGGTTTTTACTTTTCCGAGCCTCCTCTATACGAATCCGTATAAAAACAAAACACGCGTCTCTTAGTTTCCGAGATACGATGGGGGGAGGGGTGAAGAGGGGGAGATGGGGGAGTTTGGAAAAATGATTTTGACCAACTCTGGGCCCCTTGATATGAATCTGAAAAAAAAAATGTGCCAAGTCTTTTAACTTCCGAGATTCGCCTAAAGGGGGGAGAAGGGGGGCAATTTTGAAAAAGTTTTTATTTTTCCGAGCCCCCTCTATACGAATCCGTAAAAACAAACAAAACACGGGTCTCTTAGTTTCCAAGATACGATAAGGAGGGGGGGAGGGTTGCAAAAAGGGGGGTTTGGCACGTTTCCCTCACTCGTGAAAGTTACTTGTAAGTTTGCTTGTCGGCACCCCTGAGTTACGCTTCACCCACTCAACCTTCGTTACGCTACAGAGGTCGCCGGCTCGCTTCGCTCGCCACCTGCCCCCTTCGCTCCACTCGGTCTCGCAGGTTCGCTCCACTCAGAATCTACCTACCACCGGAAAGCTATCGTGACCTTATCCCTACGCTACGCTACGCTACGCTACGCTTCGCTTTACCGCTACCTAGTTTCCGAGATACGATGGGGAGAGGGGTGAAGGGAGGGAGAGAGGGACTTTTGAGAAATGATTTTAATCAACCCTTGATATGAATCTGAAAAAAAAAATTTGCCAAGTCTTTTAATTTCTGAGATCCGCCTAAAGGGGGGGGGGGGGGGAACTTTGAAAAATGGTTTTTACTTTTACGAGCCTCCTCTATACGAATCCGTAAAAACAAACAAAACACGGGTCTCTCAGTTTCTGAGATACGATAGGGAGGAGGGAGGGGTGCAAAAAGGGGGGTTTGGCACGTTTCCAACACTCGTGAAAGTTACTTGTAAGTTTGCTTGTCGTCACCCCTGAGTTACGCTTCACCCACTCAACCTTCGTTACGCTACGGAGGTCGCCGGCTCGCTTCGCTCGCCACCTCCCCCCTTCGCTCCACTCGGTCTCGCAGGCTCGCTCCACTCAGGACCTACCTACCACCGGAAAGCTATCGTGACCTTATCCCTACGCTACGATACGCTTCGCTTTACCGCTACCTAGTTTTTCCGAGATACGATGGGGGAGGGGTGAAGGGGGGGGGAGGGATGAGTTTTGAAAAATGATTTTGACCAACTCTGGGCCCCTTGATATGAATCTGAAAAAAAAAAACTTTACAAGTCTGTTAACTTCCGAGATCCGCCTAAAGGGGGGAGAAGGGGGGCAAGGGGGGAGATCTTTGAGAAATGGTTTTTACTTTTCCGAGCCTCCTCTATACGAATCCGTAAAACAAACAAAACACGCGTTTCTTAGTTTCCGAGATACGATGGGGGGAGGGGTGAAGAGGGAGTTTGGAAAAATAATTTTGACCAACTCTGGGCCCCTTGATATGAATCTGAAAAAAAAAATGTTGCAAGTCTGTTAACTTCCGAGATCCGCCTAAGGGGGGGAGAAGGGGGCAAGGGAGGGGGGAACTTTGAAAAAAGCTTTTTACTTTTCCGAGCCTCCTCTATACGAATCCGTAAAAAAACAGATACGCCGTGGAGGGGGGACAGGGGGGGCGAAAAGGGGAGGTTTGGGATTTTTCCCATACTCATGAGAGTTACTTGTTTACGAATTTGTCAAAATATACCCACCTTCCCCTTCACCATCTGGGAGAACAATTATGTCAGTCAGTGAGTGGTAATCGAGCTTTATATAGTACTAGCAGTTCGCCCGCGACTTCGTCTGCGCGTATTTCGAACTTTTTATCTGTGAATTTCTACTCCCGGCCACCCTCCTTATGGGATACTTTTGGAAAATCTAAATCAATATCCAACAAAAATTCTATCAAAAAAACAACCCCTCAGGGTTCAAATTTTGCAAAATCCCGCCTGAGGTAACACCTACGTCCTAAAACAAACCCATGAGCAAAATTTGAGACTCCAAGAACAAAGTCGCGTCTTAGTGAGCATCTTTTTTTTAGCATGTTAAATTCATCAAATGAGTCCTCTCACCCAGGGCAGGGTAGGAGGGACTGTCAGACTTGTACTGACTAAAAGCCACGGTGTCCTTCAATAGCCCTTTACGTTCCAGGAACACGGTATTCGTTAGTCCCGCGACCCCGGCAGGCTTTGGCCCTCTAAGGGGAGGCCCCGTCATTGTGCTGACACTCTGTGAGGCGCGCGTGGAACATAACGCGCCGTCGACCCGGGCATGGTCTACAGACAGTGAGTCGCCAATTACTCGCCGTCCACATGCCCGCGCCTACGGTGGCCGGAGATCGTCCGTCGTCGCAGTGTACGTCTACCACTGCGGCTGGGTTGTAAGGTGGACGCTGTCCTCTCCCTCACGCGTCCCGCCTCCTCCTTAGCTAGCATGCCCGTCGTGATTGCGGCATGCGCGAAAGTGTGCGATGGCCGCGTCCTAAAAATCTCTATACATATTTTGAGACTCCCAGCATTTGTAATAATGAAGTTTCATGCAAACTATCAACCCCAAAAACATCCTCTTAGGGATTGAATTTCAGAATATCCCGTCATAGACAGCATCTGCGTCCTAAAAAGAATCCCTATGCAAAATTTGAAACTTCTACCTCTCAACCCCAAAACAACCCGTTGGGGTTGGATTTCCAAACATCCCGTCTTAAGTATCACCTACGTCCTAAAAGAACCCTCATGTAACATTTGAAACTCTTAGTACTTGTAGTAACAAAGTTTCATATAAATTATCCATGCAAAAAACAACCCCTTAGGGGTCGAATTTCACAACATCCCGTCTTAGTGAGCATCTTTGTCCTTAAAAGAATCCCCATGCATAATTTGAGACCTCTATCTATCAACACCAAAAACAACCCCTTAGGGGTCGAATTTCGCAACATCCCGTCAAAGTAAGCATCTACCTCCTAAAAATATTCCCCATGCAAAATTTGAGACTCCTAGCACTTATAATAGCGAAGTTTCAAACAAAAGTAATAATGAAGTTTCATGCAAACTATCAACCCCAAAAACATCCTCTTAGGGATTGAATTTCAGAAAATCCCGTCATAGACAGCATCTACGTCCTAAAAAGAATCCCTATGCAAAATTTGAAACTTCTACCTCACAACCCCAAAACAACCCTTTGGGGTTGGATTTCCAAACATCCCGTCTTAAGTATCACCTACGTCCTAAAAGAACCCTCATGTAACATTTGAAACTCTTAGTACTTGTAGTAACAAAGTTTCATATAAATTATCCATGCAAAAAACAACCCCTTAGGGGTCGAATTTCACAACATCCCGTCTTAGTGAGCATCTTTGTCCTTAAAAGAATCCCCATGCATAATTTGAGACCTCTATCTATCAACACCAAAAACAACCCCTTAGGGGTCGAATTTCGCAACATCCCGTCAAAGTAAGCATCTACCTCCTAAAAATATTGCCCATGCAAAATTTGAGACTCCTAGCACTTATAATAGGGAAGTTTCAAATAAACTATCAACACCAAAAACAACCGCTTAGGGGTCGAATTTCAAGAAACCCCTTTCGTAAGCAGTACCTACTTCCTAAAAAGAACCCGCATGCAAAATTTGAAATTCCTAGTACTTGTAGTAACAAAGTTTCATACAAACTATCAACCCCAAAAACAACCCCTTAGGGGTCAAATTTCACAACATCCCGTCTTAGTGAGCATCTTTGTCCTTAAAAGAATCCCCATGCATAATTTGAGACCTCTATCTATCAACACCAAAAACAACCCCTTAGGGGTTGAATTTCGCAACATCCCGTCAAAGTAAGCATCTACCTCCTAAAAATATTCCCCATGCAAAATTTGAGACTCCTAGCACTTATAATAGCGAAGTTTCAAACAAATTATCAACACCAAAAACAACCCCTTAGGGGTCGAATTTCAAGAAACCCCTTTCGTAAGCAGTACCTACTTCCTAAAAAGAACCCGCATGCAAAATTTGAAATTCCTAGTACTTGTAGTAACAAAGTTTCATACAAACTATCAACCCCAAAAACAACCCCTTAGGGGTCGAATTTCACAACATCCCGTCTTAGTGAGCATCTTTGTCCTTAAAAGAATCCCCATGCATAATTTGAGACCTCTATCTATCAACACCAAAAACAACCCCTTAGGGGTCGAATTTCGCAACATCCCATCAAAGTAAGCATCTACCTCCTAAAAGTATTCCCCATGCAAAATTTGAGACTCCTAGCACTTATAATAGCGAAGTTTCAAACAAACTATCAACACCAAAAACAACCCCTTAGGGGTCGAATTTCAAGAAACCCCTTTCGTAAGTAGTACCTACTTCCTAAAAAGAACCCGCATGCAAAATTTGAAATTCCTAGTACTTGTAGTAACAAAGTTTCATACAAACTATCAACCCCAAAAACAACCCCTTAGGAGTGGAATTTCGCAAAATCCCGTCTTAGCGAGCGCCTACGTCCTAAAAAGAACCCCTATGCAAAATTTTAAACCCCTAGCCCTGGTAGTTTCTGAGATTTCGTGTCCTATGAGTGAGTGACCTTTCGCTTTTATATAATTATATATAGATATAGATAATAATATTAATAATATTCCACGACTATCACACAACGCCATCTAGTCCCAAGCTAAGCAGAGCTTGTGTTATGGGTACTAGACAACTGATAAACATATTTATATATTTCTAAATACATACATATTATAGATAAATTACACCCAGACACAGAACAAATGATCGTGCTCATCACACAAACATTTGTCCTGGGTGGGAATCGAACCCACGACCTCCGGCATAGCAGTCAGGGTCACTAACCACTAGACCAACATATCCTCTCCAAGTGTTTCTCTCTATAAAACAGCTGTGATGATCATTTTCACCAACACTAAATATTATCCAAAACAATGCTTCAATTTTGGAAAATTGGACTTTTAAATTCAGTATTCTGAAAAGAGACACAACAATGATTAAAATGCCATTTTTTTTCAGAAACTAAAAGCTGACAAACCATAAACAATTATTCCCTTTAGACAAGAACGTTTTTAAACGTAATAAATGACAATACTTTCGACAACAGAAGCACTGAAACAAGATACGCGCGTGACAAAACGTGCCAATTTTACTGAACCTACATGTAATCAATAAAAAAAATACCTTCAATCCTTGCGAATTTATCACGTGACGTAAATGTATCGTTGATTGTAATGAATCGAAACTATAGCTTTGACTGTGACGTAAAAAAATGCAGAAAACAACAATTGTGTTTTCCTTAGACAATATCTGAAAGTTGATTTCTATTTTTACTTCCTTGCATAAACACAGCATCAGCCTTCAATGTTCCCACTGCTGGGACACAGGCCTCCTCTCTGTGAGAGGGAGTGGGCCATAATCCACCACGCGGGCCCAGTGCGGATTGGTAGATGTCACATGTCTTCGAATTTGATGGTTCTAAGACTTGTCGGTTTCCTCACGATGTTTTCCTTCACCGTTTTGAGAGCAGTGGTGATGAAATAAATTACACAAAGTAATGCGCCAGGCTGGGTTCGAACCCAAGACCTACAACTCGTAAGTCGGGGCCGATACCACTGGGCCACCACTGCTCAGCCTAAACACGGGTCGTATTTATTTTTCTAACAATCCGAATTATTGTTTCGGCAAAATCTGCACATTCTCGCTGTATGTGTTTCAAAAATACCACGATACCATACGAATTTAAATCCCGATACATTTGTTTATCGGGAACACGTAACCGCAGCAGACCAAACTCCAAATGACAGTCCAAACTTACACGCAAACTATGGCCATTTTCCTATCGTATATTTAAACCCGGAATAATTCCGAACTCCTGGCGGAATTAATAATAGAAGTGTTGCAAAACAATCGTATATTTGCAACAACCATATTTCGATACTGATGAGAAATAATTCCGTACTTTGTACACCAGTTTGCTACTAATTCGGGCGAGTTGTGGAGGATTTCATCGGCCGAATGTGTAATGAGACTGGAACTAAAAGCGAGCGAAATAGTTTTGGTTTGAGTATGAATAAAACGTGTTTTTCGTTATTTAGTTTGTCAGTTGCGACGTGTGGTTTACGTTGCACTGAATTGTTTAATGTGCATTCATTTAGACACTCTCATTAATAGATTACAGATTAGTTTACTAATAACTTTGTTTAAAATAACAGTTACTATTATGGTTGTGTTCCTTAAAATTCACTAAGTAAATACATGGCCAATGGAGATCAGAAAGACCTATGTAGTGAAAATTAAATTATGATGTTAATGTTCTTATTTGTATGATATGCTTTTGGTCACAGACTAATTTTATACTGGAAACTGATGATAAAGCCGTCCTGAGTTTGAGTAATGTCATAATGAAGCTGGTTGTTGGTACAGAAAGGTACGTGCGGGTCCTTAGTAGTCTGCAGCGATAATTACAGTACTAGCAGTAATAAGTATAAACGCGTTGATTAACGGTTATAAAAAAATCAGTTTAGGCTCGTTTAGGTCTAGCGTAAACATTAAGTAAATGTTTGCTGACATCAAAGCATGAAATGAAACAGTAACAAATAATAACATAAATATATACAAGCTTTTTTTTCAGTTCATGCCACAGATCAAAGACCTTCAAAAATAAGCGGCTTTCAGAGGTCTTTCACTCTTGAGAGGGATCATAAGAAATGTATGAAAAAGCCATACATACATTAGGAGGCGTAAAAAACGGGTGTCCTTTTTCTTCTGAATGAGGCGAATAAAATACCCAATATCAATAAAACTTGTAAAACGATAAAATATTTTGTCTAGTTTTTTATGGCATGTAGCATTCAGCTTATTTTTTTTTTTAATAAGGCAGTCTTATGTTAAAATACTGGAAAGCAAATAAATTTTATGAAAAAGCAATTATATACGGTCCAATTGAGCAACCTCCTTTTTTAGAAGTCGGTTAAAAAATAGATAACTCTTTGGTTCTGAAGAAATACTCGTACAACATAAAAAAGGAAATAAAATAATTAATTAATAATGAAATAATATTTATACGAATCACAGACAATGGATTTATTGAGAAAGTTTTAAATTTCGTAAATAGTGGACATATTTTACCGCTCCAATTAATTATTAATAACCACTAAAAGTTCCACATAAATTAAGCAATTTCTCATCCTAATTATATTACGGCTTCTATGAAACATTTTTATTTTACTTCAAAAAGAAAACTTTAAAAGAAACTCTAAAGAACAGAACTGAACACTTAATTTTTACGTCCATCTCATTAAAAATCTCAAAGTCGTAACTATTTTAAAACTCAATCCAGACATTCAATAAAACTGAGAAAATTAAACAACTATATTACTTTCTTTGTGAAAAGAACTACACAGCACTTTTGAAGCCGGTAGAGTTGCCAGCGGTAAAATGAGTTCATACGCTAGAAAAGTTCGTGAGGCAACACTGAGGGAAAAATTGCGGAATCATTCTGTGCTCCGGTGAAAGTCGGAGGAATTTAAAGTGTCTGTCTTACCGTTTTTAGAATGGAAACTGTTTTTGTGGAACGATTGATGAAAATTATCGGTTGTTTTAAAGTATTTTTGTGTGTTTGGAATTGATGTTAGTTCTTATTGGAGTGAAAATGTACCTATTCAATTGATGGACATTTTTTATTCACATTTTACTGCTACAATAGCAGCCTCATCTACATTGGCATAAATTTTGGATTTCTGATTAGTTAATGACAATAGGATCGCAACTTGCTACATAGGTTTTAAAAATAACTTGTGAAATGAGAATGTCCCAGCCCTCTATCTAAAATGTACTTAATGTTAAAACATATTATTTTCTTATTTTTTTCACATTCTTTGAAAGTAAAAATTTTATACACACACATAAACTTATTTTCTTACTCTTGAACCAAAAAATGATAATCTCAATTGACTATAAAACTCAATAGTTTAAAGATAAACGGTGTCTCGCATTTGAAAGCACAAAAGCTTAAATACATCTAACAAAAAAAAAACAGTTTGTGGTTTAACAAAATAATAAAAATTTAAGAAGAAGAAGAAGAAGAAGACCGTATAAAGGTCAAAGCAGCTCGTATATTAGATTAACACTGATCAGATAACTAGAATTATAACGTCGAGAATACGAGTACAGTCACATGAACTAATATAAGCAACACTTTAGCAAAGTGTTTTCTCTGCTGGTTTATGGTTTTAAGTTATTACAAGCGTTTCATTTGAGACCTTAATTATTATGAAATCCTTACTAATATTACTAATGGATGTTACGTAAAAACAACTAAGAGGATATTGACATTTGTTTCAGAGATAGGCCATAGTCTGAAACAACACAAAGGATTAAAATAACCATTTATATAACATCCCGTGGGATAATTTTCGACTTAAACGTGGACAAAGCCTCTGAAACAGCATATCATGATAATCTCTATTTTACAATCTAGTGTACACATATTAGTGCTTCTAACTGTACCTACGTTCAGTAGACAGTGATACGTCTATTGCGATGAATAGCTGAGATAGACCCTAATGTTTTGTTGGTAAAGTTATCACTGCAGACTTATGGTACCCATTACGTTCGCTTGAAAAATAAAATAATTTTAAAATGCTTCTATCGATAATGACACAATTACCTATGTCTTAATAATAGCGATTTCATCGTGAATATACGAATAGATACACTCATTTTTTTCCTTGTTCTTTCCCAATCAGACACATGAACCTTCCAAAACATCCGTGTCAGGTGAGCACCTGCCTCAGGCCCAAGGTGAGAACGCCTTGGTGCCTTAGTATTCTAGGGGTGAACCTCCGTAGCGCAGCGAGGAGGAAATTATGTTTCCTTATTGTAGTGAGGGATTCAAGTTAGCCCAAAATAAGGCAGCTTTACTCCCGAGGAGCGTACTCTGCTTTTCACACCTACTGCGAGGAAATAAATTCGATTTTTGAAATTTGATGTGGTACGACAACCTTCGAACGTGAAGTTGGCACCACTGCAAGCGATCAGCTGTTGCGGTCACCGGCCGCCATTACTGCTACAACTCCTTTGTCTTCTTCTTCTTCCTGCCCTTATCCCATTCTACTTGGGGTCGGCGCAACACGTTTTCTTCTTCCATTCTCCCCTATCAGTCGTCACAGTATCATTTACTCCTTTTTCTTTCATATCATTCCTTAGACAATCCATCCATCTTTTCTTTGGCCTTCCTCTTCCTCTCCATCCATCAACATTCATACTCATCACTCTCTTAGTCACATGAAAAGTTTTCATACTATGTTTTATTTAAGGTTCCAAATTCAAATCACATTATTCCCACAGGAATAATGAAATTCAGTACAATATTATTGCCCAGCTCGAGCGAGATGCAGCAATGTCTTGCTTTTTTGGATTGCATGACATATCATTTGACATTTACGAGCAGGTGGTGTGAAAAATAAATAAATAATTAGCTTTACCGCGGCAGTCCTCGAGTGCCACACGTATTTTTTATGTTTACTTAGTTATCTACTTTAATTAGTTACATTCGAAATTCGGGAAACTATGATTCTAACTCAGCATCATCTTCAAACGTTTCAATTAAAATCAATTGTTCTCAAAGTAAACAACTGAATATCTGAATACAATCATTAGCAATGTTTGATTACTTTCAGTTTCAGTTGCTGAAGATATCAGTTTGAGAGGTAAATTGAAATCACTGGAATATTCATTAAATGATAATATTTGGAGTTACTTTAAAGTACCTTTGCAGTATTGAAAAGTTTAACAAATTTTAGGTATCTCCTGTAATTTAATTTAAAAAGCAACACTTACACCACTTACACCTGATTTTTTTTTATTAAAACATACCCTTTTACCCATCCTTGAGATGACTATCGGTGTAATTTCACGAATTTAATGAAAAAGAAAGCGATACTTGATATAAGCATAGTTTAAAAAAATACAAATATTTTCTGAGGAATTTACAGGCTTTGCTATAATTGAGTTTTGATTTCGTTGTCCATTTAATAGTCATATAAAATCAGAGAAGAGATTTTAAGAAAGAAGTTTTTAATTACTTTCACATTGCTGCCGCTAAGTGGATAACGGCCTTACTATAGTACGCGTCACGTAAAAAGAACGCTGGAAGAAAGTGGTGAGGGTGTGTTTGCGCATGGGTACAGTCTCTCATGAAAGTTATGTGCCTATTATTTTATTTTTGAACTAGGCTTTCGTTCGCGAGTCGTGGCTTCGTACCTACATATTTGTTTGTTTTACCTCATACCACCAAATAGACCGATAAATCGCCTACGCGCAGCTTGACCGCCAGCGTTCTTTTTACGTGACGCGACCTGTACACGCGTAGCTAGTGTAGCAACAGCGGTTACGTCGTAGCACCACAGCGGCTACGTCGTAGCTACAATGCCTACGTCGTAGCAACAATGGCCATGTCGAGTCGTAGCAATAATGAATACAATAACATTCACTATTTGCGGATCCCTGATTAATTTCATCATCATCATCATCAGCCCGTATTCGTCCACTGCTGGACATAGGCCTCTCCCAATGTGCGCCACTGAGCCCTGTCTTGAGCTTTCCCCATCCAGTCTCTGCCGGCCGCCTTTCGTAGGTCGTCACTCCACCTGGCCGGCGGGCGTCCCACACTACGCTTGCCGAGTCGCGGTCTCCACTCAAGGACACGTCTACCCCAGCGGTTATCTGTCCTGCGAGAGATGTGGCCAGCCCACTGCCACTTCAGCTTACTTATTCTTTCTGCTATGTCAGCAACTTTGGTACTCTGACGGATTACTTCGTTTCGGATTTTATCCATCAAAGTTACTCCGAGCATAGCTCGTTCCATAGCTCGCTGAGCGACTTTAAATTGGTGGACTAGCCTCACTGTGAGTGTCCATGATTCGGCACCGTAGGTCATTACTGGTAGGACGCACGCATTGAAGACTTTAGTCTTTAGGCACTGTGGTATGGACGACGAGAAGACCTGACGAAGCTTACCGAATGCTGCCCAACCCAACCGAATCCTTCTATTGGCTTCTCTCTCAAAGTTGTTTCTACCCAACCGAACCGTCTGTCCAAGGTAGACGTATTCTTGAACAACTTCAAGAGTTACACCATTTACTACGACTGGTCCCGGGGTAGTGATGTCGTTATACATGATTTTTGTTTTTTCCATGTTCATCCCGAGACCTATACGTTGAGAAGCATCAGTTAGGTCGTTCAGCATCCGTTCCAGCTCCTGCAGCGATTCCGCCATAAGGACTATGTCATCGGCGAATCGTAAATGCGAAATGTACTCGCCGTTTATATTTATGCCCTTTCCTTTCCAGTTCAGCGTCTTAAACACATCCTCCAAGGCATTGGTGAACAGTTTCGGGGATATAACATCCCCCTGTCTCACCCCCCTGCGTAGCGCGATATGTTTAGACTGCTGGTTCTGTACTTGGACACTCATAGTCGCGGCGTCATACAGACATTTCAGCACTTCGATGTACCGCCAGTCCACTTGACATCGCTGCAGTGATTGTAGAACAGCCCAGGTTTCAACGGAGTCAAAGGCCTTTTCATAATCCACAAATGCTAAGCACAGGGGCTGGTTATACTCTTCGGACTTCTGTATAATCTGCCTCACTGTGTGGATGTGGTCTATGGTGCTAAATCCTCCGCGAAACCTAGCCTGCTCCGGAGGCTGAAACTCGTCAAGTCTTCTTGCGAGACGATTCGTGATGACCCTCGAAAACAGTTTATAGACGTGGCTCAGGAGCGATATGGGGCGATAGTTTTTCAATAAGGTAAGTCGCCCTTCTTGAAAAAGAGAATCACAACACTCCTGTTCCACGCCTTTGGAGTTCTCCCGGTGTCTAAAACTGAGTTGAATAACTTTTGGAGCTCCCGAAGTACGGGCTTTCCGCCTGCTTTCAGGAGCTCCGAAGTGACTCCGTCTTCACCTGGGGCTTTTCCATTTTTAAGCTGCCTGAGGGCCACCTCAACCTCATCCAGGCTAATTTCCGGCAGTTCATCGGTGTAGTGGCGTGTCAGAGTGGCTCGGCTATCCTCTGAAGGAGTGCCTTGTGGACCACGACTGTCGTACAACCGGCCATAAAAGTCTTCTATCTCAGCTAGGATCTCCGGCTTTGAAGTTACGGTTTGACCATTAGGTGATCTAAGCTTCGTCAGATGCGAGCGTTTTAGCTGTTGGGCGAACACCTTAGCACCCCGATTTTCTTCTATTGCCTTTTCAATTCGGCGTGTATTAGTGGTTCGGAGGTCACGTCGCACCAACTTGCTAATTCTCTTATTGAGTTCTCGCTTTTCTGACGGCGTAGCTTGTAGATCCCTTCTTCTGGTGTCCATAAGCCGGAGAGTCTCAGCCGAGAAATTAGACTTAGTGCCCGCACGTTGCAGTTGGCAAAACTTCGCACCCTCCTCTCTGAGGATTCCTACCACTTGCTGAAGCGCCCTGTCAACATCCTCAGTGCTTTCCAAGCCGGCGAATCGATTTTGCAACGCAAGTTGGAACGGTTCTGATCCCACAGCACATTGAAGCAGGTTTGGACGGAGCGTGGACTTCATCATTCGGCATCTCTCAAGCTTGTATTCGATATTTAGAGAGCCTCGAACAAGCCGGTGATCGCTACCGGTGTTCAGCCTGTTGAGTACTGAGACGTCTCTAAATATATGCTTTTTGTCCGTAATAATGAAGTCAATCTCATTTTTTGTCACATTATCAGGGCTCCGCCATATCCATTTCCTCTGGGGCGGTTTCTTAAAGAAAGAGTTCATTAAGAACAACCCCTCTTTCTCCAGGAAGTTGACGAGCATTTGCCCCCTGTGATTCCTGTTTCCGTAGCCGTGGGGACCAACTCTCGATTCGCCATCGGTTTGTACTCCCACTTTGGCATTAAAGTCGCCCATGACAATGTTGTAGTGCGCTTTAGTGGTGTTGTGCAGCGCTGAGGATATGTCTTCGTACATATTTTCTACTTACTCATCTGAGTGTGCCGAAGTCGGTGCGTATACTTGCACAACCTTGAGGTAGTACCTTTCCGTTAACTTTAGTACTAGATACGCAACCCTAGTCGACACACTCGAGATCTCCACAACATTGTCAGCGATGACCCTATTGACAAGGAATCCAACACCACCCTGTGATTGCTGATCGCCTTCTCGGTAATACATGATGTGGCCAGATTCCAAGGTTATGGTGTCCTCCCCCTCTCTTCGGACTTCACATAATCCCAGAATCCGCCATCGAATCCTATCCAGTTCCGATTCCAACTGAGCCAAATGTTCATCAAGCCTAATCGTTCGTCCGTTATACGTTGCCAAGTCCAGTCTTTTTAAGTGGCCTGCCATCGCCCGGGGATTCTTTGCACCCCCTGCCGTGCCGTTACCATGGCCGCCACCCTGGCCAGGAATAGCAGGGCTACCGGGAACTGGGGGCCATTGGTTTCGTGTGTTATTCATTGGGAGGGTTTGCCCATAATCGCCACGCTGGGCATGCGGGTTGGCGATCGCAGAGCATAGCTTCTCGCATCAGTGACGCTGCTGCCCGTCACTGGTCTGTTGGTATTTTGCTACGCTTGTAGTAGGATGGATATACCGCCATCAGTCGGTCGCCAGTGCCTCGTTCGTTATCTAGCAGGATGACCACGTGCAGGTGAGGTTGGCTTGGGGCAGTAAGATGTTGTGTCGCTCCCATTCATCCCATCCATCCATCATTAATTTGCGTAGCGGTAATCGGAACTACGCGGCCATCTAATGGGTACTAGTGGGTAATTAATACCACGGATACTAATAGTTCCAAGACATGATTATGGAGTATTTATGTTCATGGAGAAAGTTGTTCAGTTTGATCTGCTAAGTATGATTACAATGGGGTGCTAAGACAGGAAACCTCCACGTGTGCCCGTGGACTGGAGTTCCCTCTCCGATACGTCCGGAGGGAAGCCAGTTTTTCGGGACGGTGCACCCTGAGATGCGGGCAGAAACTCTTCCTTAGGCACTGTGTACCTAATGGGTCTCTTTGCCCGTATGCGAATAGCCTGTCGGGTGGACGCTCCAACGCGTGTCCCTCTGAATAGCAGAGGGCACAGCGGTGGAGCCGGCTTGCGGATGGTGAGTAATGGGTAAGCTCACCGTCCGACCAAGGACCAAGCCCGGGTCGGTGGCGCGTCGTGTTTCACGCGTCACCGTCAATGCCTGCTAGGGTCGCGGAATTTTCTTAATCCAGGATACCGTGGCCCCGGAACGTAAAGGGCATCCGAAGGAACACGGGTGGATTTTAGTCAGTAAGAGTCTGACGGTCCCTTCCGCCCCACCCAGGGCGGGAGGACTCATTTGATGATTTTGCCACCCAAAAAAAAACGTATGATCACAGTTTTCTAAAACAAGCTCTTTAGGTTATCAAAGGGTCAAGGTTTCAATGTTATCGTGAAGCTATCCAATGTACTACTATCAACTTACACGTGCTATTTGCACCTCTAGGCCGGAGTCAGTAATATAAATCGTCTGCGGGTCTAGATTAAAAAGGGTCTAACAAAATATCCCCTTTCTTTGATAGAGGTGGCTTATCGTGGATAAGAAAGTTTCTTATAAGCAGGTTGGTAATCTCTGAGTATTTTTGCTGTTAGTACAGTTTATTTTTGAGTAAGTTACCTTTTTTATGTGACCAGTCTGAGGTAATTGTTCATGTACCTCTTGAACGATGCTGCAAAAATTTATACGAGGGAAGAGTGGTATGGGACATAAAATAAATTAGCCACTACAGGTTTTGTAATTCCATTTATTATGACATCCCCAAGGGAACCCTATGAACAAAATATAAAACAATTTAATGTTATGTAATGGTCCTCAAGACCTATAGAATAATTATTAAAATCTAAATAAGTAGGTACATTACAAACCTTTTACAGGGTAGCCGGTGTAATGTGGTGGCGACCAATTGGTCGGCTTTCAATTGTCAAAACAATTGTTAAAAAAATGGCCACAGTTTGAGATGTAAATAATATTCGAGGTATTACAATGTTTTTCAAAACTTCACTAGAGTTATAGGAAGGGGTGCTAAGACAGGTAACCTCCACGTGCGTCCGTGGACTGGAGTTCCCTCACGGATACGTCCGGGGGGAAGACCAGTTTTTCGGGCCGGTGCGCCCTGGGATGCGGGCAAAAACTCTTCCTTAGGCACTGTGTGCCTAAGGGGGTTTCTTTGCCCGTATGCGAATAGCCTGTCGGGTGGAAGCTCCAATGCGTGTCCCTCTGATTAGCAGAGGGCACAGCAGCGGAGCGGGCTTGCGGACGGTGAGTAATGGGTAAGCTCGCCGTCCGACCAAGGACCAAGCCCGGGTCGGTGGCGTGTCGTGTTTCACGCGTCACCGACGGGGCCCCTTATGGGGCCAAATGCCTGCCGGGGTCGCGGATTTTTTCTTAATCCAGGATACCGTGGCCCCGGAACGTAAAGGGCATCCGATAAAAAAAAAAAGAGTTATAGGAAGCACAACATTACAACACATAACTGATTTTACTTTAAAAAAAATACCTATGCAGCTTTAAAACATATGTAATATTGGAGAACAGGTACAGCTGCAAGCCTTGGAAAAATTGAGGTTAGGTCAACAGAGGAGGTGGAATACCCACTCTGTTACAAGTCTATAGTGTTAACACTGCTAATATACAGAGGATCTAAAAACCTACTTTAGGAATATTGATAGAATTGTACTGTTGTTAGTTTATTTTTGGTTTACTTTTGTGGTCAGGCTGCCGTTGAATCTCAAAATAACAAACTGCTTTCCACTGCTTTCTACTAAAAATATATTTTTACTCTAGTGCAATGGTTCAACAGTTTGTTAAAAGTAATATGACTTCTACCTTACTTACCCTAATTAAAGTAGCAAAACATTTCCCTACACAGAATCTGTGGCCTCTATTTATTAAGGAAGCCACTTAATTTCTTCTATGACATTACAACTCTCATTCAATCCTAAACTTTACTCCACAAAGTTAAAGTTGCAATTAGCTTGTCCGCAATCATCTTTACTCGAAGCAACGTAGAAACCTTTTCACTCGAAAACTTTCAACACAAATTCCATTAACGGAATTAAAATTAAAATACCCTCATTAATATGTAAGGAAAGATTAATGAACTAACTAATAGCAGTGCCTCGCTCGGGTTTAACAAAAAGTACCGTCCCGCTCCCCGGCATTAGCAGTGTAGACTATGTCTAGTGAATAGTTTTTTGTTTTGTTTTGTTTTGTTAGGGGCTCCCTTTTCCGCATTTGGACTCGTAGGTGGTCCGTTATGCGTGAGGCGGGACAGTTGGCTATATGAGCCAACCCAGCTCCTTCCAGAAGCTCAGAAGTCTCCTGGGACGTTCACAGGCTTCTTGGAGCGACCTTGGAGTGCCAAGGTTTTGTGCCCGTTGGTTAGCAACACCCTCGCATTCCAGGATTACGTGGGTTGCCGTTTCATCCGCGTTCAGGCAGCCCCTGCACAACGGGCTGTCTGTCGCGTTGATGGTAAACAGATGTTTGTTGAGTGGGCAGTGACCGGTGAGCATACCCACCACAACTCGTAAGTCTGTTCGTTGGAGGCTGAGAAGTCTGCTGGTCAGTCGCGGTGTTAGTGCAGGTACCGCCTCTCTAGACTGTCTGCAGTCGGTTGTAGATGCCCATCTGGCATTATGTTTTGTTTGGGTTTGCAGACGTATCCAGGTCCTGAATTGACCGGATGGGATTGGCAAGAAGGGTGTGGGGCCGGCCACATCCACACCCGAGCCTCTCCTTGCAAGTTCGTCTGCCGCATCGTTACCCAATGATCCGCTATGTCCCCTTATCCATTGCAAAATGACCCTGTTGCTGTTCGAGATTTTTTGCAATGCTAAGTGACATTCATAAATTAGGCTGGACGACATAATATTGCTGTTCAGCGCCGTTAGTACAGCCATACTATCGGAGAGATTCTAATCCCGTAGTTGGATATGTTCCTTTCCATGACTGCGATGGCGGCTTGGGTGATTGCTACACATTCACATTGGAATATGGAGCTATGTACCCCTAGCGGTAGAGATATATAGTGAATAGTTCTTTTTATTTATATTGTTTTACACTTACTACTTATTGTTTGGGGTCGGCAGTATTTTGTTGAATAAAAAAGCTGAGGCCTCATGAGTTTTCACTTATTGTGACGTAAACTGGAACTTTGACATTTAATTTTAAGGAAAAAATTAGTTCCTTCCTCGTACACCTGTGGCGCTGTTCCATTTTTCCATACAAGAAACGCTGTAAATACTGGAAAGACGATGTAAAGTAAAATAGTGAAAACTCGTGATAAGGGCTCAGACCTGCAACTATTACTGCACAAATTTGACTTTTGATATCGATTCCGCTTATCGACATATCGGTATCGACCATCGCTGATCGACGATACCAAAACGATCGACGATCTTTGAGGTTGGTTCTTCTTCTTCTTCTTCTTCTTCTTCCTGCCCTTATCCCATTCTACTTGGGGTCGGCGCAACACGTTTTCTTCTTCCATTCTCCCCTATCAGACGTCACAGTATCATTTACTCCTCCATTTGGTTAGACACCTGAAAATTGATGTTTGGACATCATTAATATGTAATGTACATTATTTTGTGAACATTGTGTTTATAAAAAAAAATAGAGCAGCTGACTCGACATTAAAAATTAGGTTACCTGATAACCGACCAACCAAAAAGACTAAAGAATGAGTAAAAATCTTTTAAATCCAGTTTCACAAAACACAGATTACCTTTTAAAAATAAACCCGACAAGCAATCTTATTAGATAATAAATAGCTCCAACAATGGCCGTCAGATGACCGCTTCCAATTTTCTACCTTTTAAAAAAGTTAGTCGCGTTACGTGGAAAACACGCTGGCAACATGTTTCCATTGGCGCGACAATGGAGCGGGACAAAGGACGCTTTGTTGCCGCTTCTATTGTCGCGTCATTCGCCATGTTACGTTGTGTTTATTCCGATAATTTCTGCCGGGAGTGGACTGCGGCAAATCCACGATTGTAAATGGAAAGTTTTTTTTACCATTGTCTAGCACTATGGATTTTTCTTGTTTGGTCGGTGCGTTTATCAACATTTAGACTAATATACACAAACAGTTGAATAGAACTCGTAATTACAATAATAATATATCGACGGGTTCCGGGCTATTTGTATTAACCGACATTTTTGAAACTTTACACCAGAGCAGTTTAAAGTTTCGATTTTTAGAAAAAAAATAATAACTTTAGCAAATCGCATTATTTCTTTAAAAAGAAGGATATTACTGTTTTTATAACATATTCCCCATAATCAGATTATTATTTTTTTCTAATATTCCTATTTTTAACGAAGATAAATGTCGCTTAATACAAAATGACCCATATTTTACTTTTTTTTGTTCCAGGCTAAATGACTTAACCGCCTATGATTATTGTTTCTTATTCCAGGCTAAATGAATAAACCGCCTAGGTTTATTATTTCTTGTTCCAAGCTAAATGACTTAACCGCCTAGGCATGCAAATAATGGCTCTAAGCTAAGTGCTTTAATCAAAGAGTTGGTCATATTCAAACCCAAGCTAATTGATTTAACTACCATATCTTAAACTTATTAATGTACGGCTAATTAGTTTATGCGACTGATTTTTTTAAAATAAATTGTTTGTAATCATACTTGAATAATGAAGTTTGCAGAAATTGGCGGGTAAAACATTGATAAATTAAAAGGTACATGAAATGAGAAATAAAACACATTATAAATTGTTTAAAGATAAGTTTTTTATTTAAAATGACAATCACCTAGGAACAGCAGTAACTTCTTACCTTAACAAGGTAACAACTAAAGTTTTATCACAATTTTATAGGAATCAGAAGTTAAACAGTCTTTTTATTACGTAGCCTACAATCTTATTACCTGAAATAATTATTCTCATTCTTCTTCATTCCTAAACTTTAACATTTGAGTATATAAAAACTTCTTTTTTGAGATCTCTTCAATTACAAAAAAAGGTTTATCTATAAGATAACTTCTTTTAAAAATAATCACATAAAAAATAAAATACTTACATATTCGCTGGGTGCGAAGTACTAGGTGGGGGTAGTACTATTCGATTGCAGCGCCCATGGTGGCGAAAAGTAAAACTAATGTGGGATTGTCTAAGAGCACATTCACCTTTGCCAACTATTAAAAACGCGCTAATCTCAGGAAATTCTGGTTCGATTGGAATCATTCTTTTTGTGTTGGATAGTCCATTTATCGAGGAAGGCTATAGGCTATATAACATCACGCTATGACCAATAGGAGCAGAGCAGCAATGAAACATGTTGTCAAATCGGGAAATTCTTATTGAGAGCTTCCGTTGCGTGCGCTGCGTAAACGGTTTACATTACGCAAAAATTATGTATGACGGAATTTTTACTCATGAAACGTTCTAAAATAAAGTCCGCGACAGCATATATCTATCTTTTAAGGTTAACTCACTATAACCTTTTTTATGGAAATCAAATTGGTTTTAAAATACAATTACTTGCGACGGTATTTTTATGAACATAATATTAATCCTTACCCAAATAAATACGTTAATCATTACAAACATTTAATTTTGAACAAGATTTCCCTTGACATCATTTGATTTCAATGAATATCTGACGAGATATCGTAGTTTCTTCAACGGCAGGTGATAGGGAGCAGTCGGAGTACGACGGCTCTGTCTCAGAGTTCATTGAACTCTGTCATCTGTCAATTTCGAATCAATTTGTCAGACATATCTGTACGTAATTTTTATAATCGCGTTATTCCGCCAGAAAAAGATAGGTCACAGCAGTTGTTGTGTTGTAAACTGCAAGAATACTAGCAGAAATAGTAAATTTAAATTTTATTGATTCCCAAGCGGCTCTTGGAAAGATGAACAATGCAGGAGATGGTTAGCTGCCGGGAAGAGAAAAAAGTAAATAAATCATAATCCTCATTTTAATCCTGTATTTGACATTTTTCGTATAGAATACATTTTGCCTATGTTTATTTAATTTTATTCAGAGCTGATGGATCGCCATGGAATCCAAAACCATGTGTTTTGTAAAGAAATCTGATTTCAATTAGAATGGTCAGAGCCGTCAACAGTGCAAACGCTAGGTGGCGCTAAAGTCGTGCACGGTGCCAATACCGGTTGGAAGCAACCTGCATCCAGCGTCTTCCGGCGATGTTTATATGGTCGTCTGTCCATCTCGTTGGTGGACGTTTTACGCTGCGCTTGCTAGTCCGCGGTCTCCACTCTAGCACTTTTCGACCCCATCGGCCATCTGCTCTGCGAGCAATATGGCCTGCCCATTGCCACTTCAGCTTGCTAATCCGGTGGGCTATATCGGTGACTTGACAACCGAGTTGGATTCGGCGGTTGACCTCTTTCTCGAAGTTGCACCTACCTAATTGGACTACTTGTCCGAAATGGATATATGAGTCAACAATTTCGTGTACCGAGTTTCCAACAGAGACTGGGGTGGGCACAACATTGGCATTTGACATAATTTTCGTCTTGTCCGTGTTCATTATCAAGCCCACCCGTTGTGAAACTCGGTCGAGGCCATCGAGCATCATGCTGAGTTCCTCCATCGACTTTGCCATGACTACGATGTCGTCGGCAAACCGAAGGTGAGTGATGTATTCGCCGTTGATGTTGAAGCCAAGTCCTTGCCATTCCACGAGTTTGAAGGCGTCTTCCATTGCGGCAGTAGGTAAACAGTTTCGGGGAGATAACGTCCCCCTGTCTTACGCCTCTTCTCAATGGAATCGCCTTTGTGCTCTGCTTCTGTACTCGGACCGACATGGTGGCGTTATTATACAAACACTTCAACACCTCGATGAACCGATAGTCAATACCGTATCGCTGGAGTGACTCAAGTACCGCCCATGTTTCCACCGAATCGAAGGCTTTCTCATAGTCCACGAACGCTAAGCACAATAGCAAGTTATACTCTTCCGTCTTCTGTATAACTTGCCGCAGCGTATGGATGTGGTCTATAATACTATAGCGTCTTCGAAAACCGGCTTGTTCGGGAGGCTGGAAGTCATAAAGTCAGTGTTCGAGACGGTTCGTGATAACCCTTGAAAACAGCTTATAAACATGACTCAGAAGCGTGATGGGTCTGTAGTTCTTCAATAGGCTGTTATCACCTTTTTTGAAGAACAACACCACCTCACCCCTGCTCCACATTTGAGGCGTTTTGCCCTCGGACAGGACGGAATTAAAGAGTTTCTGGAGGACTTTAAATACCGGTGTTCCACCCGCTCTCAGAAGCTCTGAAGTGATTCCGTCCTCGCCCGGCGCCTTATTGTTATTAAGCTGCTTCAGGGCCATCCTAATCTCGTACAGACTGATGTCCGGGATATCTTCGGTATAATGTCGGGACAGCTTGGCTCTTGGATCTCCTACCAAGCTGTCAACGGGCTTTGCGACCGAAGTGTATAACTGTCCATAGAACCTCTCGATCTCGCCTAAAACCTCTACTTTGGTCGACACTATGCTACCATCCTCCCGTTTCAGCTTTGTGATCCGACTTTTCCCAATAGACTTGTCCTTTGCGAACATTTTGGAGCCTTGGTTTCGCTGTATGGTCTCTGTAACACGATTCATATTAAAAAGACGCAGATCATGTCGCAAGGACTTAGTTACTTATATAAGTCTATTGAGCTGCCTATATGACAACATCGGAAGACCGCAACTGTAGCAAGCGTCGTTCAGCCATGAGGTTTAAGGTTTGCTCGGTCAATTTCTGAGGTCTTTCTTTACGGCAGGGTCTAAAAAACTTAGACCCTACCGTGCGGACAGTTTCCACTAGCCCGTCGTTGATCTCGTCCACTGAAGCTAAGTTCTCAAGGCAAGCAAAGCGATTAGAGAGCTCGAGTTGAAAGCTTTCGGGGTTTTGAATATGGAACCGAGTAGGTCGGAGCGTAGACTTCATCAGGCTGGACTTTTAACATTTAGCATTGATATTCAGCGAGCCTCTTACGATTCGGTGATCGCTACCGGTTTTTACCCTGGTGATCACAGAGACATCACTGAATATCCGTTTCTTGTCGGTCATGAAGAAGTCTATCTCATTTCTCGTGAAACCATCGGGACTCAACCAGGTCCATTTCCTGTGAGGCGGCTTCTGGAAGAAAGAGTTCATCATGAAGAGTTCCTCTTTCTCCAGAAAGTCGGCCAGCCTCTGTCCCCTAGGGTTCCGTTGCCCATACCAAATGGCCCCACTCTCACCTCATCACCGCTTTTCTTGCCCAACTTTGCGTTAAATTCTCCCATAACAACAGTGAAGTGGGTTTTGGAACTATGTATGGCCCTACTTATGTCCTCATACATAGTCTCCACTTCATCATCGGAGAATAAAACAAATAGGTTTAACCATAATCTTTAAATGTTTAGTTGAAATCCTAAATAGTTCATGCGACCGACACTTCATTTATCTACTGCAAGCTAAATGGTTGAAGTGACAACATCTAACATTTCATGTACAGAACTAAATGTATGGATTGATACTGGGTATGAATTTGACAAAGAGGCTAAATGGTTTAAACGACATTCTTGTATATTTACAAGGTAAAGCTAATTGTATTAAGCGACACTGGATAAGAATTTAACAAAGAGGCTAATTGTATGAAGCGACATTTCTATATATTTATAAAGTCAGGCTAAATGCTTTAACGTACGTTGCCTGTAAATTGTTGCTCCAGGAAAAAACGTTTAAACGACTGCCTGGTATTTGGTAGTCAGCTTAGGTACACAGTTCCTAAATTTGTCAATATTTTATGTCGCTTCATTCATTGCAGTCCAAAATGGGCCCAAAAAATGCGGTTGTATTAAGCGACAAAAAAGTGCTCCGATCGTCACCAAACCCAGCTCAAATGACGCAGAAAAATTCGCTGATTCCAAATATGTATAAAAGTCTATATCGCTCAGAGTGTCGCTTAATACAATTAGCCCGGAACCCGTCGATATGATTCACTAAATGTGCAGTTGTTATTTTAATACCCGGTTTTTATACGGATCTTTTCAATAAACAAATTTTCATTCCGGGTTGGTGTCCAAAGTCGTGTGCAGTTATTGGCGTATGGCGCGTCTCCGTGAAAGGTAGGTATGCTGAAGGCGTAGCATAATATTATATTAACCAAGTTCCTGATTCCAGGTGCCAAACTCGTAGTCAAAGTTGACGCAAAGTCACGGTTGGCGCAGGGGCTGAGCGTGGACTGCTTCCCTGCGTGTCGCGGGTTCGATTCCCGCACGGAACAAATATTTGGATGACCTACAAATTGTTCCGGGTCTGGGTGTTTGTGTATGTGAGTTTATATGTTTGTAAACGCACCCACGACACAGGAGAAATTCATAGTGTGGGGCAACGTTTTAAAAAAAAAGTCTGATTTAACGAAATCGACGCTCATCGATAAGTTGTTTTAAATTCATTTTTTAGTAGCTTTATATTAACTACCTGCAATCTGTATATAAAATGAAAAGTTGTGCTTAAAATATACATCTTTTCCATTCCGGGACCATTATAATATTCATCACTCTTAATAAAAATTAAAATAGCTCAACTAAAAATCAACAAAAAGGATTGGTTAACATCAAGTTGAAATAATAAAAAAAATGCTATAATATAGTATAATTTCTGAACGACTAAAAATATTTTTATAGCCGTCCATCTTGAACATTCTTCATTGCTACGTTTATTTTATAAAGATGATATAAAACCCCAACATAAACGGAATAAAACTGTGAGGAAAGATTTTACGGGTATTTTATATTAAATTCTTTAAGAATTTAGTCGCGATGTACCTACGCGATGCTCTTAGAGTATTTTAATGTGATAGGGGTAGACAAATAACTTTAAGTCTATAAAAGTCTTTTCGATGCCAATTTCTATATAAACCTGAACGTACGTGTTTATAAAATCTCACCCACGCATTTTAGAAAATAAATTATCATAACATCGCTTTCTTTAAACGTCCACGCGTCTTGAAAGACTAGGGGTGCTTCTATAGTGGATACACCTACTTAAAATCTATTTCTAGATTCCACAAAAGAAATATGACTTCTTCCTTGTAAAAAGAACATCGTAGGAGCTGAAAGATTTGTAATACTTTATCTAAAAATAAAAGGTTCCTATAAAAGCAAAAATATTTTATTTACTTAACCGAAACCAAATAAGCTTTGACCTCAAAGATCTAACAGTTTATTTCTTGACGAAATAAAATACGTCACATTTCACGAAGTACTTTTCTTGTTTACGCGTCCTAATGAGGTCCTAAATTCCGATTCAAACTCAATTACAAAAAATCATTAAGATAAAGTTACTTAATCAACTGCTATCTTATTTTAGACCCAAATATTTATAGACCTAGGCTTAAGTAATTTAAGGTACAGTTCCGAAAACACCCGCACCTGCAGACTGCAGCGACAAAGTCACCTAACTACAGTGATATAATCATAGAGACTGGACTTGTTTAACACAAAAGGATAACCGTATAATGACTGTCATAATCATGGGCCGAAGCAAAAAGATGTCTGAGTATCACTAGCAGCTCTTATAAATGGTCAGTTAAAGTAAACTTTTGGACCATCTTCGAACACCGGACACTGACCAATACTTCAATAGTATACGTGTGGAAGTGTCAGAGTCCAAAACCACATCCGATTCCAATCCGATTCAAACCTTTATTCTAAAACACTTCAATTATAGGTAGTACATAATTATTAAAATAGCCAGTTGTGTTGCTCTGTCGCTACTGCAAATAGTTTACAGTAACGATTGATTTCGGAATCGTACCTTAATATAGTACTAGGCTTTTATAGTCCAACAGGGCTATTAGCTAACTTGATAGTCACTTACAAGCAGTTGTCAACCTGAGCTTGGATGGCTTGATAACTGTTATGAGGCTAAGTTGAGGAGTGGAGTGCCTCAAGAGCGTTAGAATAGTTGATTTTAGGGAACATTTACACTGACCAATTTCATTGCAAATGCAAAAGCCAATACGAATTTTATCTTTTGACAGCTATTTGATGGTCACCACACAGATACCGAGATACGCAATAGCCCCGCTGGTCAACTTCTCGGGAATCAGATGAGAATATTTAAATGAATAGTTAATTAGTTAAAAGATCAGATAGCTCGGGACTATTTCAATGGAGTTAATGCCTAACGGCCGATTCAAATTATTCGCAAAGGTTCCACTATCTACATCTCTTGTTGAAATAGTTTTAGACAATATTGAAATGATTCTGCAAAGTTTCGAATCGTTTGTGATGTGGTTGTTATTTTGGAATAAACTTTGAGTCAATTAATAAATTTGTACTAAAATTGTGTTCGAGTTACATAAATAGTTTTTACTCTCCGTAAATTGTGGGTGGAAAGACGTGTCAATTTAGAATCAACATCTTTTATAGCCCAATGCGCATTCATTTGAATGAAGTCAACAATGCTTGTGGATCCACGGTGAAGAAAATACAATATTGTTTAAAAAAATCTCTCGATCCTTTTAACATCTCTTTGAAGCCATAAATGATTTATATCACGTACAATGCAACAACAGAATAAAAGCAAGTTGCTTTCTTGAATTTAAATCATTTTAAGCCTCACTTCTGTAAACCAGCTCGTCCATACAAAAAACTTGTACTCCATACACAGGTGTACATACCATACGGTCTAAAACTGCCACATAGCAATATTCCTAATGAATCACTTCGTGAATGAATATTACGTGAATAGCCAATGATGTTGCTGGAAATCACTGGAAATCCACGACGTTCGTGCATTTCACGTAATGCCATTGGGTATTCTTTCACGAAGGCGAATTATTTGGAATATTGCTAAGTGGCTATTTTGAGACTTAGGCTATAACAGTTTAGCTTCCAAAATTCTTTCTTTGCGAAAACGTCATAACGTTAATCAGTATAAAAGGAAATATCACTTCGGTATTGCTATGTGTATATTTTTCCATAGCTCGTACCGTAAGTACGTATTGATGGAAACACTTTCGTACCTTCCGCGTTTGTTTCCTTCCTGTCCTCAGCTAATCTTATCGATTCTCAGCGAGAAGAGAATGGGATCCGATCCGATTATACGAATACATTAGATAGATATACATTATCGGAATAGATGGTTATATACTTGGTATTAGCATACGTGGATTTGTTGCTTCACTTGCTTTCAATTATTCTGTTTGCGTGTTACATTGAAATCGAGTTGGTTGTTTTCTTTTAATGGGTTTCGGAGATTGTGTGTAATCGACTTTTTAAGAGACTCAGGAAAAAAAGAGTAGAATCTTATTTCGTTGGATCTTTTATTTTTTGCGCATATTCAAAGATCGTTTACCACGTCGACTGATTTTATAAAGGTAGGATGTTTTCTATTATTGAATATCATCATGTTTTGCACTACAACTTTGTACCCAGATGCCTAGCAAGCATTTACTTTATTTTGCCGTACATCATAACTTATGCCTTACTATGTAAATTTTATGGAGCATGATTAAGCGCCAACGAGGAACTAATTTTATCCATCAAATTAATGTTAAAGTTCCCGTATACTCAAAAACGTAAAATCTCGTGATAAGACCTTAGTTCTCCTAGATTATTTAATGATACAGATGAGATTTCGAGATCTTTTACAATTATTACATCTGATTTTATACTCCTCACTTAGAATATATTTCCGAATACAAAAACGGAACCCTTATAGGATCACTCGTGTATCCGTCTGTCTGTCGCTTACAGTCAATTATCTCCGAATCTACTAGACCGATTAAGTTGAAATTCCTGTGATCCAAGCACAGAGGTGTGATGTGAATAGATGAAATCTGTATATGGGAGGTAATTTTTGGGAGGGAAGGGGAAAATTAAAAAAAAAATTGAAAACTGCATCGTGTGACATATCAAATGAAAGGTCTTGTTGAGAAAATCTTAACTGTATTTTTTTGTAATTATATATACATAAATATATGTATAGTTTCCAAGTTATTCAAGAAAATAGACGAAATTTCACCATTCCCCCGCCCCCTTATCTCCAAAACTACTGAACCTAAAATTTTGAAAAAAAATACAGTAATTAGTTTTCTACTTATAGATTATAGGAGAACCTATAAGAAGTCCATGATATTAAAATAACATGGTAAATCACTCAATATTGTGCGTATCAATCTTCAATTATTCGTTAATTTCAATTCATCTATTATTTGCGGTTAAAATTATAGGTAGGCAAAAAATAAATCGTACGGAACCCTCTTCACGCAAGTCCAACTCGCACTTGGCCGGTTTTTTTTATCGAATATGTCCTATCAAACAATGAGTGAAAATATTTAATTTTGAAAGAACGCTGGAAAGATCGTCAGTTATCTTAAAGAAGAACAATGAGAAAATAAGGAAATAATGATTTTTGAGATACCTCTCTTTACCTGCTTTTTGATTGTCGTCGTAATAAAATTTTGTGAGATGGATTCACGTTTTTTAATTTATTTTGACCTCAACTCATCTTACAATCTTTTTAATACCACCATTATCTTTAAATGTTGCAACTATTAGAGAATGCGCCTTACAAATGTTTTGTTTGACTTACAAGTATCCCATCTTGCCTTTTTGAGATTTACGTTAAAAAACATATCAACATAATTATCATCTTGTTTAAAATGCTCGAAGATTTGACTGAACCTATCTAGGTTTTTCGATTTTAAGAGTTTACTATTAAACCCTTAAAAATCGAGCTTACTACCATCAAACTACCTTAAGAATTCCATGGACTTCTTCTAATTTTCTTGTGAAAAACTTAAAAATAGATCCTCAGAACTGAAAATTGACCTAATAAGCTTATATGGCCATAAGTTTTAAAGCCCAATTTCAGCATGTTTCCATCATAGCCGTAGTCGCGTGACTGTCTTTAAGAGCACCGCGATCCTAGAACAGCATGAAAGGCATGTCCAGGAACAGGTTGATCCAGCGGGCACAGGATTTACTTAATGATTTTGACACCCCAAAAGAATTTACTTTTTTATTATTCCATAATTCCCTGTTATGACAAAGATTCGAAACGAACACCAGATCGTAATATGGAGACAAGAAACCTATAAACTCGAATATCTAATAATATACACACGGCGCATTCAAGTTATCACATCAATTCCAATGTCTGGGCTTTACAGACATAATCATAATTGCGACAGACTCCCGTAATACTCTTGTGGATTTACTGTAATCTCTGATTTTGTGGTTTCCTCACGAAACGATGTTAATATTATTACTTCCAATATTTAGATACGTAGTAGCAGATATTTTTGGCTGCTAGCCAGACTGTTGGTTCCAATATTGAGCTTGGTGAGCCTACACACAGATTTAAATCGTTCGATGTACCCATTATTGTACCAAGGTCACAAATGGAATGATAGATTTGATTTTCAGTATGAGTGAGCGAGACATGATCATCTGCCTAACATTTTCCCTACTACTCTATTTTAGGGTTGGCTTCCGGTGAAATAGAATGTAACTGATCTCCACAACCTTTATAAGATTGGTAGTCGGACTGTCTAGCTTCTCAGTACCCGTAACGATTGTTAAAGATACAAATGACAGTTGCAACAATGGATTAGCGTGATTTCCAGAGAACTGAGGGAACTCGGCGAGCGTAGAAAGTGAGACATTACCGTTCAAAATGTTAACGAATCACAAATGTTTTATTTTCTGTTAATCGTGCAATCAGTATTGCCTGAGCAGATGGTTTGCCAGATTGAATCTCTTGCAGTCTGTTCGCCTTTTGGATTGACTAGATGTAGACTTCAGCAGCTCATTACGTATGCTATCTAGGTTAAGGATTTTGTTTCTCTTTTGGCGATTGAGTGATTGTTTTATTTTTTCACTCTAATAATTTAAATCTTTGAGTATACACAAACAAAGACAATTTTATGGACTATAAAACACAATTGTTTAACCGTTTAGTCTTTAGTTTGTTTTATTTATTTCTGTCCTCACGTTAAGTATGACCTAAATGACGCAGTAGGGAATATTTTTTGGATAATTTACTTTCAATTCGCGTTTATGGCTGTTAAGTATAAAAAAAAAAACTTTTACCTAAAACGACAGTGATATAAATAAATCGAAAATACTTGATTTACACTTTTATTTGGGCAGAGTTTTCCCTTACAATTATTATTATAAACTGAACAACCAAAATCATCGCTCCTGGCTTTTATATAACTCACTGGCTGGCGGCTACCCCACCCCCCCGACTCAACATTTGGCGGGGATGGCTCACGTGGTAGGGAAGTGACGTAGCGGCTTGGCGTGGCGAGCTTGACAGCCGGCTTGACATGTCGGGCTTGACAGCTGGCTTGGCTTGACATGTCGGGCTTGACAGTCGGCTTTGCTTGGCTTAGCATGGCTTGGCTTGGCTTGGCATGGCTTGGCTTGGCTTGGCATGGCTTGGCTTGGCTTGGCTTGGCATGGCTTGGCATGGCTTGGCATAGCTTGGCATAGCTTGGCATAGCTTGGCATAGCTTGGCATAGCTTGGCATAGCTTGGCATAGCTTGGCATAGCTTGGCATAGCTTGGCATAGCTTGGCTTGACATGGCTTGGCTTAGCTTGGCTTGCTAGCGACATCTGGCGTTACAATCGGCCATCCTGTAACAATTGCTCCCGCAATGGGAACAACAAAACAGTGATTACAAGTCAGCTCAGAACAAATGGCATATCGAGGAAATGAACTATTATCTAGCTCTCAAGAAGATCTACGAGATCTTCGTTTTGATATTGTTTATCCACACTACTGGCGCTATCGGATATAGAAGCAACGCTACGATATGGTCATAATAAATCAGCGGATACTAGGCCTGTAAACTTCTTGTATCCTCTAAGACATTTTATACTTCTTAGTTTATGGCTATCCTAAATCATTAGGTAAATAGGTAATGATAACATATGGGCCAGAATATAGATCATCTAACTTATAATTTAACCTTATTGCAGCAAGGAGTCTGAGCCTGGCAACAAAGCACGTAATCGCCCTTTTTGGAAATCGTACTATTTTTACGCCTTTTATCACAGTTACGTTTCATTTTCTTGCTAGCTGTTCTAACTCGATTGGTAGCCCTATCGCGTCTAGATTGCACTGACCCCGAACCTGACCAGGGATGGAGAAATCACATACAGATCTACCTACACGAGCAAATATTAACTCGTATAACTTATAGCCTGTTGTGTCATTAACAGTATTATTAATACCCCATATAATGACATTTGATAAACTATTGTCCCAACTAAGAGAGGCCTCGCCAGGTTCCGTGACTCTCAACGCATCGAGAATTGTGCAATTAGTGCGTTATACCTGCCCATTAGACCTAGGCCACGCAATAGCTGTTAACATTTGTGTCTAACTATTTTCTGTTGAGAACTTTTTAAAGTATCTACTCGTAAAGCCCTTACCATGATCGGAAACTACGTGATCTGGCAATCTGAATAAACTAGAAATGCGTTTTAAAACTCTAACGGTCTAATCACAAAAACTGAATAAATTTTAGTTTAAACCTGGACTATCGAGTTCACGCTTATCTGCAGAACCATGGTTTAAATTTCTCCGTATTACAAAACGATTAAAGGTGAACCTTAGTACCGTCATTTGAACCATTGTCTAAACAATGAAATCTACAATATTTAAATCCATTTTGGCTGAAATTAACATAAAAAAAACAACAACACAATGAAAAAGTTACTATAAGAAACTTTACCTTTACCTGTACCTTTGACAGCTACGACTGTATACCATGGTTTATCACAAAACCACGATTTTTAATAACGTTTGTGTAAACCGTAGTTTTACAAGATAATTTAACCTGGGTTTTTAGTTAAACCCTTTTTTTTTGTATAAGAAGGTAATTGTCTCTACAGAATTGACAATACGTGTAGGCTCAGAAACAACGAATTTAGAGAAAGAATCTGTCAAAACTAACATTTATTGGTACCCTTTTTAATTTTGCTAAAAGGACCCAAATTATCGATGTCTACCATTTTCATCGGTTCAGATGGTTTAGAGATTCGATGCAGTTTGCCTTCTTTCCTACCGTATTCTCTTTTACCGTACGCACAATGTAAACACGACGTCACATATTTCCTTATGAATTGGGTCATTTTTGGAAACTAGAAATCATTTTTTTTTATAGAAGTTCTGAGCATAATTTTAATCCTATAATGTAATGGCCAATATCGTCATGATGCATTTGTAATATTTTCTACGCGCGAAATTTGGCATAACTAATCGGGTATCGTAAAGCGTTTTACGAGACAGCCTACCGTCAATTATATAATTATTTACAATATCACTATCTGTGCACCCGCTTCACAATAAATCAATAATACTTTGCACTTCACGAAACCAATAGTTTACTTCTAAACGGAACACATTAACGGCATCTATCGGATTCCTGCTCAAGGCGTCGATATGCTTTATGCGCTCACCCGGTCTATAGTCAACAGTAATTTCATAATCTTGAATTAAAAGTCACCGGACGGCAATGCGTGATCACGTTAGTCATTGTATAGCGAACTGCACTATAATCCGTAATTACACGGACATTTTTACTCAACACATATACGAAAACTTCGTAATACGCTGTGAAAAACACTTTCTTCCCGACTCGTAACGCAACTAAAATACAAGACAGGGCTCAAACTACCGTCTATCCGTATTTGTAAAAGAATACCTGCTATGGGTAACTTGCATGCATTCGTGTGAATTTCCAACTAAGATCATATATCGCTATCACCGGTTTATCACTTTTTTTTTTTCTTCACCATACCCACATATTATTTTTATTTTTATAATTTTTGTTTTTGCTAGTTCGGTAAGCGGATGAGCCATTTTTGCAAAATTATGGAAGAACTTCCTAAAGTCACTACATAGTCCAATAAACTGACGCACTTTGTGTATGTTAATCGGAACGGGAAATTGAGACACGGCTGCGAACTTAAATTCGCCCGGTTCAATGCCATGAACATGATAATTGTTAAACTAAGTAAGAAATCCTGTTTTGTAGAAATGAACATTTGCCCACATGTACCTATTTAATTTAAAATTCCGCGTTTGACCCCTACCATTTGACGACATTATTGGAGTTATTTTTATTTAATGATTTACTTTAAAATTACGTAACTATCTATGAACTTGAACTTAAGCGCATAAAAACTGAGGGAGCGCTATATGTATCTTTAGAATGGATGCTGAGTTTATGGATACCGTTGGACTAGATTAAGACTGGTGAAGTAGTTCTTACCAGTTTAGTTTACTTATCGATAATAGCTAATGGACATCTATCGCGGATAATTAATGCATTTAGGGCTCTGTAATCGACACATATGCAACTATTTCCGTTCTTCCTCATAACTAAACAATAGGAGAAGCATACTCCGATTCGGGTTCTTTTATAATACCTGCTTCTAATGGCTCACTAATTTTGACTCTAACAATCTCTTGTTTGTGATGTGCTAATCTATAAGGCCTACGTGTACTTAATGCGAATTTGGACTAAATCTGTACATTCCCAACTCCTTAGTATAGCTAGAAAAGCAGTTTTATACCGAGATAATAAACTAATTAATTGATTACAATCAGATTTGCTTATCGGGCCTACCCTAGTTTTGTCAAGGTCTATACCCCACCAATGGCATATTATGATTATCGACACACGAGGCACTCAATTATAAAACACATTTGGCTAATGGCATTTTGCAAATATTGGCTGGCATAACTGACCTGGCTATTTATGCATGATTCCTGGCAGCTCTCGGCAAAGTAGGACGAGCTTTCTTCTATGTGATGTCCTTGGATCCGCTATGACGACTTTGAGGTAGCATTCATTTCCACAGAGAAGCGTTGCTGGTAGCGAGAAGAATACTTCTTGAAACTCGATCATTAACGAAATTAACGATGCGGCATGGTGTTTTTTCCGATGGATGAGGGTAGGGACTTCGTGTTCCAGATCATTGAATGATTTTTCAACTTCTTGTGCAATAAAGGAGACTTTTCAATATTTTCCTTGCGGGTGGTGTGCATTGCCCTTCTTCGTTTTTATTTTCAGATATCTGGCTTACCACAGCAGAATCTTCGTCCTCCAGACAAGACGACCGTCGAGGTTATTGTGTAGCAGAGCGTCGTTTCATCGTAGGTTTTTTTTATCACACTTCTGATTAAAACGACAGTGATATAAATAAATCGAAAATACTTGATTTACACTTTTATTTGGGCAGAGTTTTCCCTTACAATTATTATTATAAACTGAACAACCAAAATCATCGCTCCTGGCTTTTATATAACTCACTGGCTGGCGGCTACCCCACCCCCCCGACTCAACGTTTGGCGGGGATGGCTCACGTGGTAGGGAAGTGACGTAGCGGCTTGGCGTGGCGAGCTTGACAGCCGGCTTGACATGTCGGGCTTGACAGCTGGCTTGGCTTGACATGTCGGGCTTGACAGTCGGCTTTGCTTGGCTTAGCATGGCTTGGCTTGGCTTGGCATGGCTTGGCTTGGCTTGGCATGGCTTGGCTTGGCTTGGCTTGGCATGGCTTGGCATGGCTTGGCATAGCTTGGCATAGCTTGGCATAGCTTGGCATAGCTTGGCATAGCTTGGCATAGCTTGGCATAGCTTGGCATAGCTTGGCATAGCTTGGCATAGCTTGGCATAGCTTGGCATAGCTTGGCTTGACATGGCTTGGCTTAGCTTGGCTTGCTAGCGACATCTGGCGTTACATACCCTTAATAAATTAGGTGAAAAGGAAGGCACTATAGTGGAAGTAGGTGAATTCAGGCTATGGATGATGTTATTGATCATCATCATCTTTTCTGTCTAGCCTTTTCCCAACTGTCTTAGGGTCGGCTCCCAGTCTAACCGGATGCAGCTGAATATCAGTATTTTACTAGAGATGAAGTATTATTGGTGTGATATTGATGAAGTACTACTAACAAAATGGCAATTCTGATTTGTAGTCGATGGAATCAGATTATTGTTATAATTTTATAAAACATAAAAACTTTTCCATTGTATCGCGCTAATAGAATCTATTAGCATGCTGTTTTAAAAACCAAATCGTTTTTCATAATCTTTGTTATAATAATTGTCTAACACCAGAATATTAAAAATAATTTTATGAAAATCGCAGCGCAAAACCAAACACTTTAAAGATAAATAAAATGCACCTTATACCTTCCACTTTCCAACTACTTCTTACTTCAAATAAAAAGGATAAAACCTTGCATTACCGTGGACAGGTTGAACTGTATAAATAAACATCAAGTTGCGGAGACTTTGCCGGCCGCAATAAATTCTTGTTTCTCTCATGAATGTCCAGTTTCATATTTTCGCTACAGCTTACTCAGTGAAGTTGCTTTAGTTTGTATAAATCTGTGAGGTTTGTTTGTGTCGCAGTCATATTTTAATTTTGTGTGATGTTGATTTATTTGAGCGGTCTTTTGTTGAGGGTGCGAAAGGTTTTTCTTTTGTTTTATGTTAGTTTAGATTTTAAGTGAATTTTTCGGAAATGCAATTCACGAAATGAGTTGGGAATTTTTATACGCATCTCATAGGTCTTTACACTCATTATGTCTGTCAAAGATGTTTGTTTGGTGCGAGTGATAAGTCTACAGCTTTTGAGATGGTATAATCTTGGTTTGTTGGCAAACAAAAATCCTGGACTAACGACAGCATGGGTAGGTGTCTTATTAAACCAGACTTACCTAAGTTGGTCCGAATACTGCTGACCGCTCATTACATACCACATTTCCTCTGTACTTTGGAAAACACGTTAAGTTTTTGGTTCCAACTGTTATTTTTAGGGCTTAGTCAATCGTAAAAGTGCCCTGAAATTATGAGAACTAGTCTTATTCAAGGTATTACCCTAACTGGGTTGTTGTCAGATAGACAGTCACTTCGTGTAAAATGCTGGTATTCAGCTACTTATATTAGACATAAAAGTGGAATACAACAAGGCGAAAGATGTGTTATTTTTCCACATGATTGAGATTTTCCACATTTATAACCGAAAATAATAAAAATCTTTTAAGGCCTAATTTCTATAAAATTAAAAACTGAATTCAATATTTATACTTATCCGAAAACATAAATATTGGATTTTTCAAATTTTTTTTCAGACACACTGACTTTGTGCTCGTACCTACTGATGGCACCAAATTCATCATAAATCTAGGTCACCTTTATTCGGTGTTACTAAAACTAGGATTTCTTTAGACCGGTTAGTAGCCACAGTTTATCACTGTCCCCTAACAATACGCAGCTTAATTGAACGAGATACCAACTTACCTCACAAAGTGAGGTCAAAAAATAAATCATTTTGCAAAAAAGGCCATAAATCCTAAACGTGACGCGAAGAAAATTTTATTTAACCGTAATATTAAGGGAATAACTGGCGAGTTCCAGCGGCCGCCATATTGGAATGTTATCATTTGACGTTGGAAGCTATATTAAAGTTTTAAATAAAAACCGGGTAAGAGCGAGTAGGATCACAAGGAGGTTTCCGTACTTACGTGCTTTATTTGTCACCACTTGGTATCCTTCTATCAGATTTCTAACATTAAATATTAAAAGAAAAAGTATACATTATGACGGACAGGTGGAAGGACAGACTGGCAGCAAAGCCTTAGTAAAAGGGTCCCGCCGACACCTTTTGGACACGGTAACCTCTTGTCAAATAGGTGCGTCCACACAGAGCGCGCAGCCTCGCGAGGCATTTGCTGCGCGAGGAAACTGACAAGCGAGGTTGCTCACTCTGTGTGGACGCGTCTATTGTTTTTCGACCGAGGTACGAAACAATATACGCGAGCAAAACAAAAGCCGACAATGGATGGCTCGGGCGCTCGGTCGCTTGACCGCGGCAGCGCTGTCACTTGCCTCGCCCGAGACACGTCCACACTCGCGAGGCTGCGCGCTCTGTGGGGATGCACCTAATAAAAAATAGTTACCCGTTTATTTTCAGTACTGTTTGTTTTTAAATATCAGAATCAGCTTATGGGTAACTCAGAGCTATGAACTGATTCATGGGGATTATCCTGTTGGTCTTGGCTATAAATAGACGCTACTGCAGTATCTTCTGCAACTGTAGGTGTTCAAAGGAATAAAGCAGATCTCTGAAAATTTTCTCACTTTTTTTTAATGCTTATTTTAACTATTTTCTTCAACCTTTAGCTTAACAATATTGAGTGTTTATTAGTAGACAAATAATAATATTTAGCCGTTTTAAAAAAAGCTTCACCAATACAGGGTATCTATAGACTTTTATTAGCAACGTTTATAAGATGTATATCACATGGTGCGGGATCCGGGTTCACGTTAAGAAGATTAACAGGCGACCCCGCTCTATCGGGCGTGACGACAGGATTCATTATTTTATGGATGGCGGAGTGCTTGCTCGGTGTGTTTGGTGGGTTAAGATTGTTGATTGAAGAGGTTTAGGTCAGGGCCCCATTAAAACACTGCATGGGAGTGTTTTTTAAACTTCTCTATGTTTTGATTTTTGTGGTGTAAAATATTCAATTGAGTCTTCCCCAGCCTGAGAGCAGCAAAAGAGCCTATCAGACTGTAACTGACTAAGTACGACTCTAAGTGCTCAAACATACTGCGAGCCTAGCGCGGTGGCGGCGGCGGGCGCGATAATATTGAACGTATGAAATCGCCGCTCGTGGCCATACTGAAGTGACTAAGGCGGGGGCCTAGCGCGATGGCCACAAGCGATTTTGCGAGCCTAGGCGTTGCTAGGCAACAACCGATACAACGGGCGGGTGGCAGGTGTATCAAACATTTTCGGTCTTTTAGTAACGCCATCTAGTTACCAGAACATGCACTAAAGTACTACCGTTGGATGTTTTTGTACATATTTAAATTATTTTTAACGTACTTGAGTAGAAAAATTTAGAATGATTGATAATTTACTTGTATGCAATCCTAAACAACCTATAAAACATTTTAAAATGAATTTCTTTAAACAAGATTTATAGAAACTACTTTGTACCACCGGTTTGCAACACCTGAATTCGCCGCTACAAAAACAAACGCTTGATCGGCAGTGTGGACACAGATCGCGCCCGCCACCGCGCCCGCCGCCGCCGTCGCGCTAGGCTTCCAGTGTGGACACACACTAAGGCCTGGCTAAATGGTCGTTATTAAGCCAAAGCCAAGCCTAAGTCAGTGCTTGGGGACGTCAAATGTCAATAATTTTATGGAAATTTCTGACATTTGACGTAGCCAAGCACTGACTTTTTTTTTTTTTTTTTTGCGTGGTAAAATCATCAAATGAGTCCTCCCACCCCGGGCAGGGCGGGAGGGACTGTCAGACTTGTACTGACTAAAATCCACGGTGTCCTTCAATAGCCCTTTATGTTCCGGGGTCACGGTAATGAGATAAGTCCCGCGACCCCGGCAGGCTTTGGCCCTCTACAGAGGGGGCCCCGTCATTATGCTGACGCTCTTTGAGGCGCGCGTGGAACACAACGCGCCGTCGACCCGGGCATGGTCCATGGTCGGGCAGCGAGTTGCCCTTTACTCGCCGCCCGCATGCCCGCGCCTACGGTGGCCGGAGATCGTCTTGCGACGTCCGTCGCCGTGGGCGTCCACCACTGCGGGTGGGGCGGAGGGAGGACACTGTCCTCTCTCTCACGCGGCCCGCCTCCTCCTTCGCGAGCATTACTGCTTCGCAGAAGGAGGCGACCGCTTCCCACTCCAGCCAAGCACTGACTTAGGCTTGGTTTTGGCTTCATCATCATCATATCAGCCGTAAGACGTCCACTGCTGAACACAGGCCTCCCCTTTAGACTTCCAATAGAACCGGTTGTGAGCGGCCTGCATCCAGCGTGATCCTGTGTCCTTCATAAGATCGTCTGCCCACCTATAGTGGGTGGACGTCCTACGCTGCGCTTTGGCTTTGGCTTAGTAACGACTATTTATCCAGGCTTAAGTTTCGAACCCTATACCCTGTTTAGACAGCCCTGCCTTGGATGCAGATCAATTAAAAATATGAGGGTTATGCCAACCCTGTGTAGTACTTTTAGAAGTGATTGTGAGTTAGATATTTGTATCCATCGTATCTCGGTTAAGCCACAGCTGGATGCAAAATATCGTTCGTATCCGGTAATGTGTCAAAAGCACAGCAATGCTGAGCCCTAGCTCAGTAATCCTCCCGCGTATATGCTGCGTTGTATGCTTGTATTTGGCGGATGTACGTTCCAGACCTGTGCGTTACAAAGTTACTTTTCAAACCATTTATGTCATGTAAATACCAGTAGTAAACAACAGTTACATAACATTTTGCTTCACGATATTTATTACTCTGAACAAGACAAACTGTAAACATAAACAACCAAGCATTAAAAACTGCAACCCCAAAACCACCCCACTTTTAATTTCCTCAGCTTCCGTCAAAAAACGCAATCCAATTCCATCTGCTTACATTAAATACTACCGAAAAATTCCCCTTCCCCCAAAAAGCCGAAATGAACCAATATAAACTCCGATTAATTAACTAATGTACCGCGTTCCCACAAAACGAGGCTTCATCAAGTTATCCATGTTTTGGCACAATAACAAACTTTTTTGGCGTGTTGTTTCACCCGTTGTGTTGGTAACAACAGGCAGGTAAATAAAAGTTGCCAAATTAGTTGGCGCAACTCCGGGCACCAAGATTACAGGTGTAATTCCATTAAATGAAAAATACAGGGATATTTTTTGGACCCCTAGTTGGGAAGTTTCTGGATTGGCAGATGTCAGTCTGTTGATTTGGGACTGTAATTGCTATTATGGTTAATGTGGCAGGTATTGTAATTGGTTGCCGGATAAATTTGTTGTTTTACTAGATTTTGTAGCGGATTTAAATGTATCTCTTATTTTGATTGTCTCGTTTCGTTTCTTGTTGGTTTATGGCTTTATTTTGTGGATGGCCGACTCCTTGACGGTTTTAGTGTCTGTATAAATGATGACAAGCAAAAGTTTTAAGTTTTATTTTTGTGCATAAGCTTCGTGAATTTCAGGTTAACCTGGTAAACTCATCGGGAAGAGAACAGACGTGATGTTATTGTGTCACGTTGACTTTACATGAAGTTAAATGCTTCAAAAATTAAATGATAGTCTTTTAGTATTGTCCAACAAACGGCACCGATCAAATTAATTCCTAATCACAGCAGATATAAGTTTAACACAGAAAACAAAACTTTGCCAACAAGAGAAACCAAACTTAAACTAAGAATTTCAATTTACTCCCTGGTAAACAAATAAATCACAATTTAAGATGAGAGAAGAAAAAACAAATAGCCAGTACCTAGAGTGTAATGAACAAGTCTAGACTTACGATTGTTTACTGCAAACTAATCTCGGTCCAGAACAAAATGTAAATTAGTTTTGTAATAAATCGTGGACACTCGACAATACTTTGGCGGTAAGATTTTCACTTTGAGCTAGACTGAGGTAGTACGAGCCGTCAAAAGAATTAAAGGCCAATTTATACTGTTTTGATTACCACTCAAATTCTGCTTATTGTACTTTTTTAGCCTATGTTTTCTGATTGTTTTATTATTGGGGATTTTTTCAATAAATTAGCCGATGCCAGAGGTTTGCCCGCATTGTATATATCCAAAATTATACCACGGGAACGCATCTCGTCAGAGGTAATAAATTATTTTTGTATCTCCATCTAAAGTTCGGTTTTTCCTCTATCCATCCTCACAATCTTTCGACGGCACGGTTGTGCAGTGGCTGAGCGATTGGACTGCTGCGCTGCGTGTCCCGGGTTCGATTCCCGCACATAACAAATATTTATACGGTCTACAAGTAGTTGTTCCGTTTGTGTATGTGAGTTTATTATGTTTGCTAAAGCAACCCTTTAAAAAAAACTTTCGCATTTATAATATGAGTTGGGAGTTAGATTATAATTTTATTGTTATCCATCGAATTTAAATTGTTTTTCTTTTATTTCTACAAATGGACGAAAAAGCTGCCATCACCATAACTTGGTATTATCCAGTGCTAAACTAAGCTTTCTTGAAAGCTGCAATTTTTAAACAAAATCATTGCGCTGGGGAAGGGAAAAGAGATTTTGTTCCTTTGATGTTTGGTAATAAAATGGCACAGATATTATCAAAAAAAAGATGGATGGATTGTCTAAGGAATGATATGAAAGAAAAAGGAGTAAATGATACTGTGACGTCTGATAGGGGAGAATGGAAGAAGAAAACGTGTTGCGCCGACCCCAAATAGAATGGGATAAGGGCAGGAAGAAGAAGAAGAAGAAGATATTATCAACACTTATCTACCTACTTGTAAAGCGCATTTCCATTAGACAAGTCTTAAAAACACTTATGACGTCACATTGGTATAAAAGTTGCTTTTCTTTTTCTTCTTTTTTTTGAAAAAAAAAAACAGATAGAACATAATCTACAGTTCAAATTACCTACTTGGAACTTGTATGCAGATTTGTTCAAATTGCATACAATTTGCAACTTGTATAGAAGTTACTTTACATTTTATAATAGAAACGCGGCCTTGTATCACGTACTTTTTTTTTTTTTTTTTAGCGTGGTGATATCATCAAATGAGTCCTCCCACCCCGGGCAGGGCGGGAGGGACTGTCAGACTTGTACTGACTAAAATCCACGGTGTCCTTCAATAGCCCTTTATGTTCCGGGGTCACGGTAATGGTATAAGTCCCGCGACCCCGGCAGGCTTTGGCCCTCTACAGAGGGGGCCCCGTCATTACGCTGACGCTCTTTGAGGCGCGCGTGGAACACAACGCGCCGTCGACCCGGGCATGGTCCATGGTCGGGCTGCGAGTTGCCCTTTACTCGCCGCCCGCATGCCCGCGCCTACGGTGGCCGGAGTTCGTCTTGCGACGTCCGACGCCGTGGGCGCCAACCACCGCGGGTGGGGCGGAGGGAGGACATTGCCCTCTCTCTCGCGCGGCCCGCCTCCTCCTTCGCGAGCATTACTGCTTCGCAGAAGGAGGCGACCGCTTCCCACTCCGTCTCGCCCCGCAGCATGGCCGCAACCAATGCCGGGCGCGAGAGGTCTCCGCCTATCGCCGCCGTGAGGACACGTCGGTGCTCTGCCCAAGCGGGGCAGTCTTGCACCGTATGCTCTACTGTGTCCTCCGGGCGATCTTCGCAGTGGTGACACCCAGGCGTTTCCTCCTTTCTCCTTAGACACAGGTACCTCCCGAAACTTCCGTGTCCGGTGAGGACCTGCGTCATGCGGTAGGTCAGGACGCCGTGACTCCTATCCAGCCACTCCTCAAAGAGGGGTCTTACCGCCGCGATTGCGGCGTGCCCGTGTATCACGTACTTGCCTAAATATACACCTAGTGGAATTATGTCATCAGTAAACAAGGTTAGAGACAAATTATTTTAAAATAATTAGACAGTCTCATCACGTTTCTTGCTTGTCTCAAATCATATTCTACATACTTAGGTTAAGCACGAACGTGCTAAGCACGTACATAAATACCTGGTATAGAATAACTAGTAAATACTAAAAATAACTAAGTACACAAAATAAATAATTATTTATTAATTTTGTTCATGATAAAAATAGAGAACTCAAATCATATTCCTAGATCACGATATCAGAATTATTTACAAATGAGAATATAATTAATAAATAAATAAATAAATAAATATACCACAACTATCACACAACGCCATCTAGTCCCAAGCTAAGCAGAGCTTGTGTTATGGGTACTAGACAACTGATAAACATACTTATATATTTCTAAATACATACATATTATAGATAAATTACACCCAGACACAGAACAAATGATCGTGCTCATCACACAAACATTTATCCTGGGTGGGAATCGAACCCACGACCTCCGGCATAGCAGTCAGGGTCACTAACCACTAGACCAACAGGCCTGTCAACAATTATGTATAAAGGTTTTTCTATACATAATTATTTTCTCATTTGACAACATCCGTCTGACATGAAGATCCACCGTTTTCAAAGATTCTCGAGAAAGCTATTAGTATGATCTACACTCTACAGTTTAATTGTTCTCGTGTTTATTGTTTGTGTAGGTATGTGAACTTAAAATATTTTTAATGGTTCACACGAAACAGGACAAACCCCTAGGGGCGGGCAACGTAAAAATAAAAAAAAAACGCCAAAAACTTTATCTATTCAAACACTCCAAAGTTCCCGTACCCAATTTCCCCATGAAACCAATTTGATTTTACGAACTATATCGAATTCCTTCCTTTTCACGCCTGCACTGTTGCGAGGTGATAAATTAGCCTTACTGGTGCTTCCACGGCTCCACACTGAATATGTATTAGTACTCCCAAATTAAATGATACTGTAGCTAGACGTTCACGAATTAGATATATGTATTAGAGTACTGTGGATTTATATGTGTAATTTATTTATAGTCAGACAAGAGCTAGGAATTTCGTTATTTAAACTAATAACTTTCATTTTATCTTAAACATATTAAACACATTAACGCATGCGCCGCGACTGTGTGGGACTTATTTTTTTGGGACTAACCCACCACACTTTTCCCAAACCACTGCTACTCCTGAAAGCCAGAATCAACAGTTGCAACCACCAGAAAAGCGCCGAGACAATGAAGTTTGACGTGTCCCGGAGAATGAATTTACCTGTCTTGGATCAGAAAAGAGTAGTGGAGGAGTAGGAAAAATATGTTTCCACTTCTGTGTGGGACTGTCTTATTATTCGTAGGTAACCGTGATCCCGGAACATGGGTTATTGAAGGACACCGTGGAGTTAAGTCAGAACAAGTTTAACAGTCCCTCCCATCTTGCCCAAAGTGGAAAGACTCAATTGAAGGACACCGTGGATTTTAGTCAGTACGAGTTTGACAGTAAAGGTACTCATTTGATGAATTCTTATATGAATTCTTTCCATGTAGTTTTTTTAACCGCGGACAGGATTTAAACCTGCGATCTCCGGATTGCCACAGGTTCAAATCCTGCTTCTGGTCGACGATCTCCTGCTTTTTTCCTTTAGCCACTGCCAGCTACCTTCTTTAGGTCATCGAGGCGTTCCACACTACGTTTACTTATCATTCGAGTGCCTTCCTATTCCATCTTCATCAAGATTCTTTCAAGATATGCATCTGTAAACATTTTTTTATTAATTATGAAACTGATAGCTCTTGAATGGTTGGAATAACCATTCAAGAGCTATCAGTTTCATAGTGCTAACTATGTTAATTTATAGTACTATCACTTGCTGTAAATCAGCACAGGTAAACCATTCTAGATATACTTAAATAGAAATATCCATAAAAACACGTATCTAATGTGCATCAAAACAAAATTACAAAGAATTTGTAATAAAATAGGCAATTTGTTGCGTCCAAGACACGCCTACTACACTTTCTCTATATAGTTCGCCATTACCTTTTAACTGACCTTTCTTATATAGTACATTAACTGTTACGGACGTCGTCGCTTTTAAGAAATAATGTAAATAAAATGTAAATAAGATGTAAATAAAACATAAATAAATATGGACATAAGTAGACTTAAGTAGAGATAAGGATGATTAAATAAAACTAAGATTTGATAGTAGGGAAATGTTTATTTTGTAAGATTAAGGTTGTTTTATTATCCCATAGTCGATAAGAAACTAAAATAAGACAATGTAAAATATGACGATGTGAAAATATGACGATGTAAAGTGGACGCGAGCACGTTCGAACAGGTTTGAACTTGTCGAAACCTGTCTGGACCCCCACCACAAGTAAACTCAGACAAAGCGTTGTGATTGGTCGATACGTATGTGACGTGCTCACCTCCACCCACTACTTGCACCCTGCAAAAATAGGATATAAACAGAGCGGTTTGTTGCAAAATTCGTGGATTGGCCCGAGGACGCCACCTACAGTTTGTTCCGCGTACTCAGTGCAGTGTTCAGTGCCAGTGGGATTGTGCCGCCACTTGTGGGTACCCGGACAAAACTTTTTATCCGCTCGGACCGCATTTTTATATGTTCCTCCGTTGTGCCCGCGCGAGTGCCTAGTGCTTGCGCAGGCACAGGGGGGGGACACCCCGCTGCCCGGCGCCTGTGACGCCGTCGCGGTCGCGGAGCTCCTCACCCACCGACGATGCCCAAAAAGCCAGGCGCCCGTGGCTCGCTGGAGCCCGACGCCAGCTCACCGCCCGATCACGCGGGAGGCCGGGCGACATCGCTCCCATACCTGGGGGCTTCGCCGCCGGGCGCCCCGCGTCCCTCGGGAACCGCCACCGCTACCAGCAGAGGTGCAGCCAGACCTCAACCCATCGATCCGGCCGACTCCGGCCCGCCGTCGACGCCGGCGACTGCGCGCGTTTCGCCGCCACCGTCGTCGAGCCGTCAGCCGGCGGTCGTCATCCGCCCCCCGGCCTTCCGCCCTGTGCCGATTCAGGCACCGGGGCCAGCCGGGAGCTCAACGCGCGCCCAGGGAGCGCGCACCACTCTGGCTCGCGCCGCCGCACAAACGCCGCGCGCGACCCCTCAACTCGCGACCCGCCCGGCGGCCGCACCGCCTGGGCCGCCGACTCAGCCGCGCCCGGCACGCGAGAAACGGCCCGCTGCCGCCGCCACCCCCGCTGCCGCTCGCCCCGCTCGCCCCGCGCACACCGTGGCCGCGCCTGCGTCTGCTAGCGCTGCGCGCCCGGTACCGCGCGCGCGAACCATCGCCCCAGCATCCGGCCCTGCTGCGTACACGGCGTCGCCCATCCCACACCGCTTGTTGGCGAGCCCGACCGTCGCCACGACTGCAACCACTGTGGCACAAGTGGAGTTGCAGTCACCGCCGCCACCACGACACGCTGCCCAGGACTCCCCTGCCTTCATTTCGCCGCGCTCATCAAGGGAGGTGAGCGATCTGTCTATGCGGTCGGGCGGTTCTACGACCGACCGCTCCTCCACCTACTCCCAAGAAGAGGACCACGACCTGGACCTAGAGCTGGAGCAACTGCTCGAGGCCAGGGCCCAGCGTCGCCCCCGCAGTTCCGACGACGAGGCTGCCGAGGAGGCGAAGCGCCTGTGCGCCGGCCCCCCGCTCCCGCAGCGTGCACCGCGCGGTCGAGCCGGAGCCGGCTCGCCGACGTACGCCGAGGCAGCCCGCCGTTCCCCAGCGATGACCCCCGGACGAGACGCGGCCTCCGCCGCTGTTGCCGCCCCGGACCACACGGTGAGTGCCCAGCATACCTCTCCTAGGAGCGCGGGCGCCACCATCACTGCCACAACCACCACCAGGAGGAAGCCTCGCTACCCTCCGCTGGTGGTAGAAAGATTGCCAAATTGGGCCGCCCACTTTCGGGCCCTGAGGGACAAATTGGGTCACCCTCCTAACGCTCGGCCTTTCCAGGGGGGGATTCGTTTCCTCCCCGAGAGCGAAGAGGAGTATAGGGTGATCCAACGCTACCTCACGGGACTAGAGAAGGAGGACGGCCTGCATTGGTTTTCCTACACGCCGCCAGCGGAGCGTAGCGTGAAGGTGGCCATTCGGGGCCTGCCGGCGGACACGGACGTCGCCGACATACAGGATGAACTTCACCGCATGGAATTCCAGCCGGAGTACGTGCGCAATATTAATGCGCGCGGCGGACGCCCCGGCTGCCTGTTCCATGCGGTCATTACGAGGACCCCTGACTTCAGGCGGATCTACGACACCACGCAGTTCTTGAACATGCGTGGTGTCCGTATCGAGGCGTGGCGGAGCAAACGCGGGCCCGCCCAGTGCCACCGGTGCCAGCAGTTTCGACACAGCTCGCACCAGTGTCACCGTCCGCTCGCCTGTGTCAGATGCGGAGAGGGGCATGCCGCTCGCGAGTGCCCACGTCCCAAGACGGAGCCGGCCACCTGCGCAAACTGTGCAGGGGCCCACCCGGCGTGCAGCAGCGCATGCCCCGTCTTCCAACGGGAGGCCAAAAACAGGCGGGTGGGCACTGTCGCCATCACGCGACAGCAGCGCCGGCCAACGACGAACGCCGAGGACCACGAGGCCCCCAGCGCAACGTTGATGGCGGCAGCGAACGGGCCCGCACGCCAGGACGCCCCCGCCACAGGGCGGAGGAAGAGGAGGAACCGGAAGCGTGGGGGAAGGAAGGGAGGTAAGCCCGAGTCCCCCACGCCCCCACTTCAGAAGGACCCTGCCCCTGTACAGGCGCAGGCAGAAAAGGGCCCCACTACGGAGCCCACCGACGCCGCTGCTGGCGCTGGTAAGAAACGGGTCAGGCAGGCTTCGAAGCCTGCCCAAGCAGCCCGAGACCCGGAGGCGACCGAAGCCGCCCCACCAACCACCATCACTACCGGCGCCCGCGCTCAGCAGCGGCGCCGCGATCCAGACGCCGCCGGCACTCCCATGGACGAGTGCCGGAAGAAAAAATTGACTGCCTGCGCCGTCAAGCTGTCGGTGGACCTGATAAGGGCCATCGGCCAGGGGCAGGATATACAAGACCTGGTCCTCGACGGGCTCCAGACGCTGCTGGCCATCTGCAGCGAGTAGCCCGCCGAGGCCCACATATTGGACAGCCGCGGCCCTGTAGGGCCTTGGGCCGCCCCTTCTTCCGCCTCCGCCTGAAGTCCAGCGCCCACTACCGGATTTGACGACACCGGGTAAGTCTCATTCCCGGCTACACGGGACTTGCTCAACAAAACGACTCCGCATGCATGACATACATGACGTGCGCCGTGTGCTAAGTTAATATAGGCACGGCGTACGTCACTACTGACACTCGCTACTTCACAAGCGCTATATTCACGCGGTGACTGTGCGGCGGGCTCGCCTCTCACCTGCATACATGAGCGGCGTTACACACACAATGCCGCTCATACACACACACCGGCTCTCTGCCTGCGCCGCTACCGGCTCGCTCTGGAAAACGGGGCAGGCAGGAGCCACTCTTCCTTGCAGGTGCGTCGTAAGTCTGCGTCCCTGTCGCTGGTCGCTTTCTGCCGGGCCTCCCCCAGGTAACTGGGGGTCTCACCTGGCAGGGGCAGACCGCCGGGGCGCAGTGAAGCAAGCGGTTACTGCCGACAGTACCGCGGCGCGCCTGTAAGCAACGATGTGCAGCCACACACCCCGGCGCGCGTCACATAGCGCGCGCGCCCGTAGGATTTTAAGGCTATATGCCGCTCCAGCGCGTGTGCCCGCCGTTGCGGGCATAACATTGATCCCGCGGGAAAAAGGACAAAGTCCATACCCGCCAGCCGCGCCCCCTTGCGGGGACGCAGCGACTACTCCAGCGCAAAATTCGTAGTTCAGTCCAGTAGTTCAGTCCAGTAGTTCAGCTTAACAGCTCAACAGTAATAGTAAGTGCTCTCTCAAGCAACAAGCCGTTCCTGAAGAATAATATTAGTGAATCAAGAAGTTATTGTGAATCAAAGAGTTATTGTGAACCAAGAAAATAGATTCAACTCTATAATCAAGTCAGGCGTTTCATTCCTAAGGAGAAAAATACAGTCCACCTTGACAGCTTGGTCCTTCGAGCATCGGATAGTGGAAGCTTGATCCTTCGAGCATCGGATGGTGAAAGGACTTAGTTCCTACGCTCGCTGGATTTACTTGAATCATCGTTCGCCTGACGAGTTGAAGGCAAGGAAAATAGTGCAGTGTTCCTGAAAATGAAGACTAGAAGTATTGCGGCCAAAGAGAGTGAGGCGGAATCGGGTTATGACAGCCGACGTCCCCGAACATTTGAAGAGCCGCCGAGATCACCTTCAACCATTGCGTCCGCGTTACCGCGCGCCCAACATGAAGTGCTCGCAAGTGGAATCGACAGTGCCACGCCCATCGCCGCTGTGTCAGTGACCGCACCTCCCGCCACCGCGACGGGAAGAGTTGTGCCGCCGTCTGATGGTGCGCCCGCCGCGCTTACCGCACCCGCTCCACACCGCGTACCGGCGAGTCGAGCAACCGCGATCGCGAGTGTAGTGCGTGAAGAACAACTCGTCACTCCAAGCACGTCGTTCCAGCCAAGAATCCAGGACTCTGCAAGGACGATAACGGCAATGTCAATGAGAGACACTGCAAGTACGATAAGGTCAAGAAGATCTTACAGCAGTGACGTGGCAAGAGTAAAGCTAGCAGAATATGAGGCACAAAAAAGAATTGCTGCAATTAGGAACGAGCAATTGGAGATTGAAAAGGCTCTAGTGAACAAGCGGTTTGAGTACGAAGTGTCAGCAATTGAAGCAGAGGCAGAGGCTCGTGAAGAGGGCTCCGGACATAGGAGTGAAGACAGAGTGGACGAGTGGCTACAAAGTATGGACCAAGGCCACCCACCAGTCAATGAAGAGAGAGCTCAGCCGCCGCACCCCGCCGACCAACAAACCGCCGCAGAGCCGAACACGTGTGTCGACGCTACAACGCCTGCCATGCCACGACGAAGACAACGTTCGACCTCACGTTCACCCACAAGAGGGGAGCGCAGACTAGGAAGAGGAATCGAACAACTGGCCGACACGCTGGACAGAATGATGCGTGTACGCCCGCCGCCACGACAAGTGACTGAACTACCCGTGTTCACCGGGGCGGCTATGGAATGGTTGCCATTCAAGGCAGCATATGAAGACTCATCGAGTGTCTACAAATTCACCGCGATGGAAAATTTAGCAAGACTGAGGAACTGCATCAGAGGTCCAGCAAGGGAAGCAGTCTCCGCGCTCTTGTACTCTGCGTCTGACCCACGGACAATAATGAAGACGCTAGAGCAATATTATGGAAGGCCGGAGATATTAATGGACCACGTGATGGAGGACATAAAGAAGTTGCCTCGGCTCACTAGTGTGGCAAGTGAACTAAACTCGTTCGCAGTTAAGCTACAGAACATAGTGTGTGTGCTATCTAATATGGACAACCGCGGATACGTGTGGAACCCGATGCTAGTGCGTGAAGTCGTGGACAAATTAAGCCCGCACGTAAAATCAAGGTGGTGCGACTACGCTTCCGAGGCAGTGGAAACGTCAAGTGAACCGGAAATTATGATGTTATCTCGGTTCCTGATGCGGGAGGCTGACCGTGCAATGAGGTACGCCTTCACAAACCCGACGCCCACGCCCGCACCGAAGAGGGAGCAGAAAAATGTGGTGCAAGCAAGCACAAAAAGGAAAGCGGGCAGAGAAGTAATTTACGCCACGGCAGAAAAGGAGGAAGAAAAGAAACACTTATGTTTATGTTGTAATGGGGACCATGAAGTGCCTAAGTGCGCCAAGTTTTTAAAGATGAGTGTCGACGATAGGTGGGAATGGGCACGAACGGAAAAGGTGTGCTTCAAGTGTGTGAATAATCGTCACCGACGAGAGCACTGCCGCGCCAAGCGATGTGGCAAAGATAAGTGCGCCCGCCCACATCACGTGCTGCTCCATAAAGAAATGTCGCAACAAGACACGAAGGACAAGGCGACCGACGTCGAACCAGCAGCAGAGTCCGTGATGGCTGTCTCAGCAAGCAGCGACACGCCGCGACGTGTACTCCTGAAGATGTGCCCCGTCGTGTTAAAAGGACCAGGCGGTCAAGTGAGCACGTTCGCGCTAATGGACGAAGGTTCAACGACCTCACTCATCGACGAGGACATAGCACGCCGTATCCAAGTGAGAGGGCCAGTCTCTACACTCAGAATACAAGGAGTGACCTCTCAGCCACACGAAGAACACAGTCAAGAGGTCAAACTGCAAATTCGTGGCCAGAATGGCGACTATAGAGAATTACGCGCACGAACGATGAAGGACCTACGACTTCATGGTCAGACAGTGGATAGAACGATGCTAACCAAATATCCACACCTCCGAGACATGCAAGAGGACGCATTCTTTGACGAAGCCACACCGAAAGTATTGATAGGTGCGGACAATTGGCACTTGATCGTGACACGAAAACTACGCATGGGCAAGAAGAACGAGCCTGCGGCCTCGTACACCCAACTGGGATGGGTGATTCATGGGACGGCGCCGCGCTCAGCGTTGACTCAAAGGGAGGGTCAACTAGTGCTCCACCTCTACGACGTGTCTGCGAACAAACGGACAGAAGATGTACGGCGCGTAGAGGAAATGGTGAAAGCACACTTCAAGATTGATGCGTTAGGAGTCTCCCTGGCGAAGAAAGTCAGACCGGAAGACCAAAAGGCTATCGACGTGGTTCAACGAACAATGAAGAAGGTCGGTGAACACTTCGAAGTGGGTCTGCCATGGAGAGACGAAGACGCTCCGATGCCTCATAATTATCACTGTGCCGTGAAGAGACTAAAGATGATAGAGAGAAAAATGGACTCCTCTTCAGATTTCGCCGCACAGTATCGCGCTCAAATAAAAAACCTCCTCGATAAAGGTTATGCTCAAGAGTGCGATGGACAAGAGGAAGGAAATAGGAAAATATGGTACCTGCCACACTTCCCGGTCGTGAACCCTAACAAGCCGGGAAAGATGCGGTTGGTTTTCGACGCGGCGCACCGATACAGCGGAGTGTGCCTCAATGATCACTTACTAGAGGGACCTGACCTCTTGAGATCGCTACCAGGAATCCTCTTCAGGTTCAGAGAACGTCGGGTAGCCGTGACGGCAGATATTCAAGAGATGTTCCTCCAAGTAAAAATAAGACCACAAGACCAAGCAGCTCAAATGTTTCTATGGCGAGATGAAGAGCGTGATAAGCCGCCGAAGAAGTACAAGATGGTATCAATGATCTTCGGGGCCTCGTGCTCGCCGTTCATCGCGCACTCGGTGAGAGATGCCAACGCGAGGCTGTACGCACAAGCATACCCCAACGCTGTGCAAGCAATAACATCGAGCCACTACATGGACGACTACGTCGATAGCTTCGCGACGGAAGAAGAAGCTATAAGAACAGCACAAGAGGTCATGAAGATACACAAGAACGCACACTTCAACCTCCGTGGATGGTGCTCCAACAGGCCTAATGTGGTGGATAGCGTGGCTAAAGAAAAGCGAGTGCTCAACGCCGAAGTGAAGCTTGGTCAGAGACAAGAAATAAGACTGCTGGAAAAGGGAAGACCAGTACCCAAGTCCAGTAGCCTGTATAAACTGGACCCTTGCCTGGAAGACCAGATTCTCAAGGTGGGAGGGAGGATCGGGCACGCTGCAGTCCCAGACACAAAGAAGAGGCCAGTCATTCTACACGGCAAACACCCGTTCTCCCGACTGTTGGTAGAAGACGCCCATCGAAAGGCCGGCCATGCAAATAATGAACGCGTGGTCAACGACTTAAGGCAAAGATATTGGGTTGTCAACCTGCGCCCTACCGTAAGAGCCATAGCGCAGCGATGCCCACTTTGCCGCATCAGAAGAACGACACCGGTGAAGCCAGTCACAGGGGACCTACCGATGGAACGACTGGTAGAAACGCAGCGACCCTTCACTCACTGCGGAGTCGACTACTTTGGGCCGATGACAGTGATCATAGGAAGAAGACACGAGAAGCGCTGGGGAGCGCTGTTCACCTGCCTCGTGACAAGGGCGGTACATCTGGAGCTGGTGGCGAGTCTGTCTACCGACTCGGCCATAATGGCCATAAGAAGAATGGCAGCACGACGAGGTTGGCCCCGAATAATGTACTCCGACAACGGTACCAATTTTCGAGGGGCAGACACCGAACTACGAACAGCCTATGAGGAATGGGCCAAGGAATTCGTCCACTTCGGACTTTCACACCGAATGAAGTGGAAATTCATCCCACCAGGGGCGCCGCATATGGGGGGAGCGTGGGAACGACTGTTACGCTCTGTCAAGACGGCGCTGGGGGCGACACTGCATCAGCGGGCACTAAAGGAAGAGGTGCTGCTGACCCTTATGATAGAGGCCGAACACTCTATAAACTCTCGGCCTCTCACCCACGTCTCTGTTGATCCTAAGGATCCGGAGGCATTGACTCCGAACCATTTCCTCATCGGGACCTCCTCAGGCCTTCCCCACACCGGGCCTTGCGAGGAGGCCAGCCGAAAACAATGGAGAGCTGCTCAAGCGCTCGCCGACCATTTCTGGCGGCGCTGGGTAACTGAATACCTGCCGACGCTGGTGCCCAGGGGGGCATCCGACGACCAACGACGACCTCTGCGAGTTGGCGACCTGGTTGTCGTCGTCGACCCCACACTGCCACGAGGAACGTGGCCCCGAGGCGTCGTGGAGACTACGTACGTCGGTCCAGACGTCAAGGTGCGATCGGCCGACGTCAGGACAACAGCGGGCATCCTTCGGCGTCCCACAACGAAGCTCGCCGTCCTCTGCGTGGAAGATAAGGCTACGGTAGCCCTGCGCCGGGGGGAGGATGTTACGGACGTCGTCGCTTTTAAGAAATAATGTAAATAAAATGTAAATAAGATGTAAATAAAACATAAATAAATATGGACATAAGTAGACTTAAGTAGAGATAAGGATGATTAAATAAAACTAAGATTTGATAGTAGGGAAATGTTTATTTTGTAAGATTAAGGTTGTTTTATTATCCCATAGTCGATAAGAAACTAAAATAAGACAATGTAAAATATGACGATGTGAAAATATGACGATGTAAAGTGGACGCGAGCACGTTCGAAAAGTTTTGATCTTGTCGAAACCTGTCTGGACCCCCACCACAAGTAAACTCAGACAAAGCGTTGTGATTGGTCGATACGTATGTGACGTGCTCACCTCCACCCACTACTTGCACCCTGCAAAAATAGGATATAAACAGAGCGGTTTGTTGCAAAATTCGTAGTTCAGTCCAGTAGTTCAGCTTAACAGCTCAACAGTAATAGTAAGTGCTCTCTCAAGCAACAAGCCGTTCCTGAAGAATAATATTAGTGAATCAAGAAGTTATTGTGAATCAAAGAGTTATTGTGAATCAAGAAAATACATTCAACTCTATAATCAAGTCAGGCGTTTCATTCCTAAGGAGAAAAATACAGTCCACCTTGACATTAACACTATGATCATTAACGGATCTTATCATCTTACTGGTGAGAACAATACCGAATATTCCAAAGGTCTTGTATTCTAAGAGATTAAGTCCATCGTTCAACCATCAAAGCTTATCAATCTCCCAATTTGTACCACCAAATAGAAACTCAAACAGAAGATCAATTTTATAATAAAAGCAAAAACACCCGCAGAAACAGTAAAGTCATTTACAGTCCATGTAGACAGATTATTTTCTGTTACAGCGAACATCAACTATGTTAATTTTTATGTTTTCAAAATCGAATAATGAAGTCATTACAATTGATTATAGTTGCATTGTAAAGTCAGGTAATTCACTTCCGTAGCTGTGCGCACAATTCAATGTAGGGGACTACTTTTATTGTGCGCACAGTTACGGAGGTAAATTCCCTGTCAGTATTCTTGGAGTAAGTCAAGAGTGAATAAGTTACTTTTAGGAAAGCGTCCTTCCCCGTCGACCACATCACTGCTTACCGTCTCCGTCGAGAATGTCATACGCGTGTCTATCGACAAATAAAAATTTAAAAAATATCTGATAATAAATTTATTTTCTGCCATTTATGGCAATGACCAGACCGTAAGTACGGCGATCTAAAAAAACCGGCCAAGTGCGAGTTGGACTCGCCCATGAAGGGTTCCGTAGCAGCAAGTATAGATTAGAGATACAATTACATTGAGATTAGTAAGTAATATACACAAACAATAAAAATAACTTTGTCTTTCGTAGTATTTGTATGAAAGGCAAAGTTATATTTGCGGTTTTTGAAAATGTACTATATCTCAAAAACTGCTAACTGTATCTCATCCAAACCAATTTTCGTTGGTAGTTTTGGTTGAGGTCTACATTATATATTTTTTTTAGTTTTATCATTCTCTTATTTTAGAAGTTACGGGGGGGGGGACACACTTTTTACCACTTTGGAAGTGTCTCTCGCGCAAAGTGTTCAGTTTAGAAAAAAATGATGTTAGTAACCTCAATATCATTTTTAAAGACCTATTCATAGATACCCCACACGTATGGGTTTGGTGAAAAAAAAAATTTTGAGTTTCAATTCTAAGTATGGGGGGCACCCCCAAAATTTGTTTTGTTTTGATTTTTGTGTGAAAATCCTAATGCGGTTCACATAATACATCTTTCTACCAAGTTTCAACAGGATAGCTCTTATACTTTCGACAAAAAGTGGCTGTGACATACACGGACAGACAGACAGACAGACAGACAGACAGACAGACAGACATGACGAATCTATAAGGGTTCCGTTTTTGCCATTTGGCTACGGAACCCTAATAAAAGACAGATGCGTGTATACCCATGCGTCAGTTTTGTTAATTGTTCACTGCTATATAAAAGGGAAGATTAACCTTCTGTACATATACCTATCTATTCTTTACCAACAATCTGCGAATCTGACCCTAGAACATTATGTTGTTCTGCTAAGAAACTTAATTAAAGTTGGCGAAGTTGTTATGCGTATCGCCGATCACGGCCTAATAACACGCAGTCATGTGCAACGAACAAGTTTCATATTAATCAAATATCTTGATACTTCTAGGTTTTCGATGGTTTGCTACTAATTTATATGGTACTAAATGTTGCCAGCGGCTAGCGGCTCCGCCCGCATGTTATTCGATAATTATATCACGTTTAATGTAATATCGGGATAAATAGTATCTCATGTATTATTTCAGACTATAAACTCTCTCTGAGCCACATTTCATTAAGTTTGGTTCAGCCGTTCTCACGAGATTGAGTAAAGACATCTCTCACCATTCAAACATCCAAACTTTCGCATTTATAATTTTAGTAAGGATTATATTAATAAAGGAGAATCAATTGGTACCTAAGCTTAGTTTTATGTTTGACTGAATGCGTCCACATTTTCCACCATCATCGGCCTATTAGGTATATACTGTTCCCACTGTTGGGTCGCAGGCCTCCTTTCTGTGAGATTTAGTGGGCCATAATCCAACACACGGGCTCACTGCGAGTTGGTAATGCTATTCAAAGGTAATGTAGTACTACTTCAAGTTACTCATATTTTTTTGCTAGATTGTTCTTTTTTGGAAATACACTTATACATATACACTCATACAAAAACAGCCTAATTGGAATAATCTACAAATATCTGCTAAGTAACATACCTTAGTTTCTCTATGAAAATAACGCTGTACACGATACCAACAACGTCTCGCCAACAAAAGAAAAAGAACCAAAACTGAGGAAGCCATTGGATCTATTCTCTTTCATTTACAAATCCTGCCTGTGAATTCGGATTTGTAAAACCACAGCTAGATCTAGTGCTCCAAAATGTATAGAAATAAGTTCAGTACTAAAGCCAGAGCTTCGTTTCGACAACGAACAATGGATAGACTACAGTATTAATGAGATAGTGATCCTTTTGAGCTATTCTACTTCGCTAATGGTAGAATTCGACGCTATCCGTAAATGTATAGTTTTTTTATGCCAATTTCTCGTGTTGATCACACAATCCATAAAAACAAGCCAGGTGGACGAGCTGTGAAAGGCAGCCGGCAGAGACTGGATGAGGAAAGTTCAGGACAGATTGCGGGTAGTGGACGAAATCAGGCTGATGAAGATTGAAGATGATGAATAAAACCACTCCTTTACTTACTCCTTTAAAATAAAGACGCATCTTGTCTCTATACGGTGAAATATTTCAAACTATGCAACAGATTATAATTATAGTAACTTGATTTTCATCAATAGTCAACCTAATTCAAGAGGTAAGTTTATAATAATATTATGTACGATGTCGGGGCGGGCTGCTAGTATAGATAAATAGATATAGAATGACTAAATTGATCGTTAACAAAATTACTGCAATATATTTACGAATAATATTTATAGTCCAATATGTTGAAAGTCTTTGTCTTATACAACCTTTATGGCACGCAGCAGTTCATCAGTCTCTAAGTAAATTAAACGCTTTTAATAATAAATTAATGCCATTTGAAAATGTTAGACTTTAATTGAACGCCCGCCATATAATTGGGGCGACATAATTTAATGTGACATCATCAACTCTAATGAATGCGATTAAAAAGATAATTGACAAACATTTTGTGAACATTCCACATTAATTTAATGTCGATGTTGATTGTTATTATAAAGACAAATAATTATTTTTCAACAAAACGGTTATGAATTGATATACACTTATTACATTATTTATCTGCCAACACGTTGTACTGTAAAATATAATAATAAGACAAAATAGGTTTAATTAGCAAGAACGGGCATAGATCATAAATATTATTAACCTTTCGCGCGCGAGACCGCGACAGGAGACAGCGACCGGAGACCGCGACAGGAGGCCGCGACCGGAGATTGCTACCGTATCTGTCTCCTGTCGCTGTCTCGCTCACAAACTGCCGCTCATATATTGCCTAATGTTAAGTAGTGTCGCGGTCTCCTATCGCTGTCCCCTGTCGCGGTCTCGCGCGCGTACCGGCACCTTTAGACCGCCACTATGTACGATATTCGCCACTGGCATCCATCGGTTGCCCGCGACCCTCACGATGTCGTCGGTCCACCTAGTGGGAGGCCTGCCTACGCTTCGTCTTCCAGTCCCTGGTCGCCACTCGAGAACTTTTCTTCCCCATCGCTTCTACGAGCGATGTGGCCTGCCCACTGCCCCTTTAACTTACTAATTTTACGAGCCCTCTCGGAGACTGGTTCTTCGGCGAATATCCTTGTATTTGAATAAAATCCGGAACCTCGCTTTATTTTTCGGATTTTATTAAAACTTAACACTTACTTTAAACTTATCTTAACTTTAAAGTAAAACCTTAAAATTTAAAAAACAGAGTTGCGAATCACGTCTTATAAACAGCTGATAAAACCTAGGTATACCCTAAGGGTTCAACAGATAAAAATCTTGTATTTTTTGCTCCGTAACTTTAAAATGTTGCAAATTCACGGCAAAGCTCAGGAGAGGTCTATCTTAAGAAATATCTTAATTAAGGAAGACAGTTCCACACAAACTTAATTTGGCCGACATCGTCCGAAAAAATCGCATTATAAATGAATGGCTAATTAATTCCTTGATGTTGTAAAATAATAAAATATTATAATAGAGTTTTGTTGTGAAAAATTTTGTTTTCTTATTAATAATTTTTATACATAAAACTAAAAATAACAAATTATAAAATTAAATAACATAAAATGTAACCGTCCAAGGTTTGACTCTCTAATTCTCTAGTCAACTCTTCGAGCTCTTCTTTAATGAAGTAATCTGAATATAACGAAGTAACCAGCTTTTGCCTGCGCCTTCGCCCGCGTTTTTTTGAAAACTACTTCGTGGGAGCGTAATACCTGAACAAATGATGTCTTTGTTTAATTCCAAACTATAATTTATCTGTGTACCAAGTCTCATCAAGATCCGATCAGCCGTTCTGACCTGATTGAGTAACAAACATTTTTGTTCATTCGTCAATCGAAATATTTCAATATTTCTTTCGTATTCATAAATATAGACAGAAGTTATATTTCAGGAATATTTTAAATACCTAAATTCTGCTGCAGCTCTCATTTATTTTACAAACTAGTAATTTTAATACCGGTATCGTGAGGTTAACAACTAAAGCTTTGGATCTTATAAAATAAATATTATGGAAATTGAGTCGTTAGCATAATTCCTGACTGCCGGTGAAAGCTAATGTAATACTGTTCCGCGAATAATAATAATATGATTATCATCAGTCGATTTGGTGAACCAACAAATAAAGGTTGTTTGGATAAGGGGAGGTACAGGAATTTTAGTATGTAAAAAAAGTAAAAAAAACATACCTATCTCTCTGGTTCCCATCAAAAAGGGTATCGCCAAAGTCGTAACGTCAAATGTCAGTTATTTCCATGGTAATGTCATACGTCAGTGGGATTTTAAAATGAGTTCAATGTATTCATATTTATTTATTTCTAGACTAAATACTTTTTGTATTTTTGTAATGTTTAATTAATCTTAATTTTACTTATTAAATCAATGATAAAATAAAGCGTATTCGGTTGTTTATGAAATTAGAATTATCAAGTATATTGTGAACGCTTCTGTAACATGACAGTAAAGTATTACTTTCCGAAGTAATACTTTTGACAGATACTTCGCAACAACTATTTATCTCAGCCTGGCCGAAATAAATAGTCGTACCTAAGCCATAACCAAACCTAAATCAGTGCTTAGGGACGTCATCATTTTCATCTGCCTAGCCTTTTCCCAACTATATTAGGGTCGGCTTCCAGTCGAACCAGATGCAGCTGGATATCAGTATTTTACATGGAGCGACTGCCTGTCGGACCTTCACAACCCAGTAACTGGGTAATATGACACCCCATGATAAGACTGGTTGTCAGACTTTAGAGCTTCTCGTGGATTTTAGTCAGTACAAGTCTGACAGTCCCTCCCGCCCTGCCCTGGATGGGAGGACTCATTTGATGATTTTACCACGCTAAAAAAAAAACTAACAGTAATGACTGTCAAAGATCTACAAATGACAGCCAAGACCAACGTCTTTACGTGCTTTCCGAGGCACGGAGGAAACTCGCTATGATAGATGGTCACCCATTCACAGACCAACCTCGGCAAGCGCGGCTTAACCAGGGAGATCAGCCTGTGCGGCTGTAATTATTTAGCCACGAGCTCCTCAGGGACCTCGGGGACGTCAAATGTCAATAATTTCCATGGAAATTATTGACATTTGACGTAGCCAGGAACTGACTTTGGCTTAGGTACGACTATTTATTTCGGCCTAAGTCTGACAGTCTCTTCCGTTCGCACCTAGGGCCGGAAAGACCTTTGACAGTTTTACTAACCCAAATGAAACTATAGTAACATATTATTCCAAAAAAAAAATTGTTCCTCTGCTCCCTTCCTACTTCCCTAATTGAAATGCTAATATTTTATTAATGCAGCAACACTGGCAGCTCATAAAACACGAATAATTTAGTTATTATGTCGGTACACCTAATTTTGTGTTTCATATTATTATTTTCCGCTGGTCCAATTACTCTAAGTAATTTGAAGAAGACGCTTTCTAATTTCCATTAGAGAGACGTTTCATTGGATATAAAACTGTGTACTTGTTGCGAAATAATCGTTTTAATGGTCCTCGCTAGAAATGGATAACGAAACTTTACAGTGATGTACAGACGCCAGCAGGTCAACCTACCCGAAACTGTCAGATTTAATGAATGAATCGAACATTAACCTTCCACTATTGTGATAAGGTTCAAAATCTATTGAAGAAATTTGGCAGATTGTGGTAGCTTGATGTGCTGGCGTCTGTACCTATACTGTTAAATTAAGTAAGCACAATTTTATCTAGTAATATTTTAGCCGAATGATAACAACGATATCTATCGTACGGTTTTTCATTCCTACAGCGTAAAATGTGACTGGCAACACCATAATAATATAAAATGCTGGTCAAGTCCTTTTTTAAAAGAAATCATTAGCTAATATCTGGAAGCGATATTGTAAGGTGCAAACGGAACCATCTCGAGGTCTTTCACCTAGTATTAATTATTTTGATGTGTGTAGTCAGGTTTTGAGATAGGTTTCAATTCAATGCACTTAAACAATAAGGCACTTTAATAATAATTATGTTAAAAATGTTGATTATTTTTTACGACAATTTCGAAAGTCAGGAACTTTTTTGAAAAAAAAAAACACAAAAGTGTAACATTACTTTTCAAAAAAAGAAATCAGTGGCTTTGCTTCGTATTATGTCATTGACTTTTACATCAAGCCATTTTACCCTTTTTAATAAGTAAAGGCGTAAAATTCTGTAGTGTGATTGCGTGAACAATGCAAAGTTAAGCGATAGTGCCAATCGCCAATGGTTTGCTCTAGTTCATTGAAGATTTCTCTCGATTTCTCCAAGGTGCCGTCATCAAACCTGACTTGATTACTATGGGACTATCAGTAAAGTCCCTGTCAAACTATGTAAAATAGAATTTTTCAAATCGGTCCAGGCGTCATAGAGAAATCGGATATACATAAAGAAAGGTTCCGACGAATAGAGATCTTCCTTCTTTTTTAGAAGTTGGTTAAAAACACGTGTAGATATTATAGTTGTTAAGGATAATTTTACATCCTTTACAAATACAGAAAAAACTTTATTGTAAAACAACATTAAAAAATAATAATTTTAAAACCACAATACCAATTTAGGGTACAGATATCTTATAGCCCAGTGATGTCATGGATAGTCAAGACGACCTTCAGATTTACATTTAATTAATTAGAGGGTACTCTCCGTATGTAGTTTGCTAAGAATACAAAAATAATTTCATGTAGACTAACCATCAGAACATTGTATTTACAAAGGATTAGCTATTCTTTAATATACAAACCGACAACGCCTAATTAGTGAAAGTGCCTGAGGCCGTCCTAATTAGACGAAATAGATGATAAATGGCTAATGAATAGGCAGGTACATGTAGCCCTCGGCTACCGCAAGGTTACACACTATGTGCTATCGTAACGTGGTAAGGGATCGGATAAATAATGTTGGAGAGAAAATTTGGGAGGGTACTACAGATTTAAGATAAGTTGTTTCAATGATGCTTTTTTTAAGCTTCTACTCTGTTCTCGGATTGCCAGGGACTACACGGTTACATCCAAGTGGCGAATGTTAAACGTAAAATCCTCAGCATCAACTGAGAGTTGCAATCCTTACACATTGTATTTTTTGACAATATTTAATATTATTAAATATATTATGCAAAACACAATTATTTTTCTTTGAAAAAAACTTTACTGACAGCTCTTAAATCAAAAAATAGTAAGATAATTGAGCTAACTAGTTAGTGACGTCTCAGTTTGATATTTCCATGGAATAATCGCGTTTTGACAGCTCATAGGAAGTATACCCTCCTCCTCGGATCGGTTTCTCCAATGCTGAGGGTCGTGACCACCTCCTTGTTGCAGCAGTTTGTTGCGTACCACTCGACACCATCTGTCCCGATCTGCCGCCGAGTGCAGAGCTTCGTGGACCGTTGTGTCGAGAGCGGTGCGGATCTGGTCAGTCCATCGTGTCGGGCTTCTACCACGTGATCTTTTGCCTTCCACCTTGAATAGAATAGAATAACATTTATTTCCAGTGACTATTAACCTTTCTACGAGTAGGTTATCGTCATTCTTCCTGGCAATGTGGAAGTATACCCAATTAGTAAAAATTATTTCTTTCAACACCAAATATTAGGCTTGGAAGAGTCAGTTTTCCGTGAGCTCAAAATTGAATATAAGAAAGTGGATCCTGTGAGGTGAGGTGAAGGGCCTCATGAATTCCAATTTTAGCATTCCCTATTGCCCTTCACCTAACTTTCAGCCACCAAATCTTAAGGCTGTTAAACTTCTATTTACCTAAAAAGTTATTCTTAAATATGTAACTAACTTAAACTTCGTCCCTAAAGTCCTGAAAACTTGAGCTCCAATGTCAAGTTCGAAAGAAAAGAAAAAGGTCTCAATCCATTAGCTTAAGACAAAAACGTCATTGTTGCATTAGATGTGACGTGTGACGTGTTACGATCAATTACTGATAATACTTTGATACCCTATGTGAAGTTTGAAAGCTTTATTATGTTTGGTAAGTGAAGCTTGGGATTTTAATGAAATTCGGTGTAGTATTTTCTTAGTCGTATATTAAATAATAATGAATCAGCTAGAGGGCATAGGGTTGTGTCAGATCGAAGAGAAGATGAAAAATTATGATGTCATACATTTATGGCTTACGAAATGTTTTCTTATTACCCATTATGGTATAGTAGAAAAAATCTACGCAGATTTCGTGGTGATAATGGTACATTTTTATACGGATACCATTGTGTAGGCTCCAGCTCAAACAGGATAACTTATTGAATAGACTTTCATTATTTATATTAAAACTGAATTAAGCTGTACGTAAAGGTTTAAACAAAATCTCATTGAAATTGGTTGGGTATCTGTATTTTATTTAGTGAGTTTGTTATCTCGTCAATGATACATATACAAACAATATTTTAGACTGTGCCTGTTAATTTCTCAATAAAGAAATTCAGGTGAATTTTGGTAGGTACATAAATTAATATTAAATGGATTTCACCCCAATGTGTACTCTTAATGGGTTGACTAAGATATTAAAGAGAGGGATAATTTTATTTGGAATTCAACCCTTTGCAAAAGTCAAAGAGAGTCGAATGAAATCAATATCTGTAAAGTGTTGTACTGAAAATAAAACAAAGCACGACAACGAAGTCGTCTTGATTGTTCAAAACTTAAGATCTATTTAGAGTCCGTTTACTTTGCAAAACTTGAGATTTTCCGATAACCACAAGAAAACAAACGAATTTCAATGAACAAACTTATACATTTAAGTATCGCTTTTTCTATTTAAGTTCATTGTTAGGTCAATTTTAAGTATCAGTAGCATATTGAGTAAATCGACGAAAAAGTTTGAAGGGACAAAAGTTGGCAAACATGATGATTATTATCATGATGAGTGGTAAAAAGTATGTAATTTTGAAAAAATTGCTTTACTACTTTTATAAAAAAGAACACTTACAACTTCATCTTCAATTATAATTAAATTAGTAAGTAACCTATTTACACAGATTCTCTACTATAGAGTTTCACTATTAAAACACATCCCGCTTTAGATAATGATGGTAATTAGAAATAATGAAATTAATGATCGAGAAGATTCAATACAGATATTATTGAGATCAATAACCATAATTATCTGTTAGTTCGTTAATAGTCTATTTAATTCAAAGGCAGGAGTTGAGTACATGGAAAAAATATGGAGTAAGACTTTTTTTTCTTTTTTCATTAACGCCTGTGTCGCGTTTAGCTTCCGATGTACTGAATTCGAAGGTCGCAGGTTCATGTCTTGTCCGCACTTGCATTTTGTTTTGACAAAAAAAAAAACAAATAAGAAATCATTTAAAATTCTGACTTTGTACCTACAATCATTAGTTTAGGTTGCTTTGCATTGTTTATTACAATAGTTTAAGTTACGTTAGAATTCTTTGTAGTAAATCTCAAAAAGATTCAAAAAATATTATTTTACATTCAATAAAGATCGTTGTTACTTAATCAACAACTTCATACAAAACAAAATGGTTGCACTTTGTTAACTTTAATTTGTTGAATCACGTCAACAATTAAAACTTTCTACAAGCGATCTCGTTGCAATGTGTACCGTGAACGGGGTAAGGTTTGCAACCAAATTAGTTTGTAACAATCTTTGGTAAGTGAATATGTGGATAGTCGACCTCGTAACTGTTTTACTATTGTATACTTGACAGTATTGTATATTTGACAGGCTTGTTGGTCTAGTGTTTAGTGACCCTGACTGCTATGTCGGAGGTCGTGGGTTCGATTACCACCCAGGACAAATGTTTGTGTGATGAGCACGATCATTATTTTGTTCTGTATGTTTATCAGTTGTCTAGTACCCATAACACAAGCTCTGCTTAGCTTGGGACTAGATGGCGTTGTGTGATAGTTGTGGAATATTATTATTATATTATTATAATTATACGTATTTTCAACGTCATAATCATTTTTCTAAAGTTTTTTAACAACTATGCTGGCAGTCTAACCGAAACAGCTGTATACTAGTACTTTTCACACTACAGTTATTTATCTGACTTCTAATACAACCCAGAGTAATCTTTTTTTACATTGCCTTTGATTTGTTATGAATGCACGAAGATAATTAATTTTTCGATTGATTTTAAATTGAAACTACTCGGTAAACTAGGATAAACAAACAACAAAGTAGTATTTATTATACTGTAGATTTGAATGAAATTGCTGAATTGTTTTTGCATAGAATTTTATTAAAATATTATTACAAAATTTTTCTGATCCACGTTATACGTATTTTGGTTAAAATTTTCCGAATTTACGTTACCGTGCCTTCATCGTCATTTGCTTTTTTTTTTTTTAGCGTGGTAAAATCATCAAATGAGTCCTCACACCCCGGGCAGGGCGGGAGGGACTGTCAGACTTGTACTGACTAAAATCCACGGTGTCCTTCAATAGCCTTTTATGTTCCGGGGTCATGGTAATGAGATAAGTCCCGCGACCCCGGCAGGCTTTGGCCCTCTTGGGCGGGGCCCCGTCATCGTGCTGACGCTCTTTGAGGCGCGCGTGGAACACAACGCGCCGTCGACCCGGGCATGGTCCATGGTCGGGCGGCGAGTTGCCCTTTACTCGCCGCCCGCATGCCCGCGCCTACGGTGGCCGGAGATCGTCTTGCGACGTCCGACGCCGTGGGCGTCTACCATTGCGGGTGGGGCGGAGGGAGGACGCTGTCCTCTCTCTCTCACGGCCCGCCTCCTCCTTAACGAGCATTACTGCTTCGCAGAAGGAGGCGACCGCTTCCCACTCCGTCTCGCCCCGCAGCATGGCCTCGACCAATGCCGGGCGCGAGAGGTCTCCGCCTATCGCTGCCGTGAGGACACGGCGGTGCTCTGCCCAAGCGGGGCAGTCTTGCACCGTATGCTCTACTGTGTCCTCCGGGCGATCTTCGCAATGGTGACACCCCGGCGTTTCTTCCTTCCCCATCCGACACAGGTACCTCCCGAAACATCCGTGTCCGGTGAGGACCTGCGTCATCCGATAGGTCAGGACGCCGTGACGCCTTTCCAGCCACTCCTCAAAGAGGGGTCTTACCGCCGCGATTGCGGCGTGCCCGAACCTCGGTTGCGACAGTCGTTCCCTCCATACTGCCCTGAGATCGCGCCGGACCTCTTCCCGCCGCGCCTCGACTTGTCGGGGCAGCGGGAATTCTCCCCGGCGCCGCGCCTCCACGCGCCACTCATAGACGCGCTGGAGGGCGGTCGCCTCCAGATCCCAGGGCAATAATCCGGCAAGGAGGTTGGCCGATTCGCCGGCAATCGTGCGGTATCCTCGGATCATCCGGATAGCCATGACCCTCTGGCATGCGACCAGACTCGCTGGTCGCGTCTGCATGCTCAGGGCCCACACGGGGGCCCCGTAGAGGGCCATGGACCGCACGATACCGGCGTACAGCCTCCGGCAGGAGGCGTTTGGCCCGCTGAGGTTGGGCAGGAGTCGCCTGAGGGCGCCTGCTGCCCGGTTCAGCCTTGGGGCCAAACGCAGGAAGTGCTCCTTGAAGTTCCACCGGCCGTCGAGGACGAGTCCCAGGTTCTTCATCGTCCTCCCGACGCCGATGCGAACACCTCCCACCGTTATGTGGGACTCTGACCGTGGCGCGTTCAGACGGCCATGAAAACACATGGCCTCTGTTTTGTGGAGCGCCACGTCGAGTCCCAACTGCCGGATCCTTCCAACGACTGTCGCGACCGCTTGCGTCGCCAGGTCGGCCGCCGCCTGGTGCAACTCTCCCTCCGCCAGGACGAGCGTGTCGTCAGCGTAACATATTACGCTGACGCCGTCAGGGAGGTCGCCGCGCAGCACCCAGTCGTATCCGATGTCCCACAGGTGCGGCCCCAAGACCGAACCCTGTGGAACACCGCACGACATCTCTCGCCGGTTCCACTCTCCCCGGTGACCGGGGTAGATGACGGCTCTGTCCGTCAGATAAGCCTCGACTATGCGACGGAGGTAGGTCGGCACCCGGTGATACCGGAGTGCCTCCCTGATGCAACTCCAGGGCAGGGTGTTAAAGGCATTGGTGATGTCCAAAGACACCGCCAAGACGACCCTGCCCCGGGCCACCGCATCCCCCGTCGTGAGGGCTCTCACGCGCATGATTGCGTCCACCGTCGAGCGCCCCCTGCGGAAACCAAACTGGCTCTCCGCAAGGTTCGGGCCCATCCGATTCAGGTGCCCGACGAGGCGGTCTGCAATGACTCTCTCAAAGAGCTTGCCCACCTCATCGAGCAGCACGATGGGCCGGAATGCGGACGGAGAGTCCGCAGGGCGCCCGGGCTTCTGGATCAGGACCAGCTTCCCCGTCTTCCAACGAAGCGGAAACTGGCCCCTTTCCAGGCATGCGCTAAAGAGCCCCCCCAGTCGAGGCCCGAGAGTCCTCGAGGCCAGGACCCAAGCTTTTCCTGGCAGGCCGTCGGGTCCTGGGGCGGTATTTTTGGCCTTGAGCCGTTGTACCGCCACTCTCATGTCTACCTCGGTCACCTCTGGAGCGTCGTAGACGTCGTCGTCGCTGTGGTCCGCGTTTGCGCCAGCTTCACCGTCAGGTTCCGTCGGATCGTCATTTGCTTAACGAATTTCTCATCAAATTAATTTAATCTTAGTGTGATAGCACAATGCCGATGTCGAGGATACAATGTTCAAAAGTTCGTTACACATCGTCCATGTTGTACGCACGAGTAATCGTGTTAGATCCGCGAATGAGCGCGGATGTACGGCACACCGATGGAAATCCGCCACGAGATTGGATCCTAGACACGATCATTGAATAGACGAAATCAGAAGGTTTATCAATCTTAAGAAAACGTGTGATTTCAAGCATAGGTACTCGTACATATAAGTTTCAACTCTTTTCATAACTGTTATGTAGTAAAAGGTGTTTTAGAATGGAATGTGTAAAATAAAACTCTGTGATTGCACAATTTAATGGAGTAGGTACACCTACGCGATACTTTATTTTCTGCTGTGTTAATGGATTATCTACATATTTTGTTGAAGATCCCAAATAAATAAATGAGTAAAAACTGTTTGCGATACTGAAAAAAATAAAACGAGACTTTCTACTGTTCTTGAACAGTAAAAAAAAAACAGTTCCGGGAACTTATTTATACGTTAAAATAATTGATTACGGACAGTGCACTGAAATGGGCAAAAACAGTAAAGAGCTAAACAGTTATTTCAACTGTATGAACATTAAAGTCTACTGAAACGTAAAGAGCTAAACAGTTATTTCAACTGTTATTTCTACTGAAACAAACAGTTCCTTGTAAGTAACCGACAGTAAAATCTACTGTTATAACTCAACTGTTTTTTTCAGTTAGTTTTACTGCTTTGGACATTAGGCTCTATTTTTACTGTCCAAAACGGTGAATATTACCGAAAAATCGGTTGGTATTACTGATTTTTTTTCAGTGTGCATAATTAAAATCATAATATCAATATTTTACAACCGTACGCGGGCTCTGATTGCGGTGACCGAATCAAGAAATTCCCTAACAAAAATAACCTAACCTAACCTATCACTCGTGTAACGTCGTTCCAGTTCGGGAGACTTCTGCAATCATAAAAACATCCGTCTGCAGAAATGCAGAAAAAAATAACTCAGCATTTTTTCAAGTTTTTTCAATCAAGTTAACGTAACTCTTCGTAACAAGTGAAACTACTGCTGTTTTTCTAATCAGTGGCTGAGCGCTTCACATACAGGGTATAGTTTCTTGTTGCGGATTCAATTCTAGACGAGCAGTTTGTTCAGCTGCGGTGTGATAAGATATACTAGTCTGCAGACTAGCTATCTGAACCAGGATTGAATATAGATGGAGTTCGAGAAAATTTAGGTGCAGCAGGTGCAGGAGTGTATCTAATTACCTATTTAAATCAGGTGATTAAGGTATGTAAGGACAGTAATAACTTAATTTGGGGTCTAGAATTTTTCAGAGTGGGTTAGGGGAAAACTAAGTAATACGCCCTAGTTGACAAAACGCCCCGTCATTCTAGCACTCAAACTCACTGCTCGAAACCACAAGCGATTGTGGTCACTGGTGGTCATTGGTTGGCGTATTACTTGGCCGAGGACGAAGGCCATATTGTACGCCAGCAATGGCCTTCCTCGCGTGCCCCCAGCTAGGGCGTATTGCCTAGTTTTATCCTACTTCTAGGCATGGGTACTTCACCGACGACGAATCTTCGCTTATCATTGGTAATATTGTAGTCAAAGGCGAACCTATCCTTAATTAAATAAATATTTTTTTAGTTTTGAACAACTTATCGCAAACAAGACTGACGGAGGTTCAAATATTGCATTGAACAAATATTTTAGTATGATCTACAAACCGTTGTTCCCGGTCCGTGTGTGAGTTGAAATGTTTGTAAACGAAGCATGACAAAAGGGAAATGTCCCATATTAGCTGGAGTTGGTGCAACATAAAGTTTTATTTTTATTTCTGTATTATATTAGCTGTATTAGCTAGCTATGGGTTTGTGTTAAACCACTGTCTCGCCTTATGGTAAGCGTTGATGACGTGGTCGAAGATAAAGCACACATGCTTAGATAACAGTAACTTATTTAATTTTATTCTTAACATAAAGTTGTCAATTCAAGTAGTTTTATATTATTTTAAATAAATAAATCTTGTTCTTTCTTATATGTGGACACTTAAACTAATAAATTGCAGTCTGACCACTAAAATTTCAATTGATCACTTGCAAAGCTATCCCAACTAGTTGCCGAGACGAGTCAACGAACCGCTCAGTACCGCAATTCAGTTGAAACTGAACGATCAACGAAATAAATCACACACAAACTTGTAGCAAAACATGTAATAAAATTGTTCACAAGAGATAACTGAAGTTTATAGGTGACGCAGACACGCGGGTGCACGAGAAATATTGCCAACCTCTGTCAGTAACGCTGTTGTGATATATCATGCGGTGCGGCAATTTGGTGGAAACCTTTGTCCATAGTGTCTTTATCCATACAACGCTTTCGGATATCATATTTATTTATCTTATTTTTAACTCGTAACGTCATTGACAAGGTTTAGAACACTGTCAAGATTTAAGACCCGCGGATAATTTACTTATCGCGAGATACCGACAACCTATAAAGACAGATTAGTAGGTATATTCCACATAGAAAACAAGCGACGAAGACGACATCGATACTGTATCGGGACCGTTTACACCGCTTTTGTATAAAAAAGTTCAAAAGTCAATTCTGAACCTAACTGAAACACTGAACTTTCATAATACTAAGCTGTACAACCAACGCAGATTGCTTCAATTTCATAGATCAATGGCGTCACTTTGAGCGTATCCTTACGTCATTTTCATTCATAGTTTTCTAGAAAATGGTTTTACTTTACCTATTACGCTTTGTTACCTATTATCAATGTAACACATAAGAAAAGAAGATTATACTTGTTTAAAACTATATAATTTTGAATGTTGTATTTTATCACAAGCGTAACTCTTGCTCAAGAGAGCAAGAGGTTGTCGAAGATGCAACTGAAGCAATTTTAAAGTCCATTGAATACAGTGAATTTCTAAAAAAATACGTCTGACTTTATCATTACAGAGCAGAGCATACACCTCTGCTTTACCCTTCAGTGGTAAGGTAAAGGTATAATGTTGTTATGATAAGTTAAAGATTTGCAAATTGTTAATATCTATGTAAAACTTTATGAACATTTAGGTATTTATAGCAATCATGTTATTAATTACATCACTACATGTTATATGTCATGAAATTGTTTCAATGTTTATATTTTTCACGTCACAATAATATTATTATAGCCCATGAATTATAGTTTAAATTCTTGGCCTCTAAATCTGTGGCCGAACAAAAGATTTCCCAGCGGATGACAACGCTTAGTAGGTAACTGTATTATGTGACTGCTGCTCTTAAGATGTAGAATCTCTTCATTTTCAGAAATGAAATTTCTTTTAGCAGCCAGTTTGTGGTTATAACTTTATTAGTTTCTTAATTCGGGTTGAATTTGTCGTTGAGTGTGAGAATTGCGTTTCATTTTTAGCAAGAAACACCGAAAGTGTTCAAAACAATACCAAATATTACTTAAGCAGTAAATATAATTTAATAATAATAATATTCCACAACTATCACACAACGCCATCTAGCCCCAAGCTAAGCAGAGCTTGTGTTATGGGTACTAGACAACTGATAAACATACTTATATATTTCTAAATACATACATAATATTATAGATAAATTACACCCAGACACAGAACAAATGATCGTGCTCATCACACAAACATTTGTCCTGGGTGGGAATCGAACCCACGACCTCCGGCATAGCAGTCAGGGTCACTAACCACTAGACCAACAGGCCTGTAAAAATATATTTTGTATGTACAGACGCCAGCACATCAACCTACCTCAATCTGTCAAATTTCTTTAATAGATTTTGAATTATTCCCGTTGGATCCCACTTTTGAATCTCACTTGAATATTTTTCCCGATGGATCCCAGAAAAAAATATTACTATGTATTCCCATTGAATTCCATATGCTTTAAAAATCTGAATGCGAGTACTTTCAACAATAAAATTGCTTATAATAAAATTATGGTATACCTATTGATTTATTCACGGTTCGGACCGAAGCCGAAGTATCGGCCGGGAATAACTAAAAAAAAGGATCCAAGTGGGATTCAACAGGAATAAATCTAGATTTTTAACCTAATCGTATTAATTCGAAATAGAAAATGTTCGATTGGTCAAATTTGACAGATTGGGGTAGATTGACCTGCTGGCGTCTGTACGTTTATTTGTAGTGTACTTACTCATTCTACACACTTTCTAGAGGAAAATTAAAGCAAACACTTCACCTATTACTTAGAGTCTAACTTAATAAGAAACATTTCACACATTTCAACGTTAAATGAAAACAAGAAAACTCCGCCATTAACTCGATTTCACAAAAACAAATCTTCCTTTTCACAACTCGCGAGATGCACTTACTCAACTCTCAGAAACCCAATCTGAACACTTTGAAACAATTTCCGCAACAGGAAAACTAACAAATGAAATTCCGCCAATTCTTCAGCTGCGCTCAATATGAGGGACTTGCCTGAGGTGTCAGTGTCGCATACTTGCACAACTTATGCTTTGCAAGTCTTGGATTCCACGATAAGTTTTCCACAGAGCCCGTGAAGTAAATGAAAGTTGAAGTTGAATCTCAGGAAGCTATGTAAGGAGATATAAACCTCCGTAGTATTGCTTTGAAGTTTGAGAGATATGGAGAGTAGATTCTTGTCATCTTTGTTGAAATGAGATGTCTTCGTCTGTCATCATTTCTCTCATATTGTAGGATAAGCTAGCCTCGAGGGTGCTACATACACTCTAGTAGGCATGATTTGATACAGCGAGGCGGCAAAATCAAATATAATCATGTAAATATACGTTCGGAAAAACTGCTCGATCTGTGCTGAGTCTGAGACAAATATGTTTCAGCGATGGTATATTACGACTACCGGAGTTTTCCCTACGTAATCTTATTTTTTTATGTAAATCGAATATTGTGGTTCCATAAGTAGGTACGCCCGAATATTGAGGTACATTACTGTACATAGTTACATAATTATCCATTTAGAATTCACTCTTCCAGACTTCATAATAAGAGGTAATTAGAAGACTATGTTCTGAAATCTATATATATAAAAGCGAAAGGTCACTCACTCATAGGACACGAAATCTCGGAAACTACCAGTCCTAGGGGTTTGAAATTTTCCAAAGGGGTTCTTTTTATGACGTAGGCGCTCGCTAAGACGGGATTTTGCGAAATTCCACCCCTAAGGGGTTGTTTTTGGGGTTGATAGTTTGTATGAAACTTTGTTACTACAGGTACTAGGAGTTTCAAAATTTGCATGCGAGTTCTTTTTAGGAAGTATGTGCTACTTACGTAAGGGGTTTTTCGACCCCTAAGGGGTTGTTTATGGTGTTGATAGTTTGTTTGAAACTTCGTTATAATAAGTGCTAGGAGTCTCAAATTTTGTATGGGGGATATTTTTAGGAGGTAGATGCTCACTTAGACGGGATTTTGCGAAATTCGTCTCCTAAGGGGTTGTTTTTGGTTTTGATAGATAGAGGTCTCAAATTTTGCTTGGGAATTCTTTTAAGGACAAAGATGCTCACTAAGACGGGATGTTGTGAAATTTACCCCTAAGGGTTTGGGGGGCATGGATAGTTTGTATGAAACTTTGTTATTACAAGTACTAAGAGTTTCAATTGTTACATGAGGGTCCTTTTTAGGACGTAGTTGGTACTTACGACGTGATGTTGGGAAATTCGACCCCTGAGGGGTTGTTTTTAGGGTTGATAGTTAGGAGTCTCAAATTTTGCATAGGGATTCTTTTTAGGAAGTAATTACTCACTAAGGCCGGATTTTGCGAAATTCGACCCCTGAGGGGTTGTGTTTGGGCTTAATAGTTTGTATGAAACTTTGTTACTACAAGCACTAGGAGTTTCAAATTTTGCATGGGGTTGTGTTTAGGACTTTAATGCTCACTAAAATAGGATTTTACGAAATTCAACCCCTAAAGGGTTGTCTTGGGGTTGAGAGGTAGAAGTTTCAAATTTTGCATAGGGATTCTTTTTAGGACGTAGATGCTACCTATGACGGGATTTTCTGAAATCCTATCCCTAAGAGGATGTTTTTGGGGTTGATAGTTTGCATGAAACTTCGTTATTACAAATGCTGGGAGTCTCAAAATATGCATAGAGATTTTTAGGACGCGGCCATCGCACACTTTTAGGCACGCCCGCAATCGCGCCAATAGCAGGCATGCTAGCGAAGGAGGAGGCGGGATGCGTGAGGGAGAGGACAGCGTCCACCTTACAGCCCAGCTGCAGTGGTACACGCCCACTGCGACGGACGTCGCAAGATGATCTCTGGCCACCGTAGGCGCGGAAGTGGAAGGCGAGTAATGGGCGACTCACTGTCCGACCTTGGACCATGCCCGGGTCGACGGCGCATTATGTTCCACGCGCTCAGAGAGTGTCAGCACAATGACGGGGCCTCCCCTTAGAGGGCCAAAGCCTACCGGGGTCGCGGGACTAACGAATACCGTGACCCTGAAACGTAAAGGGCTATTGAAGGACACCGTGGCTTTTAGTCAGTACAAGTCTGACAGTCCCTCCTGCCCTGCCCTGGGTGACAGGACTCTCATTTGATGAAATTAACACGCTAAAGAAAAAAGATGCTCACTAAGACACGACTTAGTTTTTGATAGTTAGGAATCTCAAATTTTGCTTATGGGTTTGTTTTAGGACGTAGGTGCTACCTCAGGCGGGATTTTGTGAAATTTGAACCCCTGAGGGGTTGTTTTTGGGTTGATAGAATTTTTGTTGGATATTGATTTAGATTTTCCAAAAGTATCCCATAAGGACAGCCGGGAGTAGAAATTCACAGATAAAAGTTTGAAATACGCGCAGACGAAGTCGCGGGCGAACTGCTAGTTATTTTATAATTTTATTCTCCTTCATTTAAAATATTAAACTAGTGAAAAAAAATCAGGTTGCTTGTTACTCATAAAATTAAACCGCAATTTATTTAATTACTTAACCTTAATAATAATTTGACTCGAGCATAATTTGAAACTTAAGCTTTTTATTACGTTCGGGCAAGACAGTTATTATCTGGGTTGGTCTTGAAGTTTGCCTTCATTGTTTTACTAATAATGCCTTCGAGACTTTGGATATCACTAATTATGATATAAAAAATAATTATTCTTAGCTTGAAATAACTTGTTAATTAACGAATCTATATTCATTCTTAAAAATGTCTTACCCTAGGTTATTTTGTAATGTGTCTTGGCCACAGAGTTCTCTCGATTACTTGAACTTCTTATATTGCAGAAATAGTCTATTTCTTTGAAAATTCCGATCGTCGTCAAATGCTTGTAGCTTTTGTGTCAAACAGTTCATAAGATTTTACGTTATTTTTGACGTAGTTAAAAGAGAGGATCATTTATTTTGTACCTATTAAGCATTTTTTTAATTGGAGAAGAGACGACGTTTCTGAAATTTAACTTTAAAAAGTTAATTTAAAAACATTAAAATAGAAATAAAACCTTGTAAACACTACCAGAAAAATCTTCTACTGAAACCAACAATTTTTCGCTTAACATTAAGAGCGCACTTAGTCAACGCCATACAAATTAAGTTTTCATTACAAAGACCTCAGAACTTTGGGCATGATTTCGAGTTTTCTTATAAAACACTGGATTCTGAATATTCACTCGAGTTAGTTTTGAAAGTTCACGGGATTTATTGCGTAATGCGGTAGAGGTGCAATGGAAGCGGATTTCTAAATGCTTGTGGCTGAAACCAGATATAATTGTAGTAAAATCTGAATTGAGGTAGGTATGACTGCCAGATTCGTACTGACTGTAATCGACGGTGATCCATCAATAGCCCTTTACGTTCCAGGGTCACGGGTTCCTGATGAGACAGTGCCGCGACCCCAAATCGCTAGCTTAAATTTATAATTCCGATTGTTTTTTTGTTATGCTTTACTCTTAAGCCCTAGTGGTTTGGTGAACTTTAGTAAAGAGATACTCGTAGATGAAAATGATGAAAGCCTGGTGTAGACTGTAGTATAAGAATTATCGAGGGGTGCGGACGACGGTGAGTGGAGCCTCGGACAAAAATTTGAAAAAAAAATACATGTGGCACTCGGAGACTGCCTCGGTGAAGCTATTGCATAACTTTTTTATTTTAAAAGAATCTGGCCGTTTAGAATGTAAGAAAAAGTAAATTGTTTTTATGACGGATATTTTTATGATTGCCGAAGTCTCCCGAACTGAAACGATGTTAGACGATGCGTGGTGTCAGGTTTTTTGCTTAGGTTTTTGGAAATTTTTTGATTCGGTCGCCGCGCTGCGCCGCGCTCAGACCCTGCGATAAAAGCTATGCAATAGCTTAAAAACAAAATAACACATGGCTAATAGGACTAGGTACTTTTTTAAGATAGATCCTCTAACATATAAGTTTTACACATTAGCAAAAACGCCAATCTCTTTTCATCCATCAACCCTATCTTTTAATCCTTGAACTAGGATTGCAAGAAAACCCTACCCAACCCCAGCACACTCTGTTCATTATACAAGTCGCTGCCAACGTCACCACGTACACTGAAACGTAAGGCACTCAAGAGACGCATACCGCAAAACAAGTTTCATAACCACTCCACCGTCTCATAATCCCTCCTGAAAAGCGACGACGCACCGCTGAAAAATGCCTGAAAGCTATTAGAATTTATCATGAAAAAGTACGCTTGAAAAAGACTTGCAGGATTTTACTTCTACGGCTTGAAAATGAGAAAATGATATGTGATTTATTACGATATTGGATTTTTTAAGTGGAAAAGCTGAATTGGGCACTGAGCATTGTGTGCTTTGGTGTTTAAATAGAGTATATTTTAACGGAATGAAAAAGGAATTTAACATTGAACTCAACATATTATTTGTCGTTACCGAAAAGGTCACGTTCCGTTGAATTTGTTTTAATAAAAAATAATGTTAAAACTTCTCTTCAGTAAAGCACGCCAATGCCACGTATGGCAAAACGACATGTTACGTTTATCCGTAATTCAGAAAACTAACAATGTTTTTTAGTTGTAACTGTATTTTAAAAAATCGGTTTCTTACATTTTGACTGTTTCATTTTAATCGGTAAGTGATTAATTTTTGACATATAAAAAAAAACTATTTCAATATTTCTGTGCAATAGGAGTTTGGAAAAGCATAAGTAATTCTAATAAAGCCGTGTTAAATGTTCGTTTTTTACTTCTTTTCAATAAAAGTTTTTACATGTGCCCCCGCTCATTATATCGCCACCTGTCTACTTGAATTAGTGTAGGTAAATTCATAAATTCCTATGTACAGAATAAGACCCCGTGGGTAGTCATTTCCTTTATTCGTAGAAAATTCTAATCATAGAATTTCTATAGGAACTCGCCGGTATTGTTCAAAAGGTCAAATTTGTGCCTGTTGTCATTTTATCGAACAATTCCGTACCTTGAGCCTTGGTCCTATTTTGGAATTTGATAAAAAGTCGCTTGTCATTCTCAAAATATTTTCAGAAAAAGGTTTTTTTTGTTCTCATACAATAGTTTATTTAAGTAAACTATTAAACATTTATTCAAAATAGGCTCAATTTATCAGCACTTTATGAAGGTCAAGTTTTATTTATGACAGTCCCCAAAAGCGCCCCCTTCGACACTTTCTAGTGTTTTGGCTAGAAAGAAGAAGTGGTAGAACAAACTCCCGAGCAACACATCTGCCTGCACGGTTAGAAGAATCAACGACTAACGACTCCTTCATCATCATCATCAGCTTAAATGTTCCTACTGCTGGGACACAGGCCTCCTCTCTATAAGCGGGAGTGGGCCATAACCTATCTACCATACGTCCCAGGTGCTTATTGGTAGGTGTCACATGTCTTCGAATTTTTGGTTCTAGGACATGCCGGTTTCCTCACGATGTTTTCCTTCACCGTTTTGAGAGCAGTGGTGATGAAATAAATAGATAACACAAAGTAATGCGCCTGCCTGGATTCAAACCCACGATTCTCAAAAGTCGGTGCCGATACCACTAGGCTACCACTGCTCAATGTGAGTTTAAATGTTTGTAAATGCACCCAGCACTCATGAGAAATTCATAGTGAAAGAGAACATTAAAAAAATCCAGCATCTGTTTATATCTCTCTGGTAAAAAGGCATCCACCCTAACTAGAGTGTGACTTGGCCAATCACCACACCTAGCACCAAGATTCCTTATAGACTATAACGTCTATAACACAACAGAGTTTTTCGAAGGTGTAAAAAGCTTCCACATAATACTAGACCCAGGGGTACCACACACATTTTAGTGAAAAGTAACTTTTCATACTAATATATGCTTGGATAAACGGAGCAAATGGAGCGGAACGATAGCTGCTTATGGCTAAGTAAGTTCAAGGTTAAGGAGCGCTTACCTAGGTCGGTTTCCCGGTCGGTTCCCAATCTACAGGATGGGGAACCATCTAATACATTAGTGAGCTTCCTTCGTGCCATGGCAAGCTGAACCTTGCTACCATGTGTAGATATTTGACATTCCTTACAAAAATTCAGTGTCCTGAAAGTCTGACAACCCTGTCTTACCAATAGGGTACCCTTTATATCGCTATACTGGTCTGTGGTGGTTAAATAATGTATGCTTGGACATAAAATATCTACAATCAGAAAATAATTAATAATATTTTTTTTTTTTTATTATTTTCGTAAAATTATTTTCGTGTAATTACCAACTAATGCAAATCGTGTCTTTTATATTTCGCCAACTGACACGATAATTATTTTTATCATAGAGAAGAACGAGCGAAAATTATTAAGGTAATTAGGGTTTCTGTAGCAAATCTGTTTTCAGCCTTGATTGTTCGCTACGCCTACTTCTTCTTTACTCGAAACATATCAACACCAACCAAAATACTTTGGCCATTATTACCTTAGTGTTGGCACTGAAATAAAACTATTTTTGAACAGACTAGAGAATAATATTTATAACATTCAGGAATATTATTTTGACGCACGAACGAGTATGTTAAATATTGTGACGAAGATAAATTAGTTGTAAAGGCTTTTAATATAAAGGCGTACATATTTTTATGATGGTTAATAGTATTGTAGCCCTTATTTCAATATTTATTTTTTTGACTTTTTCAAGGAGCTTTGTCAAAGTACAATCAATGTATGAGACTACGACTTATTGCAAAGGCAAACTTTTTTCCTGTGGTGATACATAAATAAATCTATTCTAAAATGTAAAACTGGTTTTATTCCACAAACCATGGAACAATTGCCTCGTGTCCTGTATAATAACGCCAGCACATATCCCTATCACAATCTGTCAAATTTTCCCAATTCAGCTTTCTTTTATATTACGATAAAGTCGTAAATTTTTTAAATCAAATGGACAGATTGGAGTAGCCTGATGTTCTGGCATCTCTACATTACAGAAATTAATAGTGATTACTGAAAATACCAAACTCCTTGTTATGACTGATTCAATTTTGATCGATCGATGCGCTAAGATGATTTTTATGGTTCTTATATGACACTAAAATTGTCATAACAAAACGGTAAAAGATACTGACCAAACTATAACAGTTTCATAAACAGCTGAATATACTTCTGCGTTTTCCACACGTAATATCAGAGTATTACATATAGTGTAGAAAAGTTATACCCACAAGCCAAGCGATGCAATTTCAAACCAAAACAGAAAATACACTATTTCTTAAATTGTCCCCCACTAGAAGATTTCTGTATGCTGAGGGAAAAAATCCTTATATTACACTCCCCACAGTGCGGTATTAGAGCAGAATATTGCAGGGGAATTACTAAGCAATTCCCTTGATCTTGGCAATCACGCGCTGCTCCGCGGAATGCTTAGGTTGAGTTCCACCGCTGCAATCGCACGACTTGTGAAAAATATTGCGACTAGGAAGAAAACATTTCTAAGACTCGAGTCTAATATCTACAATTCTACATACCACAAACATTTTCAACCTCTAGACTTTCCACTGCTATCATATGATTATTTTCTACTAGCTTCCGCCCGCGACTCCGTCCGCGCGGATGTCGGTCTTCGCGTGGATGGTTTATTTCTCCATTTTGAGTAACTCTGACAATGACATCTTATAAATATCTATTGGACCCAAATACGGCTAAGCCTATAATAATTAAGGAGATCCCTCTATTGAGCTACTGCTGTTGAGCTCGCCTTCTGTAGTAAGTATTTTTTTCATAGTAATTCCGACCTTGTATTTACAAATAACTGATCGGAACAGTAATCAAAAAGGTCGCGCTGAAAAGCACGGTTTAAAGTGACACGCATACAATATTAATTCCACGGACGACCGCTCGCCACACTGGACACGTGCGCTCGCATCAAAATTCAGAATTTATATGCATCGCGCGGCGCGGAACGCGGCTCCTTATATAGGAGTCAGGGAGGCGTGGCCAGCGTGTGCCGCAAACGGTTCAAGCCAAATCCGACTTTCGGCGCTACAGGTTACGGCGCTGAATCCACTGCGGGTAATGCAACGTGTGTTCGCGGTTCTACAGAACAACGTCTATGAATAAAACTGAAAAATAAGATTTTTTTTCTACGTATTTTTCCAGGATAAAAAGTATCCTATTTTATGCCCAGGATAATAAGGTATAATGTTACCAAGTTTCATCGAAATCGAACCGTTAGTTTTCACGTGATTCCTGCACATACAGACAGACAGACAGACAGACAGACAGACGGACAAAAAATTTTTTAATCACATATTTGGGTTTGGTATCGATCCAGCAACACCCCCCGCTATTTATTTTTTCAATATTTTCAATGTACAGAATTGACCCTTCTACAGATTTATTATATGTATAGATAAGATGGTTTTAGGTTGCCACACGAGCCCCTACAAGTTGACAGAAGTCACAACATCACATTTTTTTCCAATTTTCGGTCTAGGTCACTCCAGTTTTTTCATTTTCATTTCTTGTATTTTAAGAGCACTTATTTGAGTGTTTTTTTTTTTTTACAGATTTACTGTCAAATGTGTATTGTACATCAAAATTGAAAAGAATTGAGATCCTTATTTTGGAGAGCAGCTCTAATTATACTATGTTAGTTACAGATTAAAGTAGTGGGGAGATTTATTTATTTATTTATTGCACAATGTACCATTGTTACAAGCATGGCTGAAAACTAATATATACATTACCCTGTTAGGGCGCAGCAAAATAACTTAAAACTATAGTAATTATTAACTTTAGTAATATGGATTGCAGTGTATCACCAGTATGGTCAGTTTATGTCCCTTAAATTCATCTCCCCCCGAAGCCAGTTTAAAGTATAGCAATAAGATAAAAAAAACCCAGTCGCGTTATCAAAACGTCCCTCTAACCACTTCGTTCGGTGATACGTTCGGCTGAGGACAACCCGCGTTACACACACTTATATTATTTTTGATAACCACTCGCTTGTGAACGTAAGCTATCGAAATGTTTGTACCCACTACTTTATTATAGGCGCTAAGTAAAAGTAGGGAGCCATAAGATATTGAGGTGACAGAAAAAGGAATCAGGAAAAATAAATGATTTATGATAGAAAGTTATTGAAAATAATATGAATTTATCTAAAACACATGCACGTAAAATACGCGCATATGACGTGGAGTTGCGGATACCAGCCCGTTATATGGGCTGTTGTTGTTATTGCACAATGGCATGCTTGCTCTTAAAGCCTCCTGCAGACACACGCGATTAATCGCGCTGCGACAACGAGCCAAGCTAATTTCCACTCTAAAAATACTCCGAATGGACCGCGATATGTCGCCCCGCGCGATTAATCGCGTGTGTCTGCAGGAGGCTTAATTTTATACATTGCAACAGTTTGCAAGTACCTAATTTACGAGTAGAGTTGTTAGCAAACAAACGATATAATAAATAAGAAGTCATTTCGACATCTCAGCTTGATAATAACATAAAAACGCTTGTTTGTTTTGCAAATGTCATTGGTTAAAACTTTGGCAAATCAATTACCAGCAAAAAATTTAATCGAAACGTCGATCATTGTGGGTATTTTTACAATGAAACACGCTCTGTTTTTGATGAAAAAACAATTCTTCAATACCGCTCGTAGGTACGTTTTTGTTCTCGTTGGCCGTGACCGTATCACTGTTTGAAACCGACGAGAGTTTTATCGCTGGTCACTATTTCGTTACAAAATTCAATAAAAATCTCAACAAACTCTATTCCAGCTGCTGTGCTACGTAACTAACTGTGAAAAAGTTGAATTAAAAATTCCTTTGTACGGAACCACTGGAGGTCCATCAAAGCGTCGATATACCGGTTTTCATACGATTCAAAAATCTTTTTGTACCGTTTCCATAAAATCATCGCAGCTCTTGAAATGGCAAATTGTACTACTCGTAATTAATTTATGAAGGGTTAAAAATCCTTTTTTTGTTGATTGTGCCAGAGTGCTGGGCCGTACGGATGGCATAAAAGAATTCCCCGAAGTACTTTTTCTCGGGAAACAGTATTAAATAAATCATATTCTTGACAGTAAGTGGACTTGAGTACTTGCTTAAAAAGGTGGACAAAAGTTGAGGATGGTTTTTTGTCCGACAAGACGTTCTGTTAATAAAGTGGAGCTCTTTGAGGAAAGTTTCTCTGAGAATAGTAATAGAGAAAGTAATTCCAGTGCAACTATTTCAGACGACCAACAACGCAGGGCAAAATTATTATTAAATTTTTGAATTCTTCTTGTAACAGTGTATAATAACTTAAAATAGTGTAGCTTCAAACCATTTAAATTCATGATCATTTAATTACCCTTCTCTTGATTATGTTGTTGATCGCATTTAGTGAAACCAGATTCAGTTAAATACCGATATTTAACATGGAACGGACCTCTTACCTGACCTCAACAGCCCAACAGATAAGTCAAGGCAATACGATAAAACTTGGAAATAATTATTATCGGACTATAATGCCAACAATTACCTGTCAACGGTCTACATTAATGTCAGCCAAGAACAACAAAGGCACAGACACAACTCGGTATATTATAATGGGTTGTTGTGAATCCACAGATCAACATAGACTAGCACGGTTCATATTTGAAGATCGACCTATGCGGCTGTGATTCTTTAGCTACGAATATAAGCAAATAGTTTATAATCATTTCTATAGAAGTGTCTTTAACATAAGTGTGGAACATTAGATTACATAAACTTTTCATTAGCATCATCATCAGCCTATAATGTTGCCACTGCTGGTACACAGGCCTACTTTCCGTGAGAGGGTGTAGGCCATTTAATCCACCAGCACGCATTGGTTGATGTCTCAAATGAATTTGATTTTTTTTTTGTTCTAGGACATTTTTTTTTGCGTGGTAAAATCATCGAATGAGTCCTCCCACCCACACTGTCAGACTTGTCACGGTAATGGAATAAGTCCCGCGACCCCGGCAGGCTTTGGCCCTCTAGAGAGGGGGCCCCGTCATCTTGCTGACGCACTTTGAGGCGCGCGTGGAATACAATGCACCGTCGAACCGGGCATGGTCCATGGTCGTGCGGCGAGTTGCCCATTACTCACCGCCCGCATGCCCGGTTCTAGGACATGGCGATTTCTTCACGATGCTTTTTTTTCACCATTTTGAGAGCAGTAGTGATGAAATAAATTAAACAAAGTACGCAGACGCCTGGATTCGATCTACAACTCGTAAGTATAGGGGATACCACTGGAGCATCACTGACCACACAGAAACTTATAAATTATCATAATACCTAATAACTAGGCAAGAATCAATTTCTCCAAGTTATATCATGATGTTTCTCCCCCCACAACAGTAAACGCACAGGGAGTATTAACTTATAGGGTTTATGGTTCATACAGTGCACAGATTGTCAGGTTGCCAGGGCATAACCGTATCCATTCCCTGTTAATATTCCACCAGCTTGCCGCTATACAAATTGCAACGGTAACTTTGACAAACACCATGTATGTATCCAGTCAATTAAGAAATAAATTGATGAACTTCACAAAGCATCGCGTTTGTAAACTACTAAGCATTAAAAGTAAGTGACAGTGCTTCTTAATTATTATGTTTAAGTTCCATGCTATAGGCATCGAAGCAAATGCCATCAATTGAGGTCAAATTCCGACTCCACGGTGCTTCATAGAAACTGGTGAGAAAATGCAGTAAAACTTTGCCCTATTCGAAAATCGAACTCAATACCCTCCTAAATGATGGCGGTATTTGACAGATAGTAAATGAATTAATGGGAACTCGGCTCCTAAATTAATTGTAAATGTACTTTTCAAACTGAATATTATCAACTATTAAAAAACACACACTCCTTCTAGTAATCAATCAACATACTCCTATATTTGTCTCCAAACATATCTATTTGTATAAAATAACACTGGAAGAAAAATCAGCCATCCATAAATTGACATCCTTCGATTCAAACTTGTTAAATAGACCTAAAACCCTTATTACGGGGGTCTCCCACAGTGGCCGGTGTGTGGTAGATGTGTGGCCGCCACGTATTAGAGTCGATCACAACTGTGGCCGCTGACGTACGTGGGTCAGACGGATTGACAATAATGACAACGGTTTCCGTTCTAAGACATGGAGTGGGCTGGTCTAAGATGTGGGAGAGGGCGGAGTTACATCGAAATAAAATAAGAAACACATAGTTTGAAGAGGTCATGAAGATTTTTAGGGGATTCTTGTTGTGGTTTAACTGTAAAGTGGGACATTGTAATTTTCTGGTCAAAAAGAGATCATGTCAATAGTTTTGGTAGCCCTTCAGCCTTTTTGAAGTAACGTTTCTACTACTAGCAAGCAAAAGCAAAGCCTAAAATTTCCAATTTCTGAGACAAAGGTCTTCACTCTGGGAGTATCTGACAAGGTCAAACGCGAACCTATCATTAAATAATAATTTAAAAATGTATCTTTACTTTAATAAATCATGTCGGTACCCTAAAGAGCAGATGGCACATGATGTAACCTCTATTATGACTTCATTTGTTTAGTTAAGTTATTCTAATTAGATTTCTGTATTTTATTTGCAGTTTAACTGAAGTATTTACTGCGTTTATTGTATGGAAAATTAGAAAAACGCCTCTAGTGTATGAACGAGTAACTATTTTTTTCCATTAAATTAATGTCAAAATTCCCATTTTCTTTGCAAAAACGTGAAAAGTCATGGTGTTAAGACAGTCATAATCACTGCTATTTTTTTTTCTAAGTCTTCGCCGGCTTTAACTCGAACCATCTCCAAACAAAAACCGAAACGTAATCGTTCACGTTTGACGTTAGAGCACGTTAAATTACCGGCGCGGAATCTTATTTATTTGACAGCGGGACGTGAGGCCGCCGCCTCCGCCTCCGCCCAGATTAAAGTTCCTTTCTTCAGATCTTTTACAACGACAGATTACCTTTTTTTGGAACGTCGAGAATGGAAAATAAATATTTTCTGGAGTGTTGTAAAAGTTTCGTTCAATGTATTGGGTAGTCGTAAACATGCTGGTGATTTGTTATCGGATGTCTGTTGAGTGATTTCTTGATGTAATATCACTGACTTCCTTTCTGTTGCCCATGGATCTCGGTTTTGTGCCGGACCAATATTAGTCCTCAACGATCGTCCTTTGTTCACCCGGTGAAGATACCTTACCTTTTGAGGATTTTATATGTATTTGAAGTACGTTACAAGCACACTCGAGTCTCAACTAGTGCGTGAAATCTCTGTCATGGTATAGTCTACGTTGACAAAATATTCAAAATTATTTGAGAAGCGTTTCCATATTTTAAAAAGAATTAGTTTACAAATCAAATGAACACGATAATTACCACGCAGATTACTATTTATGAGATCACAGAGCAATTTATTTTTACAGCGTGCAATCATCTCGTCACTACTATTTTGAATGTGTGGTTCAGTGGTTCATTATACTTGCTCCTAAAAAGGACCAAAACATAAAATCATAAGCATTACTTTAAACCTATCAATATCAGTAATTTGAGACTAAACCTTTCTTTTAAATATTCTTAATCTAGGCTCAGTGAATATTCATGACAAACTGAGAGTCTAATCTCTAAATTCGTTCCAGTTCTCATCTTTAAAACTTTCACTAACTACCTATCGAATCTTCTAAATCTACCTAAGTGTAATTTAAATAGTGTATTTAACTTTAATTTTCCAAAATCGTTATACAACTGTTTCGTATTTAAGCTATTGTCAAGCAGATAGGCGAAGCGAACGCGTAGCGAACGTGAAGCGAACGCGAAGCGAACGCGAAGCGAACGCGAAGCGAAGCGTTTTTGTTTTTTAATGTATGGAATTGTTTGAAACCTGTCACTTAGATTATCGGATCGGTTTCGCTTTTCAATATGACAGGATTCGCTTCGCGTTCGCTTCGCGTTCGCTTCGCGTTCGCTTCGCGTTCGCTTCGCGTTCGCTTCGCGTTCAGTTCGCGTTTGCTTCGCCTGTCTGTTTGACAATAGCATGAATGTCAGGTGAAATAAAACGTAAAATAATTGTTTCAAAACTTTTTTTCAGTCGTTATTAAGTACCCAAGAGTCATGAATGTTTAACGATTGTTTTTCAAGGGTCACTCGTTGTAACGAGCTCTTCAATTCAGAACATAATATATAAATTAATCTAAACGACTAATTAGTGTCCTGTGACCTTTGGTACGGCTACACTTTGACGCCGTGAATTTATTATAAAGCCATTAGGACTGAAGTTTTATTAGCTACTAAAAAAGTAAATTAAAATATTGTGTTAGTATCGGTAAATGGTTTAACGAGACATTATTCAAGAGTTTTAGTAGGTGGTCCGTGTTAAATAGCCCATTTAAAAAGTTTATAACAGGTAATATGCTCCACCAACCTTGAAATGAATTTTTGGGTTGTAGGTACGGACCAAGGCGCCTAGCAATTTTCTAAAAAGTTAAATAAATATATTATTAAGAAAACCAGCTCCATAACATTCCATCGTATACCTAATTATTGTATGAACGTGGATGAAGCCAAAAGATTATGGAAAGTTCGTACCAGGTGTCGTCCTGTAGTTTTAATTTTAAAAGCATGAATAACCGACAAAACAAACTATCATTTATAAAATGTCTGTTGGCTAGAAACTGTATAAATTATTTTGTACAAAACATTTTTTTTTGAACAAACCGTTAGGAAAAGCTGTACCTACCCAATGAGTCTGTTCTCAACTCAGTAGAAAATTACATGGAGGGCGAATGTGTCAAAACTTCCTTCATTTACGTGTTCGAGTCATGTTGGCAGTACGTGCGTCCGACGTCCTGCTACAAGGTCTATATGAATTAACTTTACAACATGCTGCCATCTATTTGCTTAGCTTCGTTTATATTTGCCAGAATTTTGCAGCACTGGGTTTTTTGCGCCATTGGCTTTAAAATGATTTATTATCTTTTTATTCTAACCATATTGTATGCTATCTACGCAATTTCGTATTAAACTGGTAACGTAACTCTGTTCTATACCTCATTTTTACGGCTTACTAATTATGTATAATACGAGGGCGGGTCAATAAGTCCGTGACTTTTTGATTTTTCCGCCTCTTAATTGAAATGGCAACACTGCTCCCGTCAACAGTCATCTGTCAGATGACTCTTGTCAAAAATTGAACAAGCTGTGACATTTAGTTTGTTTTTGACAGCCGTTAATATCAGACTACCGCGTTGACTGAGAAGAAAATGGAAAAAAGTGAATTTCGTGTGCTCATTAAGCATTATTTTTTGCGGAAAAAATCCATTACGCAAACCAAGGCTAAGCTTGATAAATATTATGGGGACTCTGCACCATCCATTTCCATGGTAAAAAAGTGGTTTACTGAATTCCGATGTGGCCGTACCAGCACGGAAGATGCCGAACGTTCTGGACGTCCAGTTGAGGTCTCCACATCCGAAACAGTTGAAAAAATCCACGATATGGTTTTAGCCGATCGGCGATTAAAAGTGAGAGAGATTGTGGAAGCCATAGGCATCTCGCACGGCTCAGTGGTTTCAATTTTAAACGATCATTTGGGTATGAGAAAGCTTTCCGCAAGATGGGTGCCGCGTTTGCTCACAATCGACCACAAACGCAAGCGTGTGACAATTTCGCAGGAATGTTTGGCGTTGTTCAATCGCAATATGAACGAGTTTTTGCGCCGTTTCGTAACCGTGGACGAAACGTGGATCCACCACAACACACCGGAGACCAAACAGCAGTCAAAACAGTGGGTTTCTCGGGGTGAATCGGCGCCAAAGAAGGCAAAGGTGGGTTTGTCAGCCAATAAAGTCATGGCGACTGTTTTTTGGGATGCACGCGGTATTATCCACATTGACTACCTTCAAAAAGGAAAAACAATCAATGGCGAATATTACAGCAACTTATTGGGTCGATTCGATGAGGCATTGAAAGAAAAGCGACCGCACTTGGCCAAGAAAAAAGTCCTTTTCCATCAGGACAATGCACGGGTGCACACATGTGCAGTTTCTATGGCAAAAATCCATGAATTGGGCTACGAATTGCTCCCTCATCCGGCCTATTCTCCCGATCTAGCCCCGTGTGACTACTTCTTGTTCCCAAACCTAAAGAAATGGCTCGGTGGAAAGAGATTTGCCTCCAACGACGAAGTCATCTCACAAACAAATGCCTATTTTAAAGACCTCGACAAATCATATTTTTCGGAGGGGATAAAAAAATTGGAGAAACGTTGGGCTAAGTGTATAGAGCTCAAAGGAGACTACGTTGAAAAATAAAATAACTTTTCATCTAAAAACCTGTGTTTCATTTAAAAAGTCACGGACTTATTGACCCGCCCTCGTATGTTGCTGCGTTATAATTTGCGCAGTCCGCATGGGGCAAGTTGCAGGCAAAAGCAACGGCTGTTACAGTTCAAATAACTTCACGATGAGCTATGATCTCCAGTTTTACAACTAATATTTTAGTATTAAAATCATCCCCTTATTTATATCTCAATCAGTGTAGTCATTTCAGATGATAGGCCTTAATTACCCAATAACACTAGCCATGCTTTGACTAGACTAGACAGACATGGCCATCAATAAACATTCCAAAACAATCATACTCATCATTCGCCATAATATCGACATTCCAATCAATGCAGCCTTAACATAACCATCATAGCAAACACATTTCATCCAACCAAAACTATCCGATTCCTACAAAATCATAGCCCCAAATATTTCAGGGGTTCATCCTAACATAATAACCGAACGTCGTCGAGGGGAACAATGTCCTATTTGAGAGCATCGTTTTGGCAAATGTGCGCCAGTGACGAAGCCAAAGCTGCGTGCATTTATCTTGGCCTAAGTCCATCATAATAATTATTGTGGAATGTGGTCTTTGTGTGAGCGGGGAGAAGGTTTATTTTGTTGAATTTACGTAATTAATTGCATAAAATAAATAATAATATTCGTTCATTTTTAACCGACTTCAAAAAAGGAGGAGGTTATCAATTCGACTGTATTTTTTTTTTTTTTTTTTTTTTTATGTTTGTTACCTCATAACTTGCGACTGGGTGAACCGATTTTCATGATTCTTTTTTGTTTGAAAGCTGGTGCTTCCCGTGTGGTCCCATTGTCACCATTTCAATATCTGATGATTGGATCCTGGAGAAATCGAGGGAAACCCTCAAATTTTATAGGCCGACGCACCGTTTTTCGCAAATATTATGAAGTAATTTAAGGACTTGCGTATGGTAACCATCATCTCATGTAGCTGAGCTGATGATGGAAGGTTCAACTCCTTAACAGTAAGGAGTAGGCATCGACTGACTTAGTAAATTATTTTTATCATTAAGTATTTCAAAGCACTACAATTTAATAAAGGTCTGGAGTATATCTGATGATGGAGCCGAGAGACAGTCGAGGGAACTCCTCAACGATTCACAGCAGCTACCTTGTGTTTGAGCTTGATTAATTTGTTTTGATAAGAACTTTACATCTAGATGAGTTGTAACTGTTATTAGGGGGCTGATGACGAAGACGAAGGACAGTTCAGGGAATTCCTCAACGGTTTACAGTAGCTACCTTGTGTTTGGACTTAATTCATTTATATTGATGAGAACTTTACACCTAGATGGTTTATAACTGTCATTAGGGTTCTGATGATGAAGACGAAGAACAGTTCAGGGAACTCCTCAACGGTTTATAGCAGGTATCTTGTATTTGGACTTAATTCATTTATACTGATGAGAACTTTGCACCCATATGGGTTATTGTTCGATGCAGTATACCTGCCATTTGGTCCCATAAAAAAATTATATATTTAGGTGTTCTTGCTTATTGGGGACATGAGCGATGTTATAACCGGTGCTACGGATAGTAAAATTCTAGTGCATATGTAAGAAAATTATGTATTTCACAAGAATTTGGGTTAAATGTTTAAACTGAAAAGTTTAAAATAAAAAAAGTTTTTAAAAAAAATCTAACCGACTTCTAAAAAAACAACCACGAAAAAGGGTAAAGGGTGGATCTCCAAAACGGGCGTATTCGTGTGATCGCTCTGGTGCTTTTCAGATATTGATATTTAATGGTAATCATGTATCTCATAAAAAAGTATGATATTCAAATAGTATATTTTTACTATTGGCCTTCAATTTACACTAACAGTTATGGAAATATTTAAGTTCAAAAAATTTCGCTACCAGAGCAATCATAATTGGCGCCAGAGCGATCATAAATGGTCAAATCAATTAAACAAAAAAATTAATATTGAGAAAAATATTATTTGTTTTGCCGTTTTTAGTCATAGGTATTCAGTATGTACGTGTAACAAGATTATATATGTAACAGAAATGTATTATTTTAGAAAAAGGTCAAGGCATATTATCAGTAATACATAAATAGGTATCAAAAATACGTTATAATTTCAAACTATTGCATTATAATTTAAAAATAACAAATTAACATAATTATAAAAATCAACTTTTGGCTTAGTTTCATTTATTTAGATTTAGACTATATTATCCAAAATTAGCCTACTTTTCTTCCTATGAACCTTTTGCTGGGTTGCTCGTAAGACGTTTTTCTTCAATTGATAGTTTATTTCGAGGCATGATTTCAATCTGCAAAGATAGTTGACATTAAATTTTAGAGAAGAAGTGGTTATGGTTAGCTTTAAATGCCAATTTAATAATATCATCAAGGTAAAATACGTCAAAATCTGTTTATGGGTTTAGGTTACCCAAAAAAACCCAGGATAGGTTATAAATTAAAGGTTATATAGATAGTTCATCGTTTGTCATTGTTACAGTCTGGTACTACTACTTAAAATAGATTTATAACTTACAATTAATGCAAAATATCATTGCTCTGGTCTTTTTGGACAGAGCAATCACATCCATATCGATCAGAAAAAGTCACAAAATCATGAATATAGCCGAATTTAAAAGTAGTAGAAAATTGTCATTACGTCTCATAAAAACTATCATAAAGATCACTTAATTCACATGACAAACACATTCACAAGCTTAATATTTAATTTGATAAACGTGCCATATCAATCAAAAAATTCGAGAACCAAATCCAGAGCAATCATAAACTTGCCTTCGTAAACTTACCTTCGCGGATAAGTGGCGCATAGGTATCCTCCTCAACGGTTAGACCACTGCTGGTGTTGTCCAGCGGGAGTGGAATAGAGTGTCTATAATGCGTAACTAGGGATGAGCGCGATGTTTTACCTCAGCGCAGAGCGATGAGATAAAATGCCCGGACACGATTTTAAATTCAAATTGTGGCAAAAGTATTCTTAGTATAACTAAAAGTATTTTATAACAATGAAGATTAACTATTTGTTATGTAATCTAAATAAGTTGTATCATAATATGTAGCTTCTCATTAAAAAATTAAAGAATATTTTTTTCATTCAATCGGGAGTTGGGACAACCCAGAGCGATCAGGATTTTAGGGTTTAAGATTTTTTTTTAATATTTTAAATAAACTTATTCATAATATTAGCCTTGTACCATGTAGATGAGACACCGAACTGTATATAAAAAAATATTTTGAAAACTTTTTTCGATTTGAAAAGGGGTTTTTCCAGCCCGACACGAAAAAAAATGCCTCTGGAGATCGACCCTAAAATAACCTACCAAAAAACTTTTCTTTCGGAAGTCGGTGGCAAAAAAGTCAATGAAATATAAAAGCAAAGCCACCGACTTCCGAAAGAAAAGTTTTTTGGTAGGTTATTTTACCCTTTTTCGTGGTTGTTTTTTTAGAAGTCGGTTAGATTTTTTTTCAAGCTAGTTTTCCGCTGTCTTTAATTGGTTTTCCAACTGATTCAGTGACTCTGTAATAAAAGTTATTCTAGTTACCGAGTGTCACCCTCCTAGTAAGACTTTCTACTTATTGACAATTCGTACTCGTATATTATAAGTCTTATGTTATTCATGTAAATTGACTGGTGGCCCGGGAACGCAAAGACAACGTGAAGCAACAGGTTGGTTTTAGTCAGTCAAAATAAGTCAGTCTTTTCTGCTCCACACAAGGTGTGAGGATTTTTGATAACTTTGAAACATTAAAAAAGGTCTCACACTGCAAAGTAAAACTCAAAATGTTTTGCATTGTTCCTTAATTTCCTCGCCTATCGCTCTCACAGCGACCTCGCTTCACCTCGACCGCCCTAGGCGAGAACAAATACAGTGTTGTGTCGGCCCCTCCTTTTGTTATTCTAACTTTTATGTATGGAAACGCTCTGTTATTACAAACCGACGTATTTTTATAAAGGATTTTATGAGCACACAATACATGCCTATTTTTACGTTATTCAAGGGTCGAGTGTGTTAATGAGTTTATTTGTTCGAGCGAATGTGTTCAAATAATGGGACGTCAAAAATAAAAAATAAAGATTTAAATTTCATTCGTACCGATGAATATTTTCAATTGTATTGCCTTGAGTGTATCTTTAGGCAAGTGCTTAAATTTTCTACTTGTTTTAACTTTGATTTATTTTTAGCATTATAAACAACACAATGCTCTATTTTTACCCGACTGCGCGACGCAAAGGAGGGTAATGTGTTTATCAGTCTATGTATGTATGTATGTAAGTATGTATGTATGTATGTATGTTTGTTTCTATGTGGCGTTCTAGAGACCAAACGCGTAGGCTGATTTTGATAATTCTTACGTCAATCGATTCGTCTTAACCTTGCGAGTGTCACTAAAGACATGACAGTAATCAAAATTCACCACAGCGACAACCAGACGCCATATTGTCAAAATGAAAAAAATAAAAGTCGATGAACTATATCAAGTGGGGTGTCGTTGAATAGGTATTTTAAAATCATCTTTAGGTTTCTTTTATCATTTTTCATTTTAAGAATTAGTTTAGGATATATAACGATTTACAGTTGTTTAACAAAACAATCATTCTCGCTAATTTTCTTACTTAATGATTTAAGTTTTTATTTCAAGTATAAACGATATACAAACAAAAAAAAACAGTGAACAATGAATCGTAACTAAAAAGAGTAAAATAAAAAAATAATTTAAAGAAAAACAAAAAACCCGACTGCGTACAAACTAATTTTGAAAAATACGTGAAAATTTAGCTTAAATAAACACTAAAAAGAAAGAAACAAGCCCAACAGAACAGCAGGAAGAAGCAGAACAGAACGACTCACAGTCGGGGCCCCTTGGGAAGATTTGATTGGTAAAATTTGAATGGGCCCCGACTGTGAGTCGTTCTGTTCTGCTTCTTCCTGCTGTTCTGTTGGGCTTGTTTCTTTCTTTTTAGTGTTTATTTAAGCTAAATTTTCACGTATTTTTCAAAATTAGTTTGTACGCAGTCGGGTTTTTTGTTTTTCTTTAAATTATTTTTAGCATTATAAACAACACAATGCTCTATTTTTAGCATTATAAACAACACAATGCTCTATTTTTAGCATTATAAACAACACAATGCTCTATTTTTAGCATTATAAACAACACAATGCTCTATTTTTAAGGTAGTCGTATAAAAAGACATTTTTGGATGCAGTTGGTCGGTGAGTAGTGCTCGCAAATATCATTTGTTCTGTGTCTGGGTGTAATTTATCTATAATATTTATGTATTTAGAAATATATAAGTATGTTTATCAGTTATCTAGTACCCATAACACAGGCTCTGCTTATTTTGAGAGTAGATGGCGTTGTGTGATAGTTGTGGAATATTATTATTATTATACTCGTATTTTTATTTTTAGGATGCTGTTGAAACTGCCCCGCTTCTGTAGCGCATCAGAGATGTTTGCACAGAACCGAACTGATGGTTTCCATGCAGTCATTCGCAAAAAAGTCTCATCACTGATGCGTTGAGTGCGGGTCAGTGACAATAGCATCCTGAAAACAGTAGCCGTATAAATGTGGTACCAGATGACGTTCTGTAGTATCTACCTCACCAGAGATGTGAGTTTATTATGTTTCTGTTTATGTTATTTCATTGTTTCATTGTGCTCGTCAATTATTACTTAAGTCTTAACTTGAGCTTTTTTCCAGTAAACAGAAACCTAGATGCCCTAGCAAGAACTAAACGTATTTCGGCCGTACAGGGTACTTAAAGTATTACGACGTAAATAGTGTGGACAATGAAAACGTGCCTCTGTACACTAGAGGCACTTTTTCATTTTCGACGAAATAATTGATTCCATCAAATTAACGTTACAGTTTTTATTTTTAAGTCTGATAGGGACTCTGAACTTAAAAATAAAATATTAATTGTAGGTACCAGCTTGTAATCTCAAGTAGTGACGTCACTCTCATTAATCAAGCTGATGACGCAGCACAATCTGCTCAACATGGCCGTCTGCTAACTGACAATGGTTTCCAGTTTCAAGGAATTTTCTTTTCACAGAGTACTTCTGACCTAATAAGGCTCTTTACTTTAGTTAAATTTAAATTCTCGTGCAATAAAATTTGAGTTGGCTGTGTTATTGTTCTAGAAATTAAACACACTGATTTTTAAACAAAATTCAAAGCAGTCTTTTTTAATTATAATGTTTTGTACGCAGTTCACAAAAATATTTTATTACACTACAATCTTTCAAAATACCAAGGCATTGTCAATTTAAAGCATTATGCTGTCTAAAAATAACAATATTTCAATAACTAAAGTTTCATAAATAAAATACAATAAATTGACGACCAGAATTTAAATTCACCCAAAAAATACGACATTTTCTACTCATTAAGCCTTGAATTCTTAGAAAATTTACAACGTTGTATATTTTACAAAACTTCCTTAATCATTGGAACTATTCCAATTAACCGAAGAAATATCTAAATAGAAAAGCGAAATTGGTTTGAATTCCTGACGATCTACATCCAAATAAGAAAAACGTTCCTCGAGGGGATTTGAAATCTCACTCACCGGGAAATTAAAAAACTTTCAAACCACTTTGGCAAACTTCGTTACTGGGATCCACTGGGTAGTTCCCGATCCTTCAAAATAACTAAATGTATAACTCGTCTACAAGTTGATGCGACTTGGTACGGCTTGTTTTTTTTTCTTTAATTTTCGCACGAGTGGCCAGCGTCAGTCGCCTCTCAAATTGTCTCGTGTCATGACACATAGAAATTTATTTCTTTTTAATGCGTTACACTTGGAATTTATCCTGTATCAAGTGTGCATTAACAAAACCTTTAAACTTTCGTACACAATCAGCTAGCTGTACTTTTTTTTTTTAAGGTGGTAAAATCATGGAATGAGTCCTCCCACCCTGGGTGGGGCGGAAGGGACTGTCAGACTCTTACTGACTAAAATCCACCCGTGTTCCTTCGGATGCCCTTTACGTTCCGGGGCCACGGTATCCTGTGTTAAGAAAAACCCGCGACCCCAGCAGGCATTTGGCCCCATAAGGGGCCCTGTCAGTTTGCTGACAACAGCCCGAAGGCGCGCGCGAAACACGACACGACGCGCCACCGACCCGGGCTTGGTCCTTGGTCGGACGGCGAGCTACCCATTGCTCACCGTCCGCAAGCCCGCTCCGCCGCTGTGCCCTTGTAACAGTTTACTTTTACACAACAAATTAAATTTTATTTTAGAATATAAAATACAAGAATGATATCAAAACACAGTTCAGCACTATACAGTTCACTGTCACGCACAGAAGGTTAGGCCTTGGTAATGATATCCAGCAAGAGGCCTCCACAGGTAGGACCGCAGCAGGTAGTGGCCCCAACAGGCAGGACCGCAGCAGGTAGAAAGAAGACTGAAGTAGACCGTCGACTGCACAAAGGGCCGAGTTAGAACGCCGCCGCCAACAGGTGGTATGCAGCACGCACTGGCCTCAACAGGCAGGACCGCAGCAGGTAGAGAGAAGACTGAAGTAGACCGTCGACTCCACAAACGCTGAGATAGAGCCAGCAAGTTATAGTATTCTGCCAAGAAGGCTAAGGTAGACTGACGTCTGCACAAAGACTAAGATACAGTATTCACTGGACAGAAGTCTGAGATCGAAAAGAGCCACTGTTCAACAGTCTGAGATAGAAGAGCCCTCTTCTGCCAACGGCCTCTGCTTTTATACCCATCAGCTTGTTTTCAAAATCAGTCTTCTTTTCTATTTTCAAATTAGTTTCTTCAAATGTAGTGGAACCCGACCATATCAGACCTCCTTCGTGTGCGTAAATTCGATAAGTAAAATTTAGAATTAAATTATTTAGTACAATCATAATATAAAAATTAAATTAGAATTAAATACAATATTTCAGCGAAATCTATTTGATAAAAATAAGCTAAATTATAAAAACCAAAAAGCAGCATCATAGACTAAGCTAGACAGAAAAAAGAAACTGACAGTTTGACATAAGTGTCACAAGAAAAATATCAATAAAAGGGTGATTCAATAGGATGACAAATAGGATGATAATGTATGTAAGTATACATAAATACTATACCCTCTGCTATTCAGAGGGACACGCGTTGGAGCGTCCACCCGACAGGCTATTCGCATACGGGCAAACAAACCCCTTAGGCACACAGTGCCTAAGAGTTTTTACCCGCATCCCAGGGTGCACCGGCCCGAAAAACAGGTCTTCCCCCCGGACGTATCCGAGAGGTAACTCCAGTCCACGGGCGCACGTGGAGGTTTCCTGTCTTAGCACCCCAGCTAGCTGTACTTAGAACAACTATTTATAGGTCTTTCAAATATTTGTGCCGAGATCGAACACGTTAATACATTCGTCGTATTTTTGTCGCTTGACTTTGCAGGTCGTGGCCACACCGTAGCATTTAAAATGGCAGCTATTTGTATGGGATTTACGTTGCGTTACTATTTAAACTTGATGTAACTGGACTGGTGAGTGTAATTGGTGCAGGCTTAATTACATTTTTTGTGCTAGCTTTTGTTTTCGTAACATTGCAAATATAGACTTAATTGACCGTGTAATATTTTTGTTTAAAAACTTGTCTTGTTAAATTAATTGCTGTATCAAATAAAATGAATAAATAATTAATTTAACGTAAAGTTTGGAATGCTGTTAAAAAAATTGTATTTTTTTATGAAAAATTGTTAATTTCCTCATTAGAAATTGACTGACTATTTCGAATATAGGCTTTTTTACACTTTTCTAGATATTTATCAAAGTATTTTAAATGTTCTAAAATTAATTGAAAGTAGATAAAAAAATAATAGTAGTCAAAGCAGAAAAATCTACATAGTTTATTCCACGGTTCGTTTCACAATAGGGAACATGGATGAAAAGCTTCATATTTATCAACTGTAGACTATTAAACGTTGATGAACATTCGCGTCATGCCGACCGGGGCCCACAGTCGCGGCTCGCGTACATTTCCTTCTACGCCTCGTTACTTCAAACCGCCCATCCGTTGGTAGGGAAGTGGGTCAAAGTCTTGGGACTATACCACCATCTCTTTACATAACTCTCTTCATCTCATTTTGTGAGAGTGATGGAGTAATTTTTTTCTCTTTCTACGTTTTCAGAAACTTTAGTATTTCCCTAGGCGTTATAAGTTGCCTGAAGATAAAGTACGACTCTTCGTTTTCGTATAAAGAAAATCATAATTTTTCAGGATCAAAATTTTTAGTTGTTTACAATTTCGATCTTTTTTTTGTACTAGATCACAGGCCTTTTTTTTTTTTTTTTTTGCGTGGTAAAATCATCAAATGAGTCCTCCCACCCCGGGCAGGGCGGGAGGGACTGTCAGACTTGTACTGACTAAAATCCACGGTGTCCTTCGATAGCCCTTTATGTTCCGGGGTCACGGTAATGAGATAAGTCCCGCGACCCCGGCAGGCTTTGGCCCTCTAGAGGGGGGCCCCGTCATCTTGCTGACGCTCTTTGAGGCGCGCGTGGAACACAACGCGCCGTCGACCCGGGCATGGTCCATGGTCGGGCAGCGAGTTGCCCTTTACTCGCCGCCCGCATGCCCGCGCCTACGGTGGCCGGAGATTGTCTTGCGACGTCCGTCGCCGTGGGCGTCCACCACTGCGGTTGGGGCGGAGGGAGGACACTGTCCTCTCTCTCACGCGGCCCGCCTCCTCCTTCGCGAGCATTACTGCTTCGCAGAAGGAGGCGACCGCTTCCCACTCCGTCTCGCCCCGCAGCATGGCCGCAACCAATGCCGGGCGCGAGAGGTCTCCGCCTAAGATCACAGGCCTTAGCGTGAGTTTTCACGTATTGTGACGTAAAGTAAACTGGAACTTTTAATTTCAAGGAAAAAAAAAAGTTTCTTCTTCGTGCACCAGAGGCGCTGTTCCATTTTTCCGTACAAAAAACGCTGTAAATACTGGAAAGACACTGTAAAGTAAAAAAGTGAAAACTCCTGATAAGGGCTCACATATTGGATTTCTCTTAGCGGATACAGTGGCGGATACAGTTTTTGATCATATAGAAAAAGGAAAAAACTTCTAAGTGTTATTTTTTTTATTATAATTATTCCATTTATATTATAAAGCTGAAGAGTTTGTTTGTTTGTTTGTTTGAACGCGCTAATCTCAGGAACTACTGGTTGGAATTGAAAAATTATTTTTGTGTTGAATAGACTATTTATCGAGGAAGGCTATAGGCTATATAACATCACGCTATCACCAATAGGAGTGGAGCAGTAAAGAGAAATGTTTCAAAATCGGGAAAATGGATTCCATTTCGAGAGCTTCCGTTGCGTGCGCTGCGTAAACGGTTAAAGATACACAAAAATAATGTAGTACGGAATTATTCCTGATAAAAAGTTCTAAAATAAAGACCGCGAGAGCATACATTTATCTTTTAAGGTTAAGTCATCATAACCTTTTTTATGGAAATCAAATTTGATTTTAAAGTAATGCATTACTTGCGAAGGTATTTTCATTAACACAATATTAATCCTTTCAAATACATACGTTAATCATCACAAGCATTTAATTTTGAACAAAACTGCCCTTGACATCGTTTGGTTTCAATGAATATCTTAGGAGACATCATAGTTTCAAAATAATACCACAATAAGCATTGCCAGTCTTCGGCACGTTTCCGGATGACAGCGATGCGGAGGAGTACTTTGACGCCTGAGTGTCTCTGCCTATATTATTATATTTTATTATTGTAGGATGGGATAGGATGGGATAGGATGGGATAGGATGGGATACGATGGGATACGATGGGACACGATGGGATATGATTGGATAGGATGGGATACGATGGGAAAGGATGGGATACAATGTGATAGGATGGGATACGATGGGACACGATGGGATATAGGATGGGATACGATGGGAAAGGATGGGATACGATGTGATAGGATGGGTTACGATGGGATATGATGGGATACGATGGGATACGATGGGATACGATGGAATACGATGGGATACGATGGGATACGATGGGATACGATGAGATACGATGGGATACGATGGGATACGATGGGATATGATGGGATACGATGGGATACGACGGGATACGACGGGATACGATGGGATACGATGGGATACGATGGGATACGATGGGATACGATGGGATACGATGGGATACGATGGGATACGATGGGATACGATGGGATACGATGGGATACGATGGGATACGATGGTATACGATGGGATACGATGGGATTCGATATACGATGGGATACGATATACGATGGGATACGATGGGATACGATGGGATACGATGGGATACGATGCGATACGATGCGATACGATGGGATACGATGGGATACGATGGGATACGATGGGATACGATGGGATACGATGGGACACGATGGGACACGATGGGACACGATGGGATACGATGGGATAGGATGGGATACGATGGGACACGATGGGATACGATGGGTCACGCATAGGTACGACCTGCTTCCTTGAAAGAATGACGTTCGCCCATGTCTACTTACGTCCTGGGGCTGCCAGCGCCGGTAAAGGCAGGAACGGGCAGGCTCCGGAGTCCGCCTATACTACTCAGGTCCCAGAGGCGTTTAAACGTAGATTTTTCTCTTGCACGAGCATGCGGGCGGCGAGTATGCCTGGGTCGACGGCGCGTTGTGTTCAACACGCGCCTAAATGTGTCATCACAATGACGGGCGGGCCCTTAGAAGGCCAAAGCCTGCCGGGGTCGCGGAACTATCGAATTACCTTGACCCCGGGACGTAAAGGCCTATTATAGGATTTACAGGACACCGAGGATTTTAATCAGTACAAGTCTGACAGTCCCTCTTACCCTGCCCTGGGTAGGAGGACTCATTTGATGATTTACGTACGCATATTTATGTATGCTCCAGAATGATGGTTTACAGCTAATGTTGTTAATAAAGAAGCACTAAAAAAATACATTGTTGAGTTCCGACCTCCACGCGAACGAAGTCGCGGGCACAGTTAGTTCCAGATAAGTCGAAATAGAAAACCAGCAAAACATACAAAATAATCGGGAAAGAATAATTTCTTACGGATTAGTTAGGTTCTCAATGTGAGAAATATTTTAAATAATACCGCATTTAGAAGTGGTGGTAGTCTCCCTGATGTTTTTTCATTTGAAAGTCATTTTGAGTTAAAATAAAAATAAAAATTGTTTTATGGAAGTTGATGACTGACTTGGTTTATTAATTTTTGCGGTCAAAGGGATTCTAATGGGTATTTTTATGGCGATAAAATTTTTATTTTACAAAGTTTAAGTGTAGGCTTTGAACGACGCCGCGGGTTGAATAATATTTAAGGATTAAATAATTTGTTTTCACTGTTTGATAGACTTAGATTTTTTATAGTTGATTCGCCTTCGCATTTAACTCAACGTTCAGCAACAGGATATATCTTACATGACTTGAAAATAAAACATTTGATACTATAATAGTCGTTGTTTTTTTTTTAATGAATAATTACATCAGCAAACTTTCTAGTGTTTCCAAGTGATGTCAGATTTGGCTTCAAATCTAACCAGTGCAGATCATACTTTACGTGGAGCGGCTGTTCATCTGACATCCGGGTCTGAGGCCGAGATAAATAGTTGTTGCTAAGCATATGTCAAAAGTATTACTTCAGGAAGTACTACTTCGGCTAAGCGAAGCTAACAACCGTATCTATAGTCAAGTGAAAGTAATTACTTCAGCTTAAGCAATTACTTGTGCAATTTTTATTAGGCAATAGACATGAATTTAAACGAAGTGGGAACCGTCAAAGAAAGCAAACGTAAGAATTTTATATTTTTACAGTTCAAACTTCAAGCAATTATTAAACTACATAATAAAAATCGTCTCTTAAATAATGACATTTACTCGAGTAAAACCTTTGACTTGTTTATAGATACGGGGGTTAGTATCTGATTCGGCATAAAGGTTTCTTTGGTTGGCATAGTAACGGCTAAGTCATAGTTCAAGCGAAAGTTATACTTTACTGTCACGTTTCAGAAGCGTTCATAATATACTGGATAATTTTAATTTCATAAACAACGGAATTCGCTTTTTATTATTGATTTAATGTTATACTGATCCGAATTTATCAGTTAGTAAAATTAAGATTATGTTTAATCATAACAATATTATAAACAGTAGGTATTTAAGTCTAGAAATAAATAAATAGGAATACATTGAAAGCATTTTAAAATGCCACTGATGTAGGTATGACGTTACCATGGAAATAACTGATATTTGACAATAACAATCAGTAATGTCAAATTCATACTTAAAGCGACCTAAGTTCTCAAAAACCCATGCTATGGGTAATAGTCCAAGAGCTACTGAACCCTGCGAGGAACGGTCTTCCTGTAAGGTTAGAAATTTGAACACATATGATTTATAGCATACTAAGGGCAATATCCATGACCTGGCAGGCGTCAGCCGTGCACGTCATCAGACCCTTTGCATTTTAAATTGTAAAAAAATTGAAAAAAAACAAATATAAATTATAGTACTTGTTTGTCATGGTTCACCCAACCATGACAAACAAGTACTATAAGAACAATTATACCAAGCTTTTCACGCAGCAAGATTTAACCATTCCCAAAGCGAAAAAGACCAGCCATATAATAATGATCCAATAAATATCTCGGTTTTCTATCGCTAATGTTCTCTCCCTAAGGATTAGGAGCTAGCTATATCAACAGGAGATTAATTCCGAATTAATGTCTGTAATATCGTTATGGGATTCGAGTGCTGTTCGTGTATTAATATTTGATGTTCTAAGAATTTTCTCATTTGCCCTTTTGGCGGATTAGTGTTAATAAGTTATCAAAGAAATAATACTAAGATTATCTAGGCTATTATGACGAGATAATTTAGATTAGCGTCGTTTGATTATAGCCAGAGATGTCGTGTGGTATGAAAATATTGATCACTACAAAATAATAAAATAATTTAGAAACATGAATGTCAATGAGGGGTAAAAATGGGTTGAAGGGCAACGTAGTGTGTTTACAAATCATTACATCAAATTGCATTAAAAATATTGTACCTACCACGAATTTTTTGCAGGACTTAAAACGTGCCGCAGGCTCTTTAGGGGATATGGCTTATGTTGTTTTTGTTGTCGATGGTTGTAGAAAGATAAAACATTTTGAAAAACAATTGCCTTTTATAGGTGCGTCTCATTTCATATAAAGTTATTTGATATATTTTCATTTCAATAACGTTCACATCATATAATCAACGTGAGAAATACCAACGATTGATATAATTTCTTTACACATAATGTTTGTGTTACTTTAAAACTCATTTCATATAATTTTATTTGATATAACGTTTATTTAAGCGAAAATCATTATGATAACGTTTGAAACATATAATTTAACGTTTAAACCATTTTCTTTGATGACTTTGGCTTATCCTTTGGACTTTTATTGTTTGCCTTCACGAATGCTATTGTTATTAGAAAAAATTAGTATCCAAGAGCGAGCGAAGCCAGCTTGGGACTTGGGACATCCCGACACGGACAGGTTAGGTTCGAAGGGGATGGCGGGGTCTTTCAGACCCCGCCAGTGTAAGGTTACTTTAAACCTTGCTCGCAGAAATAGGAGCCCCGCGAAGCGGGGCTCCGTCGTGCCAGCATGACAGGTAGTTATCAGTTATTTGACCTAGGATGCAAGAGCGAGCGAAGCGAGCTCGGGACTTGGGGCACCCCGACACGGACAGGTTAGGTTCGAAGGGGATGGCGGGGTCTGAAAAACCCCGCCATCCCCTTCGTGTTAGGTTACTTTAAACCTTGCACGCAGAAATAGGAGCCCCGCGAAGCGGGGCTCCGTCGAGCCAACATGACGGGTGGTAATCAGTTAATTGACCTAGGATGCAAGAGCGAGCGAAGCGAGCTCGGGATTTGGGGCACCCCGACACGGACATGTTAGGTTGGTCAGACCCCGCCATCCCCTTCGTGTTAGGTTACTTTAAACCTTGCACGCAGAAATAGGAGCCCCGCGAAGCGGGGCTCCGTCGAGCCAGCATGACAGGTAGTAATCAGTTATTTGACCTAGGATGCAAGAGCGAGCGAAGCGAGCTCGGGACTTGGGGCACCCCGACACGGATAGGTTAGGTTCGAAGGGGATGGCGAGGTCTGAAAGACCCCGCCATCCCCTTCGTGTTAGGTTACTTTAAACCTTGCACGCAGAAATAGGAGCCCCGCGAAGCGGGGCTCCGTCGAGCCAGCATGACAGGTAGTAATCAGTTAATTGACCTAGGATGCAAGAGCGAGCGAAGCGAGCTCGGGATTTTGGGCACCCCGACACGGACATGTTAGGTTGGTCAGACCCCGCCATCCCATTCGTGTTAGGTTACTTTAAACCTTGCACGCAGAAATAGGAGCCCCGCGAAGCGGGGCTCCGTCGAGCCAGCATGACAGGTAGTAATCAGTTAATTGACCTAGGATGCAAGAGCGAGCGAAGCGAGCTCGGGACTTGGGTCACCCCGACACGGACAGGTTAGATTCGAAGGTTCCATCCTCTTTGTGTTAGGTTACTTTAAACCTTGCATGCAGAAATAGGAGACCCGCGAAGCGGGGTTCCGTCGAGCATTCATGGTAGGTGGTATTATTACTAGGTACATCAGAGTTAGATTACATACCAGGAAGAAAAAAAAATTAGACCAAATAAGTTTTATGTCTTTTGAGTGGTATACAAAATGATTTTATATTCATTGATTGTTAAATTATGATTATAGAAATTAGTCATTATAAAATTATGTCAATCGTTTATTATATTAAGAGATCGTTATATCAAATAAAATTATATATTCAGTTGTTATGTCTTGTAAATATTAGAGATTTTGTAGTTATACCATATATTACTTACCCGCCTTTTATTAATCTCTAAACATTTTCAATTTACTTTCATTCAACTTGACAAAATACAAGCATCAATTTACTGTTTAGTATTGAATTTTAAAATGCTTGTGTTTATTAAATAAAATTCGTATTTATTTGAACAAAAATATCCCTTGTCCAATATTTCAATAGTCTGGTATGGGATGTCACACGTATTGGAAAACGAATGTCACTGAATATAAATAATGACTATCAAACTACGTTTGTTTTCATGTCAGAGGCGGCACAAAAATACATTTTTTTATTTTCCACTTCAAGAAATCTAAACACGACTAAAAATTAGAATAGAGTAATTCAATATTCATGAAGCGAGAGTAACCAAATAACTTTTTTTGATGAGAAAACTTCGGAATGATGGGAAAAAAGACAAATAGGCATGAATGGAATCTGTTTGCTCAAGAAATGGAAACATTTCTTTGTGGGACACCTAAGAGGATGAACTTTGGTAGTTTTGAATGAGGACAAAGTTTTTTCAAGTAGTCCGCGCCTTATCGGTGGTCGTGCCAATTTATAGGGGCCTAATGGAATGCCGTGGAGTAGGCTTACATATAACATAAGACATGAAACTTATGTGATAGCGGAATAGACTTGGAATTAACAAGAAGTGCTGTGTTTAATAAAATACAAAAAGAAAGGATTTAGATTATAAATAAATTATATAAGATTATTATTATACAAGTTATCACAAATGCAAAAGAATAAAGATCAAAAAAATCTGATTAAAATACCGGATGTCTAATGACTTTCTGTAAAAGAGAACGGCCAGCATTTCCGCGCAGCCAAGTGCTGGTACTACGAAGCTTCGCCTTGGATGGGTTCTATAACATTCAGGTGTCTTCAAAGTTTTCTTCATCATTTTAAAAGCTCTAGTGATGAAATAAATAACGCAACACACGATTACCATTGAGCTACCGCAACTCTCACTAATCCCCATTACGTAGAACAAAATAGTTCTACCAAAAAACAATTCTGCCCAGAAACAAGTACAAAACAACACAAAGGTAAAACCGAATGAGATAACTGGCGACCACACTACCCACAATTTATCGCTAATCGCTAAACCCGAACATAACTCGCTCGATCCGTACCGAACGCGACCACCGATGGGTTTAAGTGGCCACGCATTAATATAACATCGCGGGTTATTAGACTGTAATGAATTGCATTCCACTAATTATTCGAATGGTGATTTTGATTTGACGTATGCCGCTGTGTAGTTAAACAGAGCGCTATGACAAACTTCCAGTAATTTGTGACTGCATTAGTACCCTGAAATGATTCCTGGCTTATTTTGGGTATATGACGGTTGATGACACGCTGATGAGGCGAAACAACGCTGGTTCCATGTACTCGGTGATTATTATTAAAAGACATCTTGAGGAACCCCAGACTTATGTAATTAGTTTTGTCTAAACCTAATCAGAGGCCTGTTAACTCTGAGACCAGCGGATGATCATTGTCCTCAAAGGAAAAAGTAAAATAAGTTTTTTTTTACAATTATACAATCACAAATTGTCTCAATTTGTTGATAATACAAAAAAACATAATAAGTACTAGTACTGTAACTTTTTTTTAAATTTATTTATGGGTTCGGGTTTGGCCACTATCTCGCCTGTTAGTAAGCGAAGATGTGGTCAACGATGAAGCACGCTTGCCTAGAAATAATCTGATTTTGATGTTGCTGAATATTGGGAAAGCTACCGAGTTTAATTATTTATTTTGAAATTTTATTCCACAGGCACCGTTACAAAAAATTTCATAAATAAAAACATCATAAAAGAATAAAATGATTAACATGTTGCGTCCTGAAGCTAATATTGTCATTAAGGACGGAATTGTTCCAGAGACAAAACCCTGTGTCATGTCCGCCGGAAGTAGCGTGTATTTCAGGCAATAAAAAAAAAACGGACCGGAAGCACCACCACGCTATTGTGAGGTCCCGAATAGCAGCTGGCATTAAATGAAAATTGCTTAGAAGTTCCCACGTAAAAAGTTCGGAAAGGGATAATCATGGGCCCCATGTTATTCGGATAGTTCGGACGTGTTTTTGACTCAATGTGTGTTATGACAGTCCGTTTTTTCTTTGGGCTTGTTGGTTAAGGAAAAAACAGGATTATTTGATCGAAGTGGTGTTTTGCAAGCGTTTAAGAAGATAGAGGAAAATAGATTTGTGAGTGTTTGTGGTTTTATACGTTAAAAATTGTTTTCTTTCTTTTTTCGAAAATTCAAGCTTCGTCCAGATAATTTTCACAAAGTAATTTTACTGTTAAGACCCACGACCTACAGCAACTCGAAACTAACCAATGCTTTATAAAAAATAGTTTTAGATGATTCTCAAACGACACCGCTTGTCCAAACAGTTAGATGGTGAAGTCGATCTCACGTTTCATTGGCTTATATGAAATCCGTTGATGCCTTACACACGAACAATGCCCAACCTCACGAATGAACGACGCTCACCGCAGCACTGCGCGGCGCATCGCTCGCATTTACATTGTGCGGTTTCGGGAAATAATCACCATAATATTTAGAAGATAGTGTCATAGAAGCGGCATATAACAGCAAACATAATTAGCTACAATCCAACAAAATTCACCTGTATCAACACAAAACTATTCCCATCATCAATTTCACCCAAAACTTCACCATTTGACTTTCTAGTTCATCGACATTTAGCACGCGACTCGAAACACGTCAAACTCCGACAACCGGGCGCACACAACGCGACTTGCCAACTTGTTATCCTGAAGCAATTAAATCGAGTCGGTATTCGAGTCACGTTCAGAATTAATGTCCGAGAACGTATCGGTTCGCGCTTCGTGTTTAGACGGTACCTGCGACGTTTAATGTATTGGATTAGTCGTGATGTGTGTGCTGGTGCTTAGTAGTTTAGAGTTTCTGTTTTATCTAGTTTGGTGCAATCTTCTAATTTCTGTTTTATCAAGTTTGGTGCAATGTTCTAATTTCTCTTGTGAGTGGAGAGAAGTGTGCTGTATTTAACATTCCGAGTGGAGTTTAAGAGATTGGTTTGTTTTCTGTTTATGTTTGAGTATTCTTCATTATACAAGGTGTTAAAAAATCAACTGCAGGAATTTCGTGTGCGTACTCGGTATCAAAAACCAAGTAAGTACATTGCAAAAATCTTGAGCATTTTTTAAAAAAAAAAAAATTTTTTTATCAAGCATTTTTTTGACCTTTTTAATGAATTTGATTGCTCTTTGAGGTCGTTCACCCGTGTGTAGCGTTCACAGCTGATTCCAACTTTCCCATCACATTTTGCAGACTTTGGACTTACAAATAACTTATTTTATTAGACTATATTAACAGGCCAAAAGAAAAATGCTTGAAAAAAAAATTAAAAATTAAAAAAAAAAAATTGAAAAAAAAAAAAAAAATATATGAAAAAAATGCTCGAATCAAAAAAATTTTTGGAATGTACTTGGTTTTTAACCGACTTCAAAAAAAGGAGGAGGTTCTCAATTCGTCGGAATCTTTTTTTTTTTTTTTTTTTATGTATGTTCCCCGATTTCTCGAAGACGCCTGAACCGATTTGGAAAATTTTTCTTTTGTTTGAAAGGGTATACTTCCCAAGTGGTCCCATGATCATCAGGTCAGGATCTGATGATGGGATCCCAGGGAAATCGAGGGCAACCTTCAAATTTTATAGGCACATAGTACCATTTTCATATATTTTCTAAAGCTGTTCAAGTATTTGCATCTGATAATCATCATCTCAGGTGGATGAGCTGATGATGGAAGGTACAAATCCTCAACGGCTTGGAGTAGGCGTCGATTGATTTAGTTTGTGTTCGCATATCTCCGGAACTACAAGTCCGATTTAAGTAATTCTTTTTTTGTTGTACTAAGTATTGTTTAACTTACGGAATACTGCAAGTTTCATCAAAATCGGTTCAGTAGTTTTTGAGATAGGGAATTTTATTAGCATATTGTGCACTTGAGCGATGTTGTTACCGGTGCTACGGATTACAAAATTTTAGTGCACATACATGTAACAGAATGATTTATTTGACAAGAATTTGAGTTGAATATTTAAACTAAAAAGAGTAAAATAAAAAACTTTTTCAAAAAAAATGTAACCGCCTTCAAAAACAACCACAAAAAAGGGTAAAATAACCTACAAAATAACTTTTCTTTCAGAAGTCGGTGGCAAAAAAGACAATGAAATGAAAAAAAAATAAAGGCACCGACTTCTGAAAGAAAAGTTATTTTGTAGGTTATTTTACCCTTTTTTGTGGTTGTTTTTGAAGGCGGTTACATTTTTTTTGAAAAAGTTTTTGATACCGAGTACGCACACGAAATTCCTGCAGTTGATTTTTTAACACCCTATATATTGATTTATTGAGTTAAGAGTTTAGCTTTTCTTCCTCTTTTCGTGACGGTCTCTTTATTTAGTCTTTTTTTTAAGTTTTTTTGTTACTTGTTTTTGTACTTATAACTTTTCATTAAAGATAGTTACTCTAATAAATAAACAGGTAAAGCAAGCAGAAAATTCATGTTCATATTTCAAAAATTCCGGAATACGGATACTTAGTTTCAATACAACATTACCGTCCTCAACAATATTCTTGGCTCGTGTGCTATTAGGCAAGTCGTAGAATTTTATTTTTATTGTATAACGAACTTACTGCCTGCTGTCTTTTAGCAGCACTAAGTGTATCTAGGTCACACAGGCTACCTAATGATCCATTTATCTGTTTCCTGCACATTGAGTGCAGGATCTAACGTCTTTTCTTTGTGAAAGCGCTTCTATTGTACATTCTTAAAAGCACGTGCGCACCTTTATTTATTGTCATTTCTGCTTCTAGGAACTAAGTTTACATCGTGGCAACGCTTGCTTTCATGACGGGATTTTCTTACGGGACGATACCACCTGGAGAGACAGTTGTACTTCTTTTAGGCCATCAGTTACTTGGGTCATGGGCTATTTGTGTGTGAATTTTCATCAAAATTCATACCTTTTTAATGTCGCGAAAAAACAGTCAGCGAACAAATTCAGTTTACATAATTTTCTGAGGATAAGGCGATAAAAAAATATTTTATGTTTTTATTATGCTGAATAAAATATTACACGTGAGTTTCTTAGAGAAATATATTTGCGTGATGTACACATAACATTTATATTGCCAACAAACGCTAATCTCTCTGTAAAGCCACGAGATTATGGCGTCACCCCCTAAGGACCTTTCTGGGGCCACTTGGAGTTTATCATAATATTAAAGACGATAATGTTATTAAATATTAAGATACTAGACCCGATGTTGGATTAAATACTTTTGTCAATAATAAAGTACTGCATCAAGAACAAGCCTGACGGTGTTATTGGGTTTTTCCATTGATTCCACCGATTTCTCAATAGTAAACCTTACTAAAGATAATATGTATAATCTGGATGGATAGATGATCTGGAGTTTTCCTTATTGAAATAAATCATAACGGTGTTATTGAAATAAATAGTATATCTAATAACTTTTTAGAAGCTTTCATTTTGATTCTCGTCGCTTTCGGGACGAAATAATGAACCCCAACTCTCCAGAAAATTACAGAAGTTTTTGCCTTTGTCCATTAAAATAAAATAAGCCTCTAACAAAACTCTGCCATCCTCTATAGTGTTATGAGAAGCTTCAAACATTCATGATTTCAATGTTCAATGACTAAATTGAACTAGGTATCAGAATATACTTCTAAATTAGCATAGATTTTGGCTAACCTAGTGTCGAAGCTAACCAAATGTCAGGTGATTGTCAACCGCATTGTTAGATTTTCATTTCAAATATCTCGTTGTTATTTCATAGAATTTACTGTAATCGGTTACAGTCAAATTCGTTTGTGTGATCAATTCACGAGTAATTCAGCTCCTGTAATTGACGAGTAAGCTAATTGGATGAGTGACTATTTTCTAGTTATGAGTTAAAGGCTTATACAGTTGCCAATAACAGGTGAACCAACATTCCCAAACATACGGTAAATTAAGCTAAAAACTTTAAATGAATGTACTAAATGCTATTAAATATGAAGTGGGAATAAACTTAAGAATTAGAGTAACAACACAAACAGTTTTATGTTTTGAACAGTTTTTTTGTTGTTCCTTTGTATAATGTACATGTACGTTTATGGCAATGCTGATTTCATGGTTTTACGGAATACAATGTCAATCAATCAACTCAGCATATCGCAGTCCATTGCTGGACAGAAGCCTTTCCCAGTATACGAAATACAATGTAAAATTAATAAATAAATAACACATTTATCGCAACACCTCTTTGTATTTCAAACAAATTCCCACTCAAGAAGCTGCCTACAGAATCCCTCCACCAAATGAACAGGACGTAAAACGCATTAACCGCTACCCAATTTAACAGGCGAGAAATATTCATGCGTTCAAAATTAATGGGCGCACCTATAAATTAGCGCCAATACAACCACTATCACCTGAGCTACATATTAAAGGGTCTTTAAAATCCTCTCGCAAAATTCTCCACATAAATGTAAACGACATATTTCGGTCCCTTTTTAGGGACGTAGCTCATACGGATTGGAGACATTAAATTTGAGGATGTAGTTGGAGGGTTACAGAAAGTCAAGTAATTAAGGGTAGAAAATTATGTTTTAAGTTAGTTGATAGTAATGAGAATTTATATAGTTTGTTAGAATCTAAAGGACGGTTTTAATTTTACCCTAATTTTAGTGGAAGTACCTTTCGAATATAAAATTATTCGTCGAGTGTGCCTTAATCTCAACAATTTCAACTAAACATTTTGTGGTTTATAACAAACATCCTATGCTACTAGTTCTGTTAGATCTCCGGATTCAAACAAAGCAGTTTCATCAAGCGGCACAAACTTGATCTACGGCCACCCACGCGCCACGCACAAACAGAGACGAAACTAAAACGGGGTGCTTTAGAACAAACGGCGTGCGTTTATGTGGCACACATTGTTCCACGCTTCTCACGTCATTAACTTAAGGCTCGTTTGCTTTTAACGCCTCCAAAGAATTCATCAGCCATTTTTTATGCTCAATGAAACATATTAACGTGAGGAAACCAGAATATGCTTGAATAAAAAAAAATTAAATGTGATATCTACCTGTCTAAGGCCACGTTGTTAGATCATTTTTATATACACTATTTGTTAAATCTTAATTATAATTTATAGTCATTTTGTTAAAAAACGTATGGGATTTTAACAATAGTTTGTTAAACTATTGATAAAACAACTGACCCTAATCTTACGAGACGGTCTCTGTTCCAGGAGTGTACTTTCAACGGCAATTTGACAATCGGATCTGTGATTCATGCTTGTTAGACCAAACTACTAAAATTACAGAGTGTCGCATAAGCGTGCATTCGAACTATGGTGAGTCGCAGTACAGTTTTGTTGCACAAGCATGAATCGCACATCCGTTTGTCGAACTACCGTAGAACATGGGTATGTTCCAGCAGTGAGAACATGCTCCAACCTCTAGGTCGAGCTTATTGCCGATACGAGTTACAAACGCCAAAACGATTAAAATTTAGATTACTTGTTACTGTTAAGGAATCCCATGTACAAAAACTCACTAACACTTCTTCGGAGCAGTGAATCGTTGCGCTTCAGTGAATTTTGTTGAGAATGTGGAATTTTACTTTGTAGCTTAAATGATGTAATGTCCTTTGACATCATGAACACATGAGCAACTGTTTATGAGGGTGTAAACTGATTTAACGTACTCTTAATAGCGAGATTAGAGCAGCTTTAATATGGCGTTTAACACTTGATGATTTTTATATTAACTTTAAATTTCAACACTTTTAAACATAAAATTTGCTTTCAGTATAAGTTTATCTCCTCAATAGAACTTCAAAGGTTTTGAACTGAGAAAGTGAAAGTTATAAACAAGAGGCATTTAATGGTGATAGACAGACTTCGTTAATACTAGAGAGGTACCGATTAGTCTTTAAATCCGAATACCATCCGGCCACTTTTATTTTGTAGTTGGTGAATATTTGATAAATAGTCAGCGAAAAACACTACGTCGACTAGTCGGCTCAAGGAATTGACATGTTAAATTATGACACTAGTGTCGATTTATTTTAGTAAACCGCCTAAAATGTTGTTACTTATTCTACCAATCGGAGATCTTCTTTTAGTAGTATATAATTGAAATTAAATCAAGAAAAATACTTATTACCCTTTTGTCGAAGTGAGAGTGAGTAAAATGATGTTGAAACTCAATGCGACTACGAGTGTAAAACGTCCCGGATACTGTCGATGTACATATTATACTATACCGAAAGCAATGACTAACTTGGCTGACTACTCGGATAATTAGTTGACCAAATTTGTAGTCGGCCCATCTCTAGTTTGTATCTAAGTATTATTAAATAACTTCAATATTCTCGGAATTTTAAAGAAGCCCTTGTAAAATCTAATCTTGTCACATAATCTAATTTATAAACCAGTCTTCTATAATACAGACAATAAAGAAACGTTTCTCTCAAGTTTAACAAGATTTTATTTGAAGGATTCTTCAATTTGAATATCGATGACTTTGCATATACTCGTGCCGAACTAAAGTGGGGTGGAGTAGCACCCAAGTGTCGTACTATTGAAATAAAGAAGGATTATTGCACGTTTATACTAGAACTTTATTATTCTGTTGCTCGGAGCTTTTTACGATTCCCGGCCGAATAAAATAATCCTAAAGTCGGTTTTTTGTGTTTCGTACTCTGAATATTTTGTTAAAATATTAGGTCTCTTAGGATTTTGAAGTAAATAAATCAAATAACTTTGTTTTGAAAGTCAAAAGTTGTTGAAAGACAAAGAATGACTACTTCAGATTTTTTTTTCTTTTTAATGTAAAATATTTGATCAGCTTTGATCACCTGTAAAGTTACGTAGATGAATGAGTTCGTGCTGATATGCTAAGCATTAGCATTATCAGATTGTAACATTCCCACTGCTGGGATACAGGCGTTTTCTCTATGAATGGAATCGGGCTGGAGTGCTGGTTTATATTTATGTCACATGTCTTTGAATTTTTGTTTCTAGGACATGCTGGTTTCCTCATGATGTTGTCCTTAACCGTTTTGGGATCAGTGGTGATAAAATAAATTAGGTACACAAAAAGCAATGTCATTATCAATAATTAAAACCTAAAACAGATTACTTACATATACCTGCACTTTGACTAGTAATTGGGTGTAGGATCCTAAACTAATATTGAGATCAAAGACACCTTTCCGGAACGGGTCAACAGATCTCGGACCCTCAGGCACTTGTCCCAAAGTCGACGAGGAGCCACTTGCCATTATCGACTATTTTATCGCTCTCTAAAAAGGCACAAAAGATTTTAAGATTCTTTGTAGTTAAAAAAGAGACATTTAATCAACAAATCTATCGCTGCCTGTTCAGATGACTGTCTTTGTTGACCCATCATAGATAATACTCGCAACAGACTTAAAACTTGAAAACGACTCTCTCTTTGTGGTATACTAGTTTAATTACCAGTTCCAAGTACTGACTCCTGGCCCATTGACAAAATTAGACCGATCTTCTCACTCTAATACTTGTAACTCGCTAATACGTTTCTAGTTGAAACTCTATTCGCTTACCGGTAATCTCGCTAATGGCCAGCGATGGGACCAGTGCCTTACAATGTCGGCATTGTTGTGTTGTATGAAGGACAAGGTACTTTCGCTGTCTTGATTATTTGTGATTTCTGAAGGACTGTTTTTGATTTAATTATTTCTTTGATCCTTAGCTCGGAGGGACTATAAAAGACTTGTCTTGTTTTCTGGGATCTATTTCTGTTTTTGTGCATGATTGGTTTGATCTAAACGAAATAAGTTGGTTCTGAATTTTAGACGAGTCAATAGTCTTCGCTTTTCTATAAATACTTTTTGAGATATTTATTGCAGTCTTTGTTTCTTTACCATTTACAAATTCGCGAAGGGTCCGAGAGGTGGAATACGTACACTGTGGTGATCAAGTATGTATACTACTGGGGCGCAGAGAAAATTCTAGTGTTTCTTTAATTTCCCTTTACGTTCTAGGTTCAAAGAATTTGAGGGTTCTGCTGACCCTACGGTTACCTGTTTAGACAGTCTCGCAACCCTGCCAGGCAACTGAAGGTGAACCAAACAAGCGATTTTGCAGGAAACCTATTTCTCAGTTAAGATTTGACATAGGTGACTGAGTAATACGATTCCGGTCGGTTATAGTCTTCTTATCAAACCTGAAATACTTTAATACTAACAAAAAAATAGAAGTAACAATTGTACCAGGGACAAAAGTGTACGTCCTCTGAAAAGACCTACTTGGCATTGTGTCCTGTCTCGGAAAAATCTAGACAAGTACATGTCAGAGAGTTAAGAGCACCTATTGTAGTCTCAGTAGAGTCGTTTAATGAAGATAATGCCACATGATGTACTGGGCGTTAAACCCGGTTTATTTTTCTAGATCATTTTAGGCTTTTCAGTAAAATTCTAGCAAGGTCGTTGGTATAATAGAGCTAATTAAGAATCGGGCAAGTGAAGGGTGATTTGGATAGAATAGAGGTGAATGCTGAAATGACGAGTAGGTAGGTAATAGAGAAGTTTGGAAGAATAAGACATAATGGAATTTCAATCAGGGCGGGAGAAGAATATTAAAATCAACCATTAATCAACTTTGAATTAATTGGAATAAGGACCGAACAATGATGTTCACGCAGGACTTTTTAATAAGCCTAGCGTAATTTTTCAAAATTATATTGAGGTCGACTTTTGGTCTAACGTCCGGTTGCAACTCAGTTTTTTAATTAAGCGACTGCCTTATCTCTCTTATACGAAACATAATTAAGTCGACCAACACTATGCAGTTTATTGGAATGTATATGCATGATCTGTTATCGCCGATTTTGTACTTTTAGATAAAATAATTGGCATCGATGTATCGCAGGACAGAAACGCTTGGAAAATTTTTTGGGAGGCCTAGACCTAAATCCAGCAATGGGAGAGCTAGGGATAGAAAAAAAAGACTAGTTATTATGCAACGTCCTTTGGTGAAACTAATAATCAGGCTAATCAAGCAAGAGAACATTTAAGTCAAAATCAATATGTAAATGTCGATCTCAATAAGAAAAGTGAACTAAAGCGTTACTAAAAGGGTCAACTGAACCCTCAAATTCTTTGAAAAGGTCATAGGTGAGGCATCAGGATTCCGTTCAAGAGTCCAATTGGACCGAACGCCGAATTAATTCTCCTTTTATCATCAATTGGTCCGTTCGCTTGTTTTTCATAATTGCTTTGTAAAATGTTCCCATCCGATTTTGATTTGATATTTTTGTTTGGTTTTTGATGTTGTTATGTGGTTGTTTGGGAATAAAAGATACTTCTTGATGTACAGGGTTTAATTGTAATCAGACATACAATAGATACAGTACAGTGTTTACAGACGGGGCTAAGGCAGTGCAGTGACGGACTGAACCCGGACCACAGATTATATATCATAGACAATTAATAGTGAGGTGGATGCTTACTATATTACTAATTAGTGATGATACAACATCCCCCCTGTTGAGTTCTAATTGGACCCCTGACAAACAATTAAAAGATATATTATGCTATGCAACTATACAATGACAAGATACTTAAAGATACTTATAGTTACACTTATTTAACATTCTTATTTATGACAGTATATATTATTTATGACATAGCAACTTAGTTAATCTATTTCATCTATTAACCTTCTAGTAGGTTTTACAATGCGACCTGACTTTGTTATTACACTTGAGGATTTTTGAGATGAGGAATCTTGTTGTCTAGACGACTCCTGTCTGTCACCTTCCTCTCTCCCCTGTGACGAGTTGGATTGCATAGGAGGGTTTGAAAAATTATGAGAATACTTATGTCTTAAGTGAATTCTATTCCTCCTATACCTAACACCATGAACATCCTCAACAACATAAGACCTATTATTTAACAATCTTTGTTTAACAATAGCTTGTTCCCAGTCACTTTTAGGATTTCTTTTAAAATAGACATGATCATTATAATATAATATTGACAAAGGCTTTGTATTTCTGTCATAATACTTTGTTTTATTTTCATTATTTTTCTTGACTGACTCTTTATAATCCTTAAAAGTTACTACTTTTGGTTTTAATCTTTTGTATGACACTGGGATATTATCTCTTAAGTTTCTAGACATTAGCAATTGTGCTGGTGATGACAAATTATTTTTAGGTGTATTTCTATATTGTAATAAAGCTATGTATGGATCTGATTTGTTTTCTTTACATTTCTTTTACATATTTTTTATGATTTTAACTGAGCTTTCTGCTTGACCATTCGACTGTGAATGATATGGACTAGTAATAATATGTTCTATGTCCCATTCTAACATAAACTTTTTAAATTCAATTGACTGAAAAGGAGGTCCACCATCTGACACTAATGACAATGGTATTCCATGACGAGCAAAAATAGACTTTAAATGAGTGATAACATTTTGAGATGTACTATTTTTATTTAATAAAGCAATTTCTATGTATTTTGAGTAATAATCTGTGACAATTAAATAAACTAAGTTATCAAAATGCATTAAATCAATACCGACTTGTTGCCATGGATATTTACATATTTCAAAATTTTGTAGTGGTTCCTTTTGATTACATGGTTTGAATTTTGCACATACAAGACATTGTTCTACTAAATTCTTTATATCACTTGACATATTTGGCCAATACAAAGATTCTTTTGCCAATTTTAAACATTTATTTATACCTTGGTGACCCTTGTGAATCTTGTCTAACATTTCTTTATACATAGACTGAGGTACTATTAATTTTGAACCTTTGAAAAGTAAATGTTTAATTACATGGATTTCTCCTTGAATATTCCAAAATGGTTTTACCAATGGACTGACATGGTTTTTGCTTTTTGGCCAACCTTCATTATAATATTTTTTTAATAATTGCAAGGATTCATCAACTTTGGTTTCCTTTGCTAATTTTGTGCTGTATTCTTTTGTGATTGCTAAATTAGAATACATTAAATTGACATGACAAGACATTTGTGATTCATTTTCAGGTATATAATGGTCTTTTAAAGCTGCTCTTGACAATGTATCTAATATATACATTTCTTTACCTGGGACATGTATGACTTCTAAATCATATTTCTGTAAAGTTAACATCATACGCTGTAATCTAGCTGGTACATCATGTAATGGTTTTTTAAATAAATAGACTAATGGTTTATGATCAGTATGTACTGTGACTCTATTACCATATACATATTGGTGAAATTTTTCACAACCAAATTGAATAGCTAGTAGCTCCTTTTCGATTTGAGCATATCTTTCCTGAGTTTCAGTTAAAGTTTTTGAACTATATGCAATAGGTTTGTTTTTCTGTAAAATGACTGCACCTAAAGCTGACTTTGACGAATCGACTGACAAGACTAATGGAATCTTGGGATTATAATGAGCTAAAACTGGTGAGTTAGTAATCTCATCTTTCAGTTTTTTAAGACATTGACTATGATTCTCATCCCAAGTCCAGACTGAATCTTTTTTCAAAAGATTTCTTAATATTTGAGTTTTTTCTGACAAGTTACTTATAAAAGGTCCTAAATAATTAATCATACCTAGTATTCTCTGTAACTCTTTGACATTTTTTGGTGTGGGCATATCGACAATGGCTTTGACTTTCTCTTCGTCTGCCCTTGCACCATCTTTACTGAAGACATAACCCAAAAAACAGACTTCTGAGACTAAAAATTTACATTTTGACTTGTTAAACTTTAAGTTAACTTGACGTGCTCTTTGCATAACTTTACGTAATCTTTCATTATGTACCGACTCATTTGGTCCATAAACTAAAATATCGTCTATGAAAATTAAGACTCTTTCTATATCACCAAATAAATTCATCATAACTCTTTGAAATATTTCAGATGAGGCATTTATGCCGTAAGGTAATCTTAAATACTTATATCTACCAAATGGTGTTTGAAAAGTACATAATTCAGAACTATATTCATCCAGACGTAGCATCCAAAATCCAGAGAATGCATCCAAATGAGAAAAACATACAGCTCCTTCAAGCTGAGACCTAATCTCATCAATTGACTTTAATGGATAAAATTCTCTCATAATGTTCTTGTTTAAATTTCTAGGATCTAGACAAATTCTTAACTGACCTGAACTTTTTACAGTTACGACGACTGAGTTAACCCACTCTGTAGGTTTTGTAACCTTGACAATGACTTTCATAGCCTCCATGCGATCCAACTCCTCACGTAGCTTCTTTAGTAAAGCAAATGGAACTTTCCTTGGAGGATCCACGCATGGTACTGCATCAGGCTTGAGTTTAAGATGACAGACTGGAGGTAGACACCCAAGACCCTGAAAAACATCATTATATTGTGTAAGAATTTGTTTACAAAAGTTTTGTTTTGATACTGAAAAGACACGATTTATTATACCTAACTTTTCACAAGTTGGTAGACCAAGAACATTTGGACAATCTAAATTAGCTACTATAAACATTATTGATTCGACGACTTTACGATTATTTATGCACAAATTGCAATTTATATTGACTTTGCCTAAAATCGGAATGGATTTTCCACCAAATCCTGTGACATTGACATGACATTTGACAAGTGACAGTTTATTTTGACGTTTGACAGAATTGAATGTTTGTTTCGACATTATATTGACATCTGCACCAGAGTCTATGATGCATGTAATTTGTTTATTTCCTAGTGACAAGTTAATTTCCCATGACTTCTTTGAAAAACTATTTTGCAAAGTGTTGACATAATATTTTACTTCTGAGTGATTGACTAAAGATTTGTTGGGTGACTGTATAAACTGACTGTTGTATGTCTGACTGCTATTTCTGTGATGATGACCCTGTGTGTGTTGTAATCCCTCAGACTTGTGACTATAATATTCTTCATTGAGATGTTGACATTTTTTATTTAGACTATTTGACTGGAGTATTTGACTTTGAAATTTTTTATTTTGACTACATCTCTCAGATATGTGACTAATCTCATCACAGAGATCTACATATCTCTCAGACTGACTGTCACTATTCTCATCACAGAGATAATATGAATGGGGATTTTGACTGACTGATCTCTCAGACATGTGACTGTTTTCATCACTGAGATCTACACAATGACTTTTGGATCTCTCAGATTTGTCACTGGTTTCATCACAGAGATAATATATGAATGGGAAAATTGACTATCATGTCTCTCAGAATAATTGTCACTTCTTTCATCATTGGGATATGACTGTGACTGCCTTGTCCCCATCTGTGAACCACTGTGACTGTGTGCCCTGTAAATATTGTGTGACTGACTACTAGACCTAGTACCCAACAGATCATACTGATATGAATGACTTTTATGACTTTGTCTCAACTTTAATTGACTGTTTAACATACCAACAAAATAATCTTGACTACTTTCATTTGAATTAAACGATTGCAACTGACTGACTTTTTTATTCTTAAGACAATATTTAGCAAAATGACCAAAAGATTTACATGACCTGCATTGGACTGCTTTAGCGGGACACTTGAAGCGATGAGACTGCCCACAGCGACCACACGTCCTCGAGCTGCTGTGTTCGCTGTTCGAAGCTGACGTTGACTTGCCACTCCTTGATGCTGACTGGCGACTGTTCGAAGCTGACCTGCGACTGGAAGCTCGTTGATGACTGTCTCCTCGACCACGGCTCCTCCGACTGAGATGCATGACATTTTCACCAGGAACACTGCTGTCTTTGACGATCCTTTCAGCATCCTGCTGTGCGACTATGAGCGTTCTTGTTAGCTCTTGCATCCTCTGATACGTCAGATCAGGTTCTTGAAGTAGTCTTTGACGAACATGTGACAATTCATTATTTAAATTTGCTATGAAAATATCTTTAATTAGCGATTCCCTGAGCGTGTCAAATTCACAATCTTTGCTTTTAATTTCCAAATCTGTAAGGAATTCCTCGATGCTTTCGGATTTTTCTTGCCTACGTGTGAAGAATAAATACCTGCACATGGTCACATTTCTTCTCGGCTCAAAGAAATTGTCGAATTTGGATTTGATTTCGTTGAGCGTGCTCCCTTCAAGTTTTAAATTGAACGTATTAAATATATTCAATCCACGTTCACCAATTAAATGGAGTAAAATTGCGATTTTTCGTTTCTCACTAGATTTGTCCAGTCCTGTAGCCAGGAGATACAGCTCCAGCTGCTGCCACCAGCGTTTCCACGACTCAGCATTGTTGTTAGCTGGATCCGACGAAATATTCAGTTGTTTTAGTTGAGAATTTAGATTTTTTTCTCCATCGCCATCTTGACTACGGACGACGCCACCGGCTTGACTTTGCATTTTTTCGACGATCTTCAGACTTTTGATACCAGACCTTCTTCGATTTCTTTTAATGGACTTCTGACACCATGTTATGTGGTTGTTTGGGAATAAAAGATACTTCTTGATGTACAGGGTTTAATCAGACATACAATAGATACAGTACAGTGTTCACAGACGGGGCTAAGGCAGTGCAGTGACGGACTGAACCCGGACCACAGATTATATATCATAGACAATTAATAGTGAGGTGGATGCTTACTATATTACTAATTAGTGATGATACAACAGATGTATTGTATCTTTTTGTGTTGTAGCCTTTTAGTATAATTTGGTATTTATAATTTGGTTTACTTTGACACAAAATAACTTTAAAATACGCAATTTAAATAATAACGAAAAAAAAACGTGTGTCTATAAAAGGTTTTATTTTTTAATCTTTATATTTTAAACGGTGTCTACGTCACTACTTCTTAAAGCCAATGTTATATTTTTCTTAATATACCAAGATTTTAGTGATAAGTTCTAATTTGAGGACCGAAGTGTCACCAGAAATGACAGTAATTTGTAATCTGTAGTACATATGAATAAGTTTTTCGAACAGAATTCGAGGAAACAAGACGAATCTAATCAAAGTTTGTTTGTTATTCCTTGTCTCGTAGATTTCTTCAGTTGCGGGAATACTTTTGGACATAATGGCAAAGAAATTCTGCGGCTTCTGTAAATCTTAATGTCAAGAAACGGTTTCCTTCTCAGAATAATATTATCTAATCATTTTATCTTTTTTCGAGGAACTTCTTGAAGAGAAAACATTCAATTTTGCAAAGATTAGCACACAGTTATTAACGCTTCCCTTTAAAATCGGATGAAGTTAGTGTTAGAATAATATTTATACCATTCCTACTCTAAAAAGTTACTTTTACTCACTGAAAACAGTGAATAAAAAGCTCTTTTACTCACTGTTTTGGTGTTTGAATTTAGAACACATTGATGCGGTCGACCCCCGTGTTATTAGGAAAATATTACTCTTAATTTAAGTCATTGTTCCGATTTTAATGTTAATTTGTTGACTGAGCAATTGGACTACTTCGTTACGTGAAGCGGGTTCGATTCCCGCACGGAGCAAATATTCTTACTATGATCTACAATTATTTGTTTCGGGTGTGGGTGTTTGTGTATTGTGAATTTAGATGTTTGGAAACGCACCCACGTGTGTGTGGAGCAGTATTAATAAAAAAAAAACTTTTTTTTTCGTTATTATTATCTCTCAAATCTTTCTTTTTCTCGTAGTCATGGCATAAAGTATCGTTTGCAACTCTTGAATAAAACGGATTTAAATCGACGGCCTGAATCACTCGCGTCGCTCAGGATTTAAATATTTGAATCACTCGCTCCGCTCGTGATTCAATCATCATGAATCACTCCCTACGGTCGTGATTCAGTCATTAAAATCCTTCGCTTGCTCGTGATTCATATAATGGCCCTCGCTTTAAATCCGCTCTTTATTCACTAGTTGCAAAATATACTATTATACCATTCCTACTCTAAAAAGTTACTTTTACTCACTGAAAACAGTGAATAAAAAGCTCTTTTACTCACTGTTTTGGTGTTTGAATTTAGAACACATTGATGCGGTCGACCCCCGTGTTATTAGGAAAATATTACTCTTAATTTAAGTCATTGTTCCGATTTTAATGTTAATTTGTTGGCGCAGTGACTGAGCGATTGGACTACTTCGTTACGTGAAGCGGGTTCGATTCCCGCACGGAGCAAATATTCGTACTATGATCTACAATTATTTGTTTCGGGTGTGGGTGTTTGTGTATTGTGAATTTAGATGTTTGGAAACGCACCCACGTGTGTGTGGAGCAGTATTAATAATATAAAAAAAAACTTCTTTTTTTCGTTACATATAATATATGTAACGAAAAAAAGAAGTTTTTTTATTATATTATTAAAAGAGCAGTGCTAAATAATATGTGAACTGAAACATTCCTGATTTTTTTTATGTTTTAATTTTGCTATTGTTTTCATTGTATTGTTTCAATCAATCTTATTTCATTTTAATTTATTCTGATGATCAATTGTATTATTACAGCTATGAGTGAAGAAATGCATGAACATTATTTAATTTTAATTTTATGTAACCAATTTTATCTTTTTATGTAATATTATTATTATTGTAAAGTGAGATGTTAACAAAATGCTGTGCTTACCTTTAATTTAGTTGCATGCAATGCTACTGAATTTGCAATTGAAATTTTCTAATAATGTATTAGCGTGTATTTAGTTGGTTTGCCTAATAAAATAAATAAATAAATATTATCGCTCAAATCTTTCTTTTTCTCGTAGTCATGGTATAAAGTATCGTTTGCAACTCTTGAATAAAACGGATTTAAATCGACGGCCTGAATCACTCGCGTCGCTCAGGATTTAAATATTTGAATCACTCGCTCCGCTCGTGATTCAATCATTATGAATCACTCCCTACGGTCGTGATTCAGTCATTAAAATCCTTCGCTTGCTCGTGATTCATATAATGGCCCTCGCTTTAAATCCGCTCTTTATTCACTAGTTGCAAAATATACTATTTCCTAATCGTTTTATCCTTTTTCATGTTTTAAATAGTTCATTTTTTTTTCACGTGTTGCGCCGACCCCAAGTAGAATGGGATAAGGGCAGGAAGAAGAAGAAGAAATAGTTTATTTTTATTCCTGGCTAACCCTTATATTAATCAATGCATTTTATAGCAAAATGTTTTGAGTGCATTTCCATAATACGTGATCTTCGCACAAAACAAAAAAAAACCGGCCAAGTACGAGTTGGACTCGCCCATGAAGGGTTCCGTAGCAGCAAGCAAAGATTAGAGATATAATTATATTGAGATTAGTAAGTAATATACACAAACATCAAAAATAACTTTGTTTTTCATAGTATTTGTATGAATGGCAAAGTTATATTTGCGGTTTTTGAAAATGTACTATATCTCAAAAACTGCTAACTACATCTCATCCAAACCAATTTTCGTTGGTAGTTTTGGTTGAGGTCTACATTATATATTTTTTTTAGTTTTATCATTCTCTTATTTTAGAAGTTACGGGGGGACACACTTTTTACCACTTTGGAAGTGTCTCTCGCGCAAACTGTTCAGTTTAGAAAAAAATGATGTTAGTAACCTCAATATAATTTTTAAAGACCTATTCATAGATACCCCACACGTATGGGTTTGGTGAAAAAAAATTTTTTGAGTTTCAATTCTAAGTATGGGGGGCACCCCCAAAATTTGTTTTGTTTTGATTTTTGTGTGAAAATCCTAATGCGGTTCACATAATACATCTTTCTACCAAGTTTCAACAGGATAGCTCTTATACTTTCGACAAAAAGTGGCTGTGACATACACGGACAGACAGACAGACAGACATACATGACGAATCTATAAGGGTTCCGTTTTTGCCATTTGGCTACGGAACCCTAAAAATGCTTGAGATGCTCATGAAAATGAAATAATTATTGGAATCTTTATTTAGAAAATAACCTAGTAAAAGGGAAAATAGTCTTATAACAAGTAATATGCACCTGCCATGGTACTAATTAGGAAACCGATAATACGTTTAGCCCAGGCAATACATGCACCATGGTAATTACTTCACATATTTCTTGCTACCTCAGTAATTCTTTACGAAGATTACACAGGGCAATCTATCTTTAGCAAGTACAGACAGACCTTGTTAAGTTATAAAACATTATTTAAATCCTTTTTTAAGTACCAAACCTATTTGCGTAGATCAAATAATTGTATGTCATCTTCAGACTAACTGAGTCTGTGGACCTTTCTGAAGCCTAATTTTAGGATATTTCTATTACAATATCAGACTTAAAATATATCAGGCTTGTTGCAAATATTGTGGATATCTTTAGTCTGCCTCGTTTGTCTAGTTAGTCTAGTAGTCGTAAATACTACTGAGGATGAGGTCTGAAGTTCGATTCCCCCCCAATCGGACAATTTTATTATTAGATGTTTTTATTAGGAGTTTCTCAATAGCAGCCTGAAGTCTGAATTTGTTTCCGGTTATTGGCAATTAGCTTGACCTAAATTATTATGATACATAAGTGATCATTAGTGGCAAATTGATTTACCTAAATTTGCGAGGTTAAAAAGGCTAGTATTAAGTTGATATTCTGACTTCATAAAGACTTTATATTAAAAAAAAGAATCCGTAACGGATTATCAATTAGGTACCAAAAACATTGTTACGATTAACTTTTTAGGTCTTCTCTCACCTGTTCATTTGTCCTCGAACAAAATTCGCAATGTTTTAGATACTCGGACGTAAAAAGGGGCATTTGATAAAATTGTCACATTGTCCGTTTGGCTAAACACGGCTCGCCGCGGGAGCGGTACACGGCCCTTAATTAGGACGCCGTTTGATTACGTTGGTACCACCTAGGTAGGTGTTCTGTGGGTTTTTGTTTTGTCTGTTGGGACTAACCCTTTGGTATCTGTTGTGTGAATCGATATTGCTTTTGTTTGAAAGTTTTTGCTACCGAATTTATTTTTTGTTTGTTTATTTTATTTTATTTTTTCTTGAAATGTGTGAGAATTAAATCGCTACCAGGCTGTGTGTTACATCATGTACGAGTATAAACATGTGCTAATAGTGTGTTATCTTACAACTGATTCCCGCTGATCCAATCCATTACAAAATGTTTTAATATTTAAATAAAACTTCTCAATAACTTTGTTCTTATCATTTTATTTTGCAATAGACTCCTATTGCAAAATAAAATGATAAGGACAAAACTCAACTGTAACCGACGAACAAAATCTAAAAAATGCAATTCCTACGCTGAACTCGAAGAATTCTCATAAAAATGGAAGAAAGCAGAAACGCAGCAATTTTCCCGGAGCGGTAACAGAAATTGTATAAAAGATTTCAAACGCAACAGTTCATTTGGGAATTTGATTTATCAAAACAAAATATCTTTAGAAATAACAAAAAGGGAATGTTGCGGCTTACTCTTTTCCCGTTATTTGTAAAAAAGCCATATTTTAGAGCAATTTGTATTTATAAAAGTTGGAACTTTCCGAGCAATTTATGAGGCCACATACATCCTGGTCCAAATGGAGCATTGAATGTATGCAACGATTATTTTAGTCCAGTGTTAGCGCAAAAACGAATAGCTGCGAACATAACCATAGAAAACGTTGATCCAATTTGGGATTCTATCAAAAACTCTGAATAAATTGAATGGTATGAAACAAAAAGGCCATTGAAAGCCGTCGAAACCACACTCGTTTTGTTTACCACAAAATGTATTCGTGAAAAGTAAATACTAATCTAATAAATAAAGGTAGGACGACAATCCGGTGGGTCCCTAATCTAGAACAAGGATTTAGGAACATGTTAATATTAAACAAAGGCCCTCAAGTATTCGGGATGTAGAATAATTCCTTGTTATTTTGTGGCATAGGACGAGTGGGACTAATGTCAGTTGCTTTTTATCCTACGCGTGCCGTAATTGGCAATTCAGATAGAATATGTATATCGAAATTCTTTTATTTGATTAAAGAAATCAGAACATAACCTAGCATTTGATGGTGTAGACATGACACCCACTTTTGCTAATCATGATAAAGTCCCACGTATGTTTATCGACCGGGCACAAAATACTTACTCTAGTTACAGTTCATTCCATCGTCTCCTTCGTTGTCTTCCACGCCATGATGTGATTCTTTCAGTGAGCTGAACTTTACTTTTAATCCTGAGCTTTATCGGTGCTCACTGCTCAGTACGTTTGTATGTATGACAGACCAGTGTATCAACTATTACTCTTAAACTTAAACATAATTGACCTGTAAAAATCCCACCACTGGCGCTGTGATACGAACTTCTGTGTGAAAGGATGTAGTATAGGCCATAATCGTATGTATGGCACAAGTTTTCGTATGATCGGCTCCGAGAAATTACGATTCTGTCACGATGTTGCTTTACCATAACTTGTAGGATTCATTGCTAACTTATTGTTTTTAAATAGCCTATTTCTAAAAAAGGGGAAATCCAACGATATCATCAGAAGTAAAACTTTTAACGAAAAACGGATCTTGTGTAGGAAAATAAGTGACTTCCCCAAAATAAAATAACGTTTATCCGGGTTGAATGACCGGTTCATAGTAACCGGGTATTCGATGTAGCCTGGTAAATGAAACGTCAATTGAACGTTGTACTAGAAAAATAAAACCTGTTTTGAATCACCTTACTGCAGAAAGATATTTGTTGATAGTTTTATGGGTTTTTATGGACGGCCGAAGAAGTGATTTTGTCTGTATTTTTATTTCATGTAGGAACTCAAAAATATTTTAGCAAAAATAATTTTGCAAGTTAGTTTGAATTAGCGTCCAGTAGACAAGTGGGCTCGCCTAATATTACAAGAGGCTTAAACATAAGCGTCGTATTTTGAGTGTATAATAATAATAATATTCCACAACTATCACACAACGCCATCTAGTCCCAAGCTAAGCAGAGCTTGTGTTATGGGTACTAGACAACTGATAAACATACTTATATATTTCTAAATACATACATATTATAGATAAATTACACCCAGACACAGAACAAATGATCGTGCTCATCACACAAACATTTGTCCTGGGTGGGAATCGAACCCACGACCTCCGGCATAGCAGTCAGGGTCATTAACCACTAGACCAACAGGCCAGTATCCTGCTTATCCCCTCAACTAATTAAAACTCATAATGAAGAAACACAATCAAGAAACTTCATTGTACTCGTAAATAAATTCATAATTTTTGGGAACAAATTAACTCATACTTAATGAAACGAGCCAGTAATTTTCCATCTGCAAATGATAAGTAATTGTCCCAAGCAATTTCCATGCTCAATGAAACGATGAAATGTAAAATAATGAGCATTCGGTGTAACGATACCGCGGCGGTACTTGTCGATTCAATTGTATCGAATTCCAGAAGAATTATATCGAATTTCGATGAGAGTTCACATCGGTAACGTTCATCGAATTTATATTGTATTGAAATGGTTTCAAGATAATTTCAAAATTCTCCAATTGTATTATAATATTAATAAAATAATAGGAATAATAGTAACGTTTCTACTTATATAATAGCTGTCTGGGGCGGTCTTCAAGATTTACCAAAGCCAGTAATGGTCACTCCTTGATTGAGTCAACATTCTTGATATACAAAGACTACTAATTCGTTTCACGGAAATCATATTAAGCTCAATAATTGGTCCCGGTTGCCGACCCTAGATCTTTAACTGACATTATGGTTACTCTGAAGTATGAAAGCTAGTCTTATTGAGAAGCTGGGCGATGGTATTCAAAAAGGCAAGCCCGTGATATAAAAACTGATATTTTTATACTATCGTCTATCAAATTAGACTTCTACCGACTTCAACGTAGGAACAAAATGACAATGAATAGTTAGGTACTTTTTGCACCATCAAAACTCAAAAACAAACATAACTTTGTTAGGCACAAAGTAATATCTTACTAAGCAGCTATAACAAGTAATTACTCAGGTACTTAAGGAAAGAAAAAGGGAAGATAATGGAAGCCGTGTTAGGGTTCGCTAATTTACATTTTGTTAAATTAAATTGAAACGCAAAAGACTAGTTTTCAAGCCAGTAACTATTTTGTTCGAATATTTTGTGCTGACAACACTTTGGTTTTGTCAATGGTCGTTGGAGGCTTCTGTGATTGGTTGACGACATAAAATCGTTAACCAATCACAGAACTCAATTTTACCGCGCAATGATCGAAAACTTGGAAGGCGGGAAAGGGTCGGTTAAGCATTCTGACTCGAGCTGTCGAACGAAGAGGTCGTGTGAAAGAATAAAGTTGTGTTCCCAGTAACCTGGATTTTCTTCAGTACTTCACCTAGTCATCCTGTAACTAAGTTTATTATAGTGATTATAGTGCATAGTCTCGGTTATCTATTTTTCCATATCAGAAGTGACACGCTAACCAAACTTAAAACGTAAGTACACGCCCATGGCTTTTATTATTTGAATTCTGGATTATGTTTGTGTTTTATCTTTGCATTATAATATTCAATATAATTTTATATTTCAAATTTGCTTTATACTAGTGATGGTACTGAAATCGGTGTTAGTTTAAAACTTAACGGTCGTATTACGGAACAATGGACATGCGTTGAACAAGTGTTTAGAGATATAAACAGTGTTTAAACCTATCTAATTGGCAGCTCTAAACGTAATCTAAGAGTGGTTCAGTTGTTTTGCAATGCGACCTACCTGCAGTATTTTAAATCGGTCTATTTTTTTTTATTTATTTATTTTTTGTGTGTGTCTGAATAATCGAGAATATTATCCTGGGAGGGTATCTAAAAGGGGTACAAAAATTTGCTTATTTTTGGCGTAGGACGCACCATTTCAGAGATATCAAGCATTTTTCATCCAATTGAACCGAATAATGTGGTTTTATCTGGTGTTATCTTATAAAGAAGATTTTTTTTTTTTTTTTTTTTGTTTGTAACGATTAGACCCTTCAACTTAAAAACTTCTGGACCGATAAAAAAAAAAAAAAAAAAAAACAACGGATAGCTACATTATCAGCAAGTACCATAGGCTATTATAGACTATATTTTATCCCCGTACTCCCACTGAACTAGGAACTACGCGGGTGTAACCGCGTGACGTCCGCTAGTCCACCATGTGTTTTCAGTGTTATTAATAAATCTTCCTTTTCTGCGAGCGTTTAGATCATGGATGGGCCACCAGGACGCAGAGAACGCTCAAATCGCGACTCCAGCCGGCGTAGACTGGAGACACCTAGTCGAGAGGACCGCTCACGAAGTCGAAGCGGCCTGCGTATGCGCAGCCCAAATCGATCTCAAGATGAGCAAGACTTACTGGTGGGACGGCAGAGGGTGCTGATGCTGGAGCAGGAATTGCGCCGAGAGCGTGAACGACTTCGTGCAACGGAGGACCGTCGTCGATCATCGTCACGACGTGCCAGCGAGCGTCGCGAGCCCTCCGAACGTCGGGAAGCCGAGCATTGGGCAGAGCCACGTGCCAGCAAGCATCGCGAGCCCTCCGGACGTCGGGAAGCTGAGCGTCGGGCAGAACCACGTCCTGAGCAACGTAGCAACGCGGGAGAAAATATAAGGTCACGTAGCCCATCTTTTTCTAGGAACGATCTTGTTAGTGTTTTAAAACTGTTGAAGGAGGATCTGTCGTCACAACCACATAACCAAAATGCACAGTCGTCCCAAAAGATAGACCACCAAAATATATTGCCTAATTTTGACCCTTCAACTAAAAATCAACGTATTGATATATGGCTAAAAAAGGTTAACGAATGTGCATCGGTATATGGTTGGGATGACAGAACTACCACTCATTTTGCCATGCAAAAACTCCAAGGCCTGGCTAAAATGTGGTACGAAAGTTTGAATTCCATTCTTTTCAGCTGGAAAGAATGGCAAGATAAACTGATAAATGCATTTCCTTGTGAACAAAATTACGGCCAGACCTTGGAGGATATGCTGAAAAGGAGGAGCAAGTTCAATGAGCCCATCGAGGTTTATTATTACGAAAAGCTTGCTTTAGTGAATCAATGCGATATAGTAGGAAAGCGTGCCGTGGACTGCATTATTCACGGCTTGAGTGACAGGACGCTTAGATCGAGTGCCTTGGCATTACGTTGCAATCACCCTGACCAACTCTTGCAGTTCCTATTAAGTAATAAAGATACTCATCAGCCTTCAGCGGATCGTGCCCATTTTCGTAATAAAATTGTAGACAATACACATCAGAATAATAACCAAAACCAAGCTCCAAAATCTATAGCTAGATCGGGTCAGCCTAATGGTTGTTATAATTGTAAGGAGAAGGGGCATAGTTTTCTACATTGTCCTAAACCTCTATTGAAGTGCCAACACTGCAATAAACTCGGCCATACGACAGAGACCTGTTCTAGTAAACCAGGGCAAAAGCCACTGAATTCTAACGCTACTGTTTCAAAGACAATGCGTATAGATTCTGTCAAAAAGGGTACTATTACCCCAAACTCCAAATTTATAAAAGAGGTTATAGCTAATGGGGTGCCCCTGCAGGGGTTCATAGATTTTGGGAGCGAGGTTACTTTGATTAAGGAGTCTGTAACTAAAGAGCTAGGCTTGATTCATGATAACACACCCTCTCAAATGAAAGGATTCGGTAATAGTATTGTTCAATCTCTTGGAGAGTTGTCGCTTGATTTGAGTATAGACGATGTCAACGCCAGGGTTATTTGTAAGGTTGTGAGTGACGACTTTTTGGAGAAACCTTTGCTAATTGGTCAGACTTACACGGAACTTCCCCATATAGTTGCTTATAAAAATGTTTCTGAATTGAAATTCTTCGACAACGGCGATAAATTGCCTTTTTCTGATGTTGACATTGAGAATGAGAGTGGAAACTCTTTTAAGGTTCGCACTTTAGGAGCTGTCAAATTTTGGGGACCTGTTTCGATCAGAGCCAGCGTTGATCCTACCATTAGTGGCAGTATTTTACTGAAAAGTAGTGTTGCAGGAAAACCCAGTCAGCAATTTTTAGTTTGCGGAGGACTTTATAATTCGATAAATGGCCTTGTGAATATAGTTGTTATGCCCCATGCTAGTTTCTGTCTGATTCCAAAGGACAATGTCTTTAGCCGAGCTGAAAAGGTCTGTTTTGTCAACAGGGTTGTTGTTGAGTCGCCTGAACTGATGAGTGATACTGCCGGTAATAAATTCGATGAAAGCCAGGTTCGCATTTGTCAAAATGTACCTGATGATACAAGGAAACGGTTACTAGATTTGCTCAAAAAGTATAAGCATTGTTTTGCGTCATCCTTGAAGGACCTAGGTTGTACTAACGTTGCCCAAATGAAAATAGAGCTTAACAGTCAACGTCCTATTGTATACCGTCCGTATCGACTGTCACATCATGAGCGCTCGCAGGTGCGTACAATGGTAGATGAGATGTTAGATGCAGGTATAGTGCGTGAATCATCTTCCGACTATGCTAGTCCTATTCTGCTTGTACGCAAGAAAGATGGATCTCTTAGAATGTGTATAGATTACCGCATGCTAAATTCTGTAACTCTTAAGGAAAGATATCCAATGCCGATCATTGAAGATGAAATAGCTCGCCTTTCTGGTCAGGCCTGTTTTATTTCTCTAGACCTTGCGTCAGGCTATTACCAGGTACCAATTGTAGAGCAAAGTAAGCGATTCACCTCATTTGTCACGCCGGACGGCCAATACGAGTTTAATCGCATGCCGTTTGGCCTGGCAAATGCGCCTGCCGTATTTCAGCGCATGATCAATACAATTCTAGGATCAGCTCGTTTCTGTAAGGCAGCCGCATACATGGATGATATTCTAATTTTTGGGAAGGACTCGTCGGAATGTCTGAAAAATTTTGAAGACGTATTGCAATTGTTAGAAAAGGCGAATCTTACTTTGAATTTGTCGAAATGTGATTTTTTGCGCGATAAAATCGACTATCTCGGTTATGAAATCGGAGCAGCAGGAGTAAGACCTGGGGAGAAAAAGATCTCTAGTGTAATGAATTTTCCGCGCCCTGAAAATGTACACAATGTTCGCCAATTTCTTGGGCTGGCAAGCTACTTCCGGAAATTCGTCAAAGATTTTGCCTCGATAGCTTTCCCACTCAGCAAATTGTTAAAGAAAGGTGTATCATGGGAGTGGGGTGATAATCAGGAAACTGCTTTTCAGGATTTGAAGGTTAGGTTGATAAGTAGACCTATTCTTGCAATATTCGATCCATCAGCAGAGCTGGAACTGCACACTGACGCAAGTAAGATAGGCATCGGAGGCATTCTCCTTCAGCGTTCAGCGGATAACACGCTGCGACCGGTTGCATACTACAGCAGGCAAACATCGCCGGAGGAGAAGAATTTCCATTCATATGAACTGGAAACTTTAGCAGTGATCTGTTCCCTACGAAAGTTTCGAGTTTATTTGCTAGGGAAAGACTTTAAAATCGTTACAGATTGCAGCGCTCTTCGGTCTACTTTCACTAAACGGGATCTCATTCCTAGGATAGCGCGCTGGTGGCTCCAATTACAAGAATTTAATTGCATAATTGAGTATCGGGCCGGCACAAAAATGGGGCATGTCGACGCGCTATCCCGTAATCCTGTAGTCGAGTCCGAGGAGAATCAATCTGATGATCTTCCGACCGTTATGGCCATTTCAAGCGAAGACTGGTTGCATACCCTCCAACTAGGAGATTCAGAACTTAGGAGGATTAGAGATATTTTGGATAGTAGTCTAGATCAGAAAGGCTTGCAATATATTAAGGAAAACTACGTCATTAAGGACAACAAGTTATTTCGTTGTGTAGGTGAAGACAAGGGAGATGTGCGCTGGGTAGTACCGAGGGGTGCGAGATGGCAATTATGTAGGATGAACCATGATGATATTGGTCATTTTGGGGTCGAAAAGACTTTGGAACGACTAAAAAAAAGCTATTGGTTCCCAAAAATGACACGCTTCGTTAAAAAGTATGTGAGCGCTTGTATTGAATGTGCATACGCTAAAAATAATCAATGCGGTAAAGAAGGTCTTCTTCACCCTATAACGAAAGTGGAGGTACCTTTTCATACACTACATATTGACCATCTCGGGCCCTTCGTGAAATCCAAGCGAGGTTTTTCTTACCTATTAATAGTAGTTGACGCTTTTACAAAGTTTTGTTTTGTCAGACCGGTTCGGAACACGCATACTCAGAACGTTATAAGGGTGCTAGAAGACATATTCAGGATATTTAGAACTCCTGATCGCCTCGTAAGTGACCGTGGCAGCTGCTTCACGTCACATATGTTCAAAAGATTTTGCCTAGACGAAGGCATTAAACATATTCTGAATGCTGTCTCTAGTCCTCGATCAAACGGTCAAGTCGAGCGGTATAACCGCACAATTCTAGGCTCTATGAAGGCGTTAAGTGTGAAATACGGCGAAAAGGAATGGGATTGCCATTTAGGAAAGATTCAGTGGGGACTAAACAACACTATCCAAAAAACAACAGGCAGGACACCAGCTGAGGTGATGTTTGGTACCTCTATGAATGTTTCGGCAAATCCCATCCTTAATGAGATTTCTGACGAAACTCGTGAATCCACTGATTTAACTATTATACGTCAGGAAGTTAAAGATAGGATAGATAATGAGCAGATCAAGCAAAAACGGTATTATGATAAGGGTAGGAAACCTGCGCGCGCATACGTGGAAGGCGACCTTGTAAAAATTACTAAAACCTGCTTTAATAATGAGGGGCAGAGTAAGAAGCTCATGCCATCGTTTATCGGACCCTATCGGGTTACGAAGGTCTTGGGTACTGATCGATATGTAGTAGCTCCAGTACCTGGTTTATGTAACACACAAGGCAAGCGTCCAACGACTGTTGCTGCGGATCGCATGATGCCTTGGATCCACGTGGCTGCATTAGATGTGAACAAGAGCTCCGAATCTGCTTCCGATACAGATGATGATTAGAAATACTTAGTTTAAGTTTTGGTGTCCCTTGTGAGGCATTTAACTACAGAATGGTGTGTTGTTTCAGATTGGATGCGAGAATCGATTGGTTCGCGTCTGATCAACTATGCCAGAGTTACTCGTTCGTCTTGCTCCTGTTGCTCAAGCTTAATCGATCGGCTTGAGCTAACGGTTAGCAAAGGTTCCCTCGATTAATCGATCGTCGAGGTTATCTTTGAAATATATCGACTAATCGATCGTCGATCACCAGGTATCCCAATTAATCGATCATTGGGATTTTTTAGTATTTTATATTAACACATCTAATCGATCGTTGTGTTAACTACACCTTGCCTATGATAAATTTAAAGTTGCTCCTCCGTATAAGTCCGTACATCCTTATAAGCTAAACAATTTTGTAAATAGGTATTATATATCTAAAATTTCATATTCTTTTAGTTACAACCATGTATTAATTTGGTAAAATAAATTTGTGTTTAATATTATTATAATTTGTAAAACTTCTAAACATTCAATAAATCAGTTAAATAAAATATGTATAAATAGTCAATAAAAAAGTTTGAATGTTAATAATTAATAATTATGTATGATTCAGCACATAATTTGAATTGATTTTGAAATATTGTGTACATGGATTGTGAAGTTTGCTTAACTGACCTTATACCGATTGTTAGGGTTCCACCCGGTACCGTGTGCAGGGACTCACACGCTATCAGGATGGTCGATTGTTAGGGTTCGCTAATTTACATTTTGTTAAATTAAATTGAAACGCAAAAGACTAGTTTTCAAGCCAGTAACTATTTTGTTCGAATATTTTGTGCTGACAACACTTTGGTTTTGTCAATGGTCGTTGGAGGCTTCTGTGATTGGTTGACGACATAAAATCGTTAACCAATCACAGAACTCAATTTTACCGCGCAATGATCGAAAACTTGGAAGGCGGGAAAGGGTCGGTTAAGCATTCTGACTCGAGCTGTCGAACGAAGAGGTCGTGTGAAAGAATAAAGTTGTGTTCCCAGTAACCTGGATTTTCTTCAGTACTTCACCTAGTCATCCTGTAACTAAGTTTATTATAGTGATTATAGTGCATAGTCTCGGTTATCTATTTTTACAGCCGTAACCGTGTTATCTTTTATCAGACGTTTTATACTTAGCTAAATGTAATTTATTTCGCACGTAATTCTGGTAAAGGCAATTAAGTGGAACTTGTGTTTGGTAAGCCTTTTAAGGACTTAGTAGAGGTATTACAAGAGGAAAAGGATAGCTGTGATAATAACGAAAAAAAAATAGGCCTAGGTGTTCATTTAAACGCTGACTTTTAACTGAGCTTTGGTGTGAGATCTCGCAGAAGTTTCAGTTCCTTCTGAGCGAGCATTTTAAGCTTCATCTTTGCCTTTGGGCAAGATTTAGGCCAAGAGCAAATAAGTACATTTAAAAATAGGATTTCAGGATCGATAAATAGGTAACTTAAAAAAAAAAGCCTTTCAGTCGTGTGCAACAGATTAGGAAATATACATTTACTGTCTCATTTTACGTATCAATTATTCTAAAACGTATTCGATAGAAATCAAAAAATAAACATACAACCTTCTAATCTAATTTATTAAAAAAATGCTTCCCCATTTACTTTGCTAAAGCATTTTAATAAAAAGAAAATGTTTCTTTGAAACCAGTTTGAAAGAGAAACATTTGACGTGTTGTCTCATGCATTATGTAAAGATATTCTGCTGACCGAATTTAAATGCGGGACACCTGTCCAACTTCGTTTTCTATTTGTGAAAAAAAATGTTTTCCTCTTCTGTCTTAGAAACGTCCTTCCTACCCACTGATTATTATAAATAGTATCTTAGTCTGGTCAGGGAGTGCTTTTTGGTAATTTTTCGACTGTTGGAATAATAATGAACCAGAAATCATATTGATTTGTGTAAAAAATTAAGTTCAGCTTGCAAGAATAATAAAAAATTAACGAAATCAAAAAAGGGGTTCCATGTTTTTAAAATATCACAAAAACAGACACTGACTTGTAACGTCTTTACAAAGTGACAAAATATGCTAAAAGTACTGTCTATTTAAGCTTAGCAAGAAGATCATGGTTTACCTACTAAAATTTTACCAAAGACACCCAAACAGAAACTCGAAACCAACTCATACACAAACTCCCTAAACAGACATTTCCAAGGACACAGGTACATACACCCTTGAATAATAACTCAACAGAGGTGTTGTTAATAACGAGAACGTTCCGCCATGATATATTACCAACACATTATGTCAACACTCATCTGCTAATTGCATTCACGACTTCTCCTTACCTACATGTTTACTTATTCATTTAGTTGAAACTGTCAAATACGAGCATATGAATTTACCTGAGAAGTTGTAGTGCTTGGAAGTGATTGGGGAACTATCTTGATGAAATAATATGTTAAGTTACATGAATTGTTTGAAGAATGATATAGTTTCTACCTTGTTGGTCTAGCTAGTGGTCATAAGGACAACAGTAACTGTTGAATATGAGGCCTTTTTTTTGCGTGGTATTATCATCAAATGAGTCCTCCCGCCCAGGGTGGGGCGGGAGGGACTGTCAGACTTGTACTGACTTAAATCCACGGTGTTCCTTCAATAGCCCTTTACGTACCAGGGTCACGGTTACCAGGTGAGACGGTCCCGCGACCCCGGCAGGCTTTGGCCCTCTTAGGGGGCCCCGTCAGATTGCTGACAGCTCTTCCAGGAGATCGTCTTGCGACGTCTGTAATTGCCGTGGGCGTCTCCCGCGGCGGCTGGGTCGTGAGGTGGACGCTGTCCTCTCCCTCACGCGTCCCGCCTCCTCCTTTTCCCGCTTCCCATTCCGTCTCGCCCCGCAGCATGTCCTCGACCAGTGCCGAGCGCGAGAGGTCGCCGCCTATCGCCTCCGTGAGGACACGGCGGTGCTCTGCCCAAGCGGGGCAGTCCTGCACCGTATGCTCCAACGTGTCCTCCGGGCGATCCTCGCAGTGACGCCCAGGCATTTCTTCCTTTCCAATGCGACACAGGAACCTCCCGAAACATCATATAATACTGTGATATTGATGCCAAAGACATCTTCGAAAACACATTCACTCAACGACGAAAGAAATAACTCCAGCCATAGCTATAAACCATAGATGTTGACACACGTACTGGTTTCACTTACGCATTCTCACCCACACCCACCATTACTTCCACTTCACCAAGTCAAGCATGAAAATAAAGCTATAAAAGGAACACATCCACGAATCCAACATCTTTGAATTTATCGACTCAGGTGCTATAAATAAGAGCGGCAGCCATTACGGCAGATAACTCTGTTTTATTGTAATTTTATGCGCGAGTGTTACCACCTAGAGTTTCGTACAAAATGCAAACCACCCAGGAGATTAATTAGGAGACTCGCTCCAGGTTTATTCGGTTATGAGACAGGATAGTCTTGTAGCAAGTTTAGATTTAAAGGCTCGGCTTTGGGAATTATATTATAATGAAGGTTTGGATAGTCTCAAGAGATAAATTAAGAAAAAAATTGAGCAGATAAGAAATTGTATTTTATATTAGCATTATCTATAAATATTTAGACCAAGGACACATTGTAAAGGCATATCTCTATAGAAAAACATTTATTATGTTTCAAAAATATATATTTTTGTAGTTTTGGTAATACATATTATCACATAAATAAACATAAGATATTAAAACATTGTTTACTAGCTATTTATTGATAAACATTTATAACGGAACGGAAAGCAAAACAAAATATTGATACATACGAGTACACGACACGAGTCTGTGTTTGTATGATTTGAGAGGATTTGAGAGAAGAAGGAACGGGAAACAGCAACAAGCTGTTGAATAAATATTTTGTCAGCTATGTAACTGCACAGTTAAAACAAAAACCAAGGAAAAAAGCTTTCACATAGCGATATCGACCAAAGTGATCCTAAAAAGGTCTCGTTTTTTTATGTAAGGTCCGTGTAAGTCCTAAAAGTAAATTTAATAGAACATTCTAAGCCAGTCAAAACAATATTACAATTTTCTCTTTATCCAAACAAGCATTTAATATTCCCGCAAGCAACAAAATGGGCCCATTTCCAACATATTTGAACAAAGACAATGAATCTCAAAGCCAACTACAATCTAATTCAAAAGCAATCATCGTGAGCGCCGCAGATTTATAAACTGCTAATTCTAGTACTGTAATCCAAGAGGAGACTGGGCTAAGTAAAAGAGGGGAGATTAGGGAATGTTCACAATCTGGGCAATGAATCATTGAGGAGATGTAATTTGTACTGTAGGAAGTTCTTTATGCGAGAGATTCGAGGGGCGGACTCACCTAAGGGCTTATACATGCAGTACGGATAAGTCAGGATAATAAACAAATATTCCTTGTGCGTTCAACCTTTAGTGTAAAACAACCAGTAGGTACGTGGACGGTGAGTAGGCATGTGGACGGTGAGTAATGGGTGACTCGATCATGGACCCTGCCCGGGTTGACGACGCGTCGTATTCCACGCGCGCCTCAAAGTGTTGTCGGGGCCAAAGCCTGCCGGGGTCGCGGCACTGCCTCGTCAGGTAACCGTGGCTCTTGTTTATTGCCTTTGTTGCTGTGTTTCAGTTGTGTTTGTGCCAAGCGAGGTTAGTGTTACGAACCCGTGCAAAACCGACAGAAAAACATTATTACAGTTAATAGTAGTAATAGAAGGTTCGGCATTTTCGAAACCGACTAATGTCTTAGTAGTTGAAAATCTTTATGCACGCGCCCTAAGGATGAAGTCGGTAATGGAGAATTGGATCAATATAATGCTATAATGGATTTCAGGATGCTTGATAATGTAGCAAATGGAACTGTTTTTTATTAAAACGAAAAGGAAAATGTGATTAGTGTTAATACGAATTATGGACGAATTGAAGAATTTTTTTTTTTTGGAATGTTGTTATGCCGACTAAGGCACACTGACGGAGGTATGTACTAGTGAGGGAAAAAATTGAATACAATTAAGTTCGGTTTTTATTAAATTGTTTTCCCCAAAAATTGTTTCATTACACATGCATACACAATTACACTGAAACGACTTCAAATTATAGTTATGTAGATACAAGTAGCAATCAAAGCAAATAATTTATATCTGGGAAAACAATAAACATACCAACAAGCTGACCTTTTAATATTCATTGTAATAAACAAATAAAATGAACAATTAATTAAACCATTATTACGTTTGTGATGTAAGTAGTATTTACTCTGTGGCCAACATGTTTGTGTTCTGGGTTTCCGGTGGGTAACCTTCACTAACAATGGGAACAAATTGCGGGTTTTTCAATTGAAGAATGAAATGAAATACAATTTTTGTATTATACGTCACGAAAACGAAGAAAAAACTACCCTTTAACTGTTTCAGGATCCCATTTAAATGGCTGTAGGTACAAATGGGACCGATGGACACTTTTGTCACTTTATTTCTACTTATGTACCCATGGTTTCTACCAAAATTCAATTGTGTCAGAGTTTTATTTGAAATCTCTTTTGACCGGACTACTGCTACTGTTACGACTGTAGAAAAAAACAGACGAAAGAAGTGGTTTAGTGCATGCCAAGAATCGCCGTGACGCGACTCGCAGTATACCGTCTCAAGTATCGTATAGGGCAGTGGACTTTGATGAGTAATTTAGGTAGGTCTAAATATTGATTTAGGGATAAATTTGAGAGATAGATATCTCTCAAATTCAGTCAGTATCTGCTGATACTGACTGAATTTGAATTTCATACAACTTGTGACAAAGTGGTGTCAAACTAAGCTTAGTTTGACACCACTTTGTCACAAGTTGTATCAAAGTCAAAATCGCCCGAGGCCACCATCCAGGTTTTCGAGAATAGCCTTCATGCTAGCTATTTTCTAAAGCAACGTTAGGTAGGTATTTAACCAGTACGGAGAAAAAGCCAATAGATTTTCGAGTGCCCTTTTCAGTTAGGACTACGTATAGCTGAAACCTCTCACCGGATTCGATCAGGCGTGTAACGGCGGCTGCATTTTTCCGAACTCCCAGTTTCCATTGAAATTGGTACGTAAAAGGTTTGACCTCTACCAAATTATTGAATCGAAAGTTACACTATTGGACTGTGGGTACTCAAGTTTTGAACCAAGATTAAAAAAGGTAAGGCAAAACATAGTGTGGAAAACATATTTTACGACAGTAAATTTGAAGATCGGTATCTTCAAATTTTCAATTCTAAAGTAGTGTAATTGTGTATGGTGTGTCGTCCACCAACCCACACACCAACCCACACAGTGCCCGTTGTTATTACGGTCTAACTCAGTCTAAATAGGGAAGATCCTTGCACTGAAAATAAAAACATTACAGGTTTATGATAAAACAACACAAGCAGATGAAAAAAATTAAACAATTTCACAATTCCAAACTTTTATATTTTACAACGGAACATTTTAGTACAATTTAATTCTTTACATTATACTTACATAGGAATTTACAAATAGGTGTACATTAACCGTTCAGGCTAAATAAATTAATAGATTTAAAAAAATCTAAAAACCCACGTTTTTAAATGTCCTAAAAATAAGAAAATAACCTTACGGGGCTGAGAGAGGGGCCACTCAAAACGTGGGGGCGTATATTATTTAAGGGATTATTTATGGGATATATTTACATGACGTGTATAGATCGTGGGTGTAACTTGTAAAGATACGCCCCCACGTTTTGAGTGGCCACGTGGGAAAAATAAACAAGAATTCTTTCGGGTTCTGTCTTGAAAGATGGATGATTGTATTACTCTTGGACACTGTAATTTCCTTAAAATAAGGAAACGAAAGATGTTATTCTGAACTTAGAAGGGTTTGGGACCATCCATCATATAACATGCCAAATCACGACTAAAGATATTAAGGAGTGACGTCAAAAAATAAGATAATCATTTTGTGGAAAATGAAAGCGGTCCTTTTGAAGGGAATTTATTGTCTCTTAGCCTTAGGCTGACGATCGTTTATTGCAAGGATAGACGAAAAGTTAAAAAACAAAATGTTCGCCGAGATTGAAAGCCAATTATCTCAAACATTGCCCATCATTGCCCATGAACATTGTTTATCATTTTCAAGAGATTAAAGATTAACTCACATCGTTAATTTTTAGAATAGCATACAATTTAAAATGTCGAAACAAAATTCAATATAATAGGTCATTTTGACAGTTTCGGTGTTAACAATTTCATTGCAGACATGCCAAATATTCGCAACAATTTACCAAAACTAAAACAAATTAAACTTATTCAGTAACTTTACAACCACACTTTGGACTTAGGCCAATATTCTCTTAATTAATAAAGCCTTCAACAATATTGACTATGAGAACTAAGTTTTAACAAATAATACATCAATCACTCAGAACTTAAAAGCGAAATTGGCCTTTCTCTCTACTCTAGTTAGTACTAAATTATTGATTTACACTCCGCATGTCAAAGTTACCTCAGTTTCCAATTTACAAAATTAATTGTAAGACATCGAAATCGAAGAGAAATAATCAAAATACAAGTTTAATGAAAACGTTATTGCGTTCGAAACCAGTCAGACATCACACAATGATAACATCAGATTCTCTAACAATTTATTCATAACCGTGTCCTATAAATTGATATGACTATCTTCGTGCAAAATTATTTACAGCCACGTCTATAATCGACCCTAAAATATATACATTAAACAATACAAAATTGTGATCAGCAGTCGTTGTTTAGTTAGATTACAATTACAATTTACAAGTCAAAGTTCCATGGGTCACTGACGTCACAGAATAGATAGGTATAGATGCTTTGTTATTGTAACTAGCGAAAATGCATAGTGACTGAAATCTCACAAGCAGCATTAGAATCAAATTGAAAATTAAGTTCTTTCACAGTGGCTTGTGGATGTGCAGGAACTGTAGCTCCATCTTTTTTGTTTTTAAAGATACTGAGACAGTTCAAAGTATCAGTTACTGGTCTATTTACTACTTGGTGTGTCTTTCTGCACCTATCTATTCTGTGGTAACGTGTTAAATGAAAATTGTATGGTCAAAGCCGTTTAACAACCTTTGTTTGTTTATCACTGATTGGTTGAATGTCACGCTAGGAGCACTAGTAGCAGAGCCACAAGCAGCGCGGGGGGCGCGGGGGCGCGCGCCGCGTCGTGCGGCGGCGGCCAGCCCTCCGACCAGGGGCCGCGCGCCCCCGCTGGAGGTCACATCGTCGTCACCATTTCTGAACAGAAGAAGTAAGTGAGGATCTTTGGTATAAGAAACCTGATTTTGTTATGCTGTCGTTCTTGGCGTTAAATCCAGTAGAGTTATCTACTAGAACCAATTTAGTGATATGATCCTATTTATGAAATAAAAATTCTAGGAGGCTGTGAACAGGCATGGATTGTCATTATAAGGTATCACTTAGAAGCTATATTTTATGTACGTTTCATAAGGGAAAATCTATAGGTTTACATATATAATATTCGGTTCTCTATCGACAGAAGGCAGGTGCCTTAAATTTAGCCAACCGATGGCTTTAATCACGAAAGGAAATAATTAATATAGACATAGCGATATGATTCAAAATTTTAGAGTTACATTTAGTTGAAATCACAAGTTTTTCTGAAATACGAGTAAGACGCCTACGAGCCATCAGGACAAAAAAGTACAAAGGCGTAAAAAAAATTAAACTCTAGTAAAAATCTTTCCAACTATGTCCAACATTTAGATGGACGTCTCCGCTGTAATTCAAGTAAGCTCTTAAAACTTGATGTTACAGTAAAAAGAAGTGTAAAAACTCAAAGTTGTACTATCCAAAAGTAATGCTACGATACTGTCAAGATCTTTTTAGTTTAACTTGCCACTCTATTTAAGTTGTAACAGTTTTCGTCTATCACGTCTTTTAAATGTTAAAATTCTTCTGTATTTTAAGTTCAAAATCCGTAATGTGCAAGAGAATATGCGGCTGAATGATGATATTGGTGAAGATGATAGAAATATTTACCAAGATTCTGCATTTGGTGTTGGCTCAGAACAATGTAAGGGTTGTCAAGACCAGGATCTTCTAGCACCCCTCGATGCAGCTGCTCCAGATGTCTCTCTGTATCATCTAGGAGATGAAACAAAAATTTAGACTCATCATACCACTTTTCTTTACAAAAGTTCCAATTTGAAAACTTGTGTAATGGGAAGATACTTTCCCAAAATTCGAACAAGTTCATGACAGATCGATAAACTTCCACAAATAAAGTTATTTTCAACATCAGTCTGACTGCTTATCAGAACTTCTAAATGCGTAAACTCTGAATCATTCAAAAGTGCTTTATTCTGTTCTAAATGAACAAACAATTACAGTTTGACTTAGGTTTCCATTTCATTTATTAGTCTTTGCGATATTGTCGTTAGTATCAGAATCATGGTAGGTAGTTTGATTTATTTTTGTGTTACTAAGATTTCTATTACATTAATTGATGTAGACTAGGCTATTAAACATTGTATGCTTTAATTCGTTATCAAGGAGCCTAGACATCTAAGCCTTTATTGTGTTTAGGAATTTAAAACGCTTTGGAGATTCCATTAATCATTTTGAGTACTTTGTTATTTTATTTATTCCATACGATGAACCAAGTTGTTCCAGTATTACCATTATTATGAACTAGATCAATAATGGACGGGCACTTTAGCTATGGACTGACAAAAACTAAGACTGAACTGCCCGAATTATGGGTCAAAAAGAAAAATTCTGTCGTGGAAGGGTGAATATTTCATTTCGTGCATATTATGATATTTTTAGAATTGTCAAATAAATGTGCCTAATCATGTTTTTTATACGTTTTTTTTAAGTACTTAATGATGATAAGTGAAATATAACAAAGGGACAGCAATCAGACCTTTAGTTTTTAAGATATTGAGGATTTTTTTTTTAAGGAACGGTAATGAGATTTAGCACAAACGGAAATTAGATATCTATTTATGGTAGTTATTGAGGTTGAGAAAATGGTAATTAACAATACAACAACAGTCAACTGATAAGATTGGGAAATATATTGTAAGTATTCGTTATATCCCATTTATGTCAACTGAGGAAATATACAGTGTTTACAGAATTGAATCACAGAATATAATAATTACCGTTTGTTTCTTCTCATTACCATTCGAATAAAAAGAACGGTAATCGATGGTAATTAGAAGAATGGTAATTAGATTCATAAATATTTTCGACATATTACCGTTATTTGGAACAGGTACAGCATTGTTACGTTTATCAGCGGAAAAAGACACTTATACCGAATACATCTGTCGAATAATTCTTTGATAAAAATAAGTATAAAAAAAATAAGTATAAAAAAGTGACGTGGTTAGGAATATAGCAATATTCCTAACCACGTCACTTTTCGGACAGGAGAACTTAAATTTACGTCCCTTTATTACCTCTTTCACGTGTGTGTTTGGCTCGGTGGCTGAACGTTGAGTGTCGTCAAATATGTAACTGCGAAGCGCGTTGCACAGAGACGCGTAAATATTAAAATATCGAATCGAGCATACCGTCGAATGGTAATTATGGGAAAGTTTAGGGACATTTTTCAAACTTGTATAAAACCGCTTAAATTTGTTCTTCCTAAACAATGAATCGTCTTTGAATAGATTAACTATCCTGTTATCTTTATAAGTAATAAAAATGTCGTTCTTCAAACACAGTTTTTAACAGAATGTGGCAATTAAATAAAATCTGGTAAAAGGGACACAGATGGTAATTAGATTTTAGATCCTTTGTTTTAAATTTTGTGCATTTCTAATAAAAAAAAAGATGTTCTAAGGATTGCGCCTAATAGAACACCAAGTTAATTATACAAAATCAACGTTAGGTTCAAATTCTTTCAGCGTTTCATATATTCTTTATCGTCTGCCGTGTGATATGCAGGAAATGAAATATTTACCCGGAAGATGGATGAGATTTCAAGAAGGATTTCATTTCATCATTCATTTCTCAAAATATAACCGTATGTATAAGGTAACTTAAGAATCCTAAAGTAAAGCTGCCGGACAAATATTATTGTCAGGAACTGTTGGTGAGATAACTAAAATATCAAAAAATATACTTAATAATTTAAAAGTCAAACTTACATGGCAGTAGCGTTGTCGTCGGTGGTGGTAATGTTGTAGTAGTTGTTGTCGTTGTTGTTGTAGTTGTTGTCGTAGTAGTAGTAGTAGTTGTTAGTACTAAACAAAAAGAAATAATCACCGTTATCGTAACGTGGACTGATGATGGACTGTGAAGATAATGTGACTAAAGGCAATAACCACATGTAGAAAAGTATGGAATAACAAAAATGCTATGATGAATCTGATCGTTCTCTTGTCTAAACCTTATTGATTTAAGGTCAGCATAAAATGTCAGCGTCTTCAATACCTTTTTAATCGTCACCTTGTAATACCAGTCAATCCCGTTCTAGCTACAGTATGTTTCATACAACAGTAAAGCCTCCTGCAGACACACGCGATTAATCGCGCGGGGCGACATGTCGCGGTCCATTCACAGTATTTTTAGAGTGGAAATTAGCTTGGCTCGTTGTCGCAGCGCGATTAATCGCGTGTGTCTGCAGGAGGCTTTATATGAAATCAAGTACCCGCATAAATAATTCAACGACCAACAAATATCACTCTTCTTATAATTGTCTTTCTATTAAGCTATTGTCAAACAGACAGGCGAAGCGAATGCGATCCGAACCTGTCATATAAAAAAGCGAAAGCGGTCCGATAGTCTAATGTGACAGGCTTCAAAGAATTCCATACATTACAAACAAAAACGCTTCGCTTCGTGTTCGCCTCTTTGTTTGACAATAGCACTATGGAGCACTGAGCTATAAACATTCTTAGACACTTTAATAGTATAATTATGAAGAAATGCAACATGTCCTTAAGCCCGAGAAGAGCCAAGCAACTTTAAATTCAATCTAACCGCTTACGATGCACAAATTCAAACTAAGTGAAGTGAAGTAAAAGCCCGTTAGTACGTTACGTCTTTACCTCTGTCTGCACTTTCTACAGAGCTCAGAATTGATCTAGATAGATGAACAAAATGTAGGTAGAGGGTTAACTGAGCTTTATGCCCGGGTATTTTTAAGACTAGTTGACTGAAGTGAATGTTTTAATAATTGTTGCACTATTTGGATTTCTCTAAGCGTAGCGGTAATGAAAGGAACGATCATAATTATGACCACAGATTTTGGACATTTACTTTATAAAAAAGTGGTTATATAATTATTTTGGCTAACTCAATTTTGCAATTATCAAATTAGACACCAATTCAGTAATAATACTAATATAAAGAAGCAATACGTCTTCATTTTTCTCCTATAATTTTGTCTAGGGCGTGTAACACTTGATTTATAAGTATAACTCACTTAATATTTACAGCAGTTTCCCTAGTCACACATGAATTTTGTTAGCGTCTTAATTTGTTTTGCAACATTATTTGCTCCCGAATGATAAAACGCAATTTAGCTTTGATACATGACATTTATCTTTGCTTCGTAAAGAAGAAAGCTAATTAATATAAGACCTTAGCTCCTTAAAGTTAAGACTTACAATGTAGGAACAGCTCAGCCTGCGCTCTTCCCTGGGTGTTCTCCACATGACACCGGTATGCGCCCGCGTCTTCCCTGGACATCTCCATCACCATTAGACTGACCGTGTGGCGGTACCCTCTGGATGTCATGCTCAGCCTGTGTTTTGTACCTGTGGATTGAGCGATACATTTGAATACAAGTGTTCATTATAACAATCTTTCTGGAACTTGAAATTTCATTGGAGATAGCCGTTGGCGCGCTGTATAAATCGCTATATTTAAAACACCTAAACCGAGAGGTTAGGTTAGGTTAAACTAATAAAAAAATACCCTCTTCCCGACATTCAACATTCGCGTTTCTGACCGTGTGACCAATTGATTCGAATTCCATAAGGAAGATACACGGTCACGATTTTTTATTTAATTAATTAATTAATTTGTAGAGTCATATATAGAAAATGGTTCACAACGGTTTTTGAAAACCTTTTTCAAAAAGCTTTATCTAAACAAAACATCTTGGAGTGAGGTATTTTTTATCATACTGCAAAAATATAATTTATGTAAAAACTACTTTTCCAGTTTTTATTTCCAGTAAAAAAAATATTGAGAACATACTAAAATTTGTTCATGGTCTGTGGCAAAGTTCCCTCTATTGTTAGTATTCTATTGTTGCCTCGTGTTTTTGTTTTTTATTATTATTTTTTGTTGAAAACTTGCTTTGCGGTTCAATCCACTTAGAAAATAACTTTGGTAATATTGTTTTTATAAATCCAGTTTGGGTTAGCCAAATATTATTGTTGAAATATTGAGAAATGTTCAGACATAATACATAATTTGTTAAATAGTTTGCTGAGAAGAAAAACACGAAACAGTTAAATCTCGACAGTGTATGTAATTCCACCCACAAAAATTAATAAGTTTCTTTTCACTACGTTTTTTGAATGTGAATTGATTTAAACAAAACTAAATACCTACCTCTCTTATGTTCATCACTTATTACTCTTTTCGAATTTATTCGTGCTATACAAATAAATCTGCTACTAAAATGCTACGTTATTAAAATTTTCTATTAAAATTAATTTCTCCGCAGCTTCCTTATTATCAATTACTTTTCTACTGTTCCACATAAACTTCTGAATCATAAAGTTTTTCATAATAAAAATAATTTCAGTCGAGTCATAACTCTTGAGAGGCAAACTTTCAAAACTCCGGCGCACTCATCAACTGATACATCAAAGAGTAATAAACTGGAATTTTAAATAATAATCGTAATTAAAAACTTTTTGAGCAAAATTTTGATGTTTTGTGAAAACTTCACGATAAAATTTGGGACTGTTTTTTTGTCATCCTTGGAGGATATTTTATTTGTTGGCTTTATAAAACTACAATATAGAGATAGAATGGATTTTTGTGACTGCTTTGAAGTTTCATAAGCCTTAATTGAATGTTCCTTTAACTATGAGTTGTGAGGCAATCTACGAGTATTTCACTTTGTGCGTAGATATTTTTGGCTGGATTCTTTATCGAATTTCCTTTTGTCATCTCGGCTGCTTGGGTTTCTATTACTTTTGCTTGCTATTTCATTTTGTTCCTTATAAAGTTAGGCTTTGGCAGAAATGCGGGGAAACAATGAGATTTAACAATTAATTTTATGGTTGCTTTTTAAGAAATTACCTTTTATCTTCATTCATGATTAAAATTTCGGAATAAAAAAATCCTAAATGCGCTAAAATACATTGCTCATAAAAATCGTCGAAATATGGGCAGTTTTTTTTTTCATATTGAGGAGATTGTTTGAAGATGAAAAAGAAGATCCCATAAATGTGAGTTTAGATAAAGAAAAGCAAAGGTTGCATTCAACATCATCCAGTTTTTTTTCTATTTAAATACATTTTTATTTTTTATCATGGCAAAAATAAAATATACCTAACGTCCATTAAAATAAATGGATGCAACCAAGCTGCCTTTACGGTCTAATTAAAAATACGTATCCTTGGTAGTACAAACTTAAGTGATAGTAGCGCAAATGAGAACAAAAGACTGCAATTATATACAATGTTAGTTGGTTTTGTTTCTATTGTCATTCTTTTATTTTCTCTCTTTCATTTTCTCAGCAATTTGTTTAACTTTTATATAATTGTGCGGGAAGAAAGTTGTACCTCGGGCTGTGAGAAAAGGTTAGCGTATTTTCTTGAATGAGGAAAAAGAGGTATTTTATTTAAGCTTAGTTTAAAGTCCGGTAAATGTGACATCTTTGTAGAAGCACCGTTTATTTTACACGAATCTCCTTTTTATTTATTTGCAAGATACCATTTACATAAAAATATTTTTCTTTGATCCTGTTTTACTTACCTTATTGCCAGAGGTATCTTTATGAAGTACCTACGTTTACCAAAAGAAGTCATGATAACGCTCTTGTTTGGTGACTTTCTTGCCTATTTTGCCCCTTAGACAGGCAAAAGCCTTTGCCAATTCCTTCATGAAGTTCTTTTCCTTTATCTCCTGTCTACGACATCGATATTTTTGTAACAGCCTCGGTGGGGCCGTAAATAGTCATTAAATGAACGCAAAATTTGGATATTCCCTTGACGCTACTTTAGTTAGGACAAGGCCTTGAACTTACATAATCTTGACATAATGAAATTATTTTACTTGTTTATATTATGAGTTTCCTTGTGTTCTATAGATTATTTTTGATCATCAAGCTTCAAATACTCATAAATGATTGTACCTACTACCATAAAACAAGTTCTGTAGTAAATACCATTAATTTATTGTTTTAAAATAGGTAACAAATTGTACTGAAATTGCGATTTTTTTTAAAAAAATGGGGTCTTCTAGAAAAATCACTCAAACAGTCATAACTTTTAAGGAGATCGGCCGTAGAAATATTCTTTACTGCGAATAGCCTTAACTAGATATTATCCTGTATTGTTTGATCCACAATTACATCACAGATGCTTCTGTGTATGTGTTCTTTGTTTTACATCAATAAATAAATCGTTTTAGTCTCGACAAAACTTACCATTAACAAGCCTCTGTTCTCCATTAAGAGTCCAGTGGACCTGAGGTACTGGGTATGCTTCAGCGGTGCACTGGAGAGTGACAGAGCCACCAGATGGCGCCCGTATCGCCACCCGGCCAGCCCACACTGACGGGGAAACTGTAGGAACGAAAGAGTAATATGTTAAATTGTTAATAGATGTATGATGTATGTAATGCGTTTCGTCATCTTTCTGCAACTACCTTAATTGTTGTGTTGTCTAAAGCCGGCCACACACGTAACGGTATACTTGCGCAAGTCTGGACGGGCTGCTTATGCTAGCCACACCCAGCTTAAGTAGGATGTATAGTGTTATTAGGAAAGGACATTTAAATAGTACACAATATTCCTCGAATATGTACTTCTGGTCGATCTTTTTTTTCGATTTTTTGTAAATATTAAACCATCTTTGAAGTGCTAGGTATTGCTGGTTGTCAAAAAAAGGCATCAAAAGGTAAGTATATTTTGGTTCTGTGTTTTCAGTCCGCAAAGATCAAGTACTCAAATCGGTTGTTTTGTAACCGAAAGCTCACTCAGAGACTGAGCACGTCTACTTTATTTTCTTTACATAGTACATGAAACCAACATATGTATAGTAAGTGATCCGATACGTTTGGTCTAAAAATATACCTAGCAAAATTTATATTAGGGTTCCAAAGATTTCATCCCTAGAGTAATGAGTTCGGGTCTTGGGTAAATATAAATCTGTTGTGAAAGAAAATATCGAAACCAAGTGAAAATAGATTTTGAAATGGACGTGAATCTTGAGCAGAGAAGTCAGTTTTGAAATCCTTTTGTCTGACTCCGAGTCACACTGAGTTCATTTGAAAACATAATAAGCGAGTTTTCAGTATTTGAGACGTAAACTGGAATTTTGACAATTTCAAATTGACAATTTTCAAGGAAAACATTAGTTCCTTCTTCGCACACTAGAGGCGCTGTTCCATTTTTTCATACAAGAAACGCTGTAAATACTGAAAAGACGCTGTAAAGTAAAAGAGTGAAAAATCGTGCTAAGGGTTAAGTATTTTTTTGGAGTAAAGTTTCCCTCTATCCATCTCTGTGAATAAGACAATGTATACGCATTTCGGTTGATCGTTTCAGAGGTTTGGACGTGTAAAGGTAACAAACAAACTCACTGCGAATGTGAGTTTTCTTTTGTTAATTTATCCCTTGTGTAAAGCAGATGTGACTTATATTATACTCAATACTCAATACTCAATACTTTTATTGCTTCCACAAGTTTACTTAGATGGTAGGTTTTACAAAGTTATGATCATTGTGGACCCTGTCGGGCACTGCAATAGTAGGAGAGAGGAAGAGGGCTTTTATTTAACTATATATTAGAATAATCATAAATGTTTGAATGTATTATTTATAAAGCAATCTAATTATTATTATAATATGTATTTATCTAATTTAAAATTTATCATTAAAGTATTCATTGAGATCATAATAGCATTTCATTAATAGGATTTTTTTTAATTTATTTATGAATATATTGTTCTTTTCTATGTCTTTAATTTTTTCGGGTAATTTATTATATATTTTGATGGACATCACAAGGGCACTCGCTGAGTGCATTTTTAGCTTAGAGCTCGGTAAGTTTAACCTATTTTTATGGCGCAGTGTAAATTTCGACTGTTATAGCCACCAGTTCGCCAGCTAAATTCCAAATATCAGAGGCGATTTAATTATCATTAATTTAATTAAAAGGACACCATAAACCTCACCACATTTGTTACAAAGTTAAAAACCATTAGAGACCATAAAATAATTCCGGATTCAATATCTCCTTGAAAACCACTTCAAAAGGTTCTATCTCTAAAAGTTTTTCGTTATTAATGAACCTCGAACAGCGAATGCGCGAATATTTGAGTAAATAACCAAGAAAGTTGTAACACACGACCGAATTAAATGGAAAACTGGGACTTTGGTCGAACTTCATTAATTCATTGAGGTTTCGTGTTACAAAAGATTTTTTTAATCTGAAAATTCTGTCGGATCTTTACTACTAATTTCTTTGAAATTAATCCTGATCTCGTGAATTATTAAAGTGCTTAGAAGCTTTAAGTTTATCTCAAGGCTTTGATTAATGATAGCTTTTACTTTAGCTTTGATGAAAAAACAAGAATCAGTCTGGTTAGTGATGTTGAGTGCTAACGCATTTCGTTTGAGAATATCTAATTCCTGGACTTTGAAAGACTTCTTAAAATGTATAGTCATTTACTTAAAATCCACCTACACAGGCTTAACTACATAGTAATAAATTGTAGCAAATTAATTAATTAAATTGAACCTCAAACCTAATATCAAGTGTTTGATCTCTGAAGAGTAAGGTTAGATGTACCAAATTCTAATGATACTCACATTTTTAGCCAGTAGGGGAACAGTGTATAAGACGGGGACGTTAATAATCGCGAGGTATAATGGGGACATGCACTCTTTAGGCATACTTAACACAACACTAACGTAGAACAAGCGCCATCAGGACGTCATTTGCAAGCGGCCAGACGGAAATGGCGTCCTGTTGGCGCTTGTGCTACGTTAGTTTTGTGTTAAGTTTGCCTTATGTGTGTGATTTCCCATCATACCTCGTGTCCCCGTCTTATACACTGTTCCCCTAATGTCAAAGTAACATGTAACAGGGGAAGGCCTATTGCCATCAACCGGGCACAAATTTAAACTCCTTATCAGCTACTGAAGACCTAATGATGAAAAAAAAAAACAATAACACATTGCCTGACCTGGTAATCGAACCTAGAACTTGTTGTTCAACAGTCAAGCTTGTAATCACTAGACCAACTAGGCACAATGCCATTGACTTTCAAAATTCCTTACAACCTAATAAATAAACCGCCATAATTCAAATCGATCCATCACAAAGAAGCGCGTCATCTTACAGACTCCTGACAGTACTAGGACACTCATAATTGTGGCGGTTACAAATGAGGTTAATTAATTCATCCGTCGACTCACATATCACATTAATCTGGATTCTCTTGCTCACTGAAGGAGGGACGCCATTGGTTGCTATACAGAGGTAGGCGCCTGACAGCACTCGTTCCACGCTGGTTAGGTTAAGCCAGGGACCGCTCCATTTTGACACTGTGGACAAAAGTTTATATTATTATGAAACCTTTATTAAATCACCACTCACTTCATATTATTATAATGAATACAGTGGTGATTAATAAGTGACTGATACATAAGTACTCGTCATTTTGAACAACTTGTATGACGAGCCCAATTTTTTTTCATTAACTTGATTAGTACAAGTTTTCATAAATACATAATTGGGCCTACGAGTTGGAATGTGAAATGAAAGTGGTATCAGGTTTTGACCTACAGTAAAAGTCACAATATATCAGCTAGGTTATTTATTTACTCGTATTTACTTTAAAAAATTGATCATTTTCATAAAACCTTATCATTTTCTCTTTTGACCAAGTATAAAATGTAAAGATTTTCTTTACAGTTTCGTATTATCAATGTTCAAATTGGGACCTCTCGGGACATAAAATAAAGAAAAATGGCTTGATCAAAATCTTACACTAGTTCCCAACTTCCATAAAACCCGGTTTCTTTTAAAATCTTTTTACTCAAAGAGGCACTTAACGGCTTAAAAGTTCTTTTTAAGTACCTTTATCTGCAAGTACTAACCGAATTTAAGTAAGGACAGGCTGAAATCATGGCAAAAATCAGTTTTATTTACTGAACATTTCTACAATAAAATTACTTTTGACTGTGTAAAGACGTTGATTCCATGAATTCATTTGTCAAAGAAAAAGGTCTAATGATTTGTAAATAATGAAGAAATCTTCCGTCTTTTGAAGTGCTTCCTTAAACTGAGCTTGTACTTTTTGTGAGTCTTTTTACGTGTTCTAACGAGAGCTCTGCCACTAAGCCGCCGTAAGCTCGTTGATACCACATCCTCCCCCTAGCCCGGCGATGTGATCGCTGATCTGCTGATAGCAACCATTGTCTGTCTTATTTGTGAAAGTAATTTTCGTGAAGATATCCGTATCAATGAAAGCGACCGACGTTTGATAAATTTCCTCCTACTCCCTTTATTTTGTCCTCGTGTTAAATACGACCAGCCCCTTGTACACAAACTCTACTGGAAATTGAAACGTCCGCGCTTTTTGTTGTGTATTTTGGACTCAAAGGCAACTCACTGTTTGTACACAGATTGTTGACGCACAAATTCTAAAATCAAATACTTATTACTTTACACAAGAAAGTAACAGGCTACTTATTGGGCACCGAAATAACTTTAACTTGAGACAATAATGAGTTGAGAATTTATTAGAACTTAGTAAAGTTGGCGTCGCCAAAGGCCCACCGATACTCAGTACAATTTTATAACAACTTCGTTTGAGCGCACAATGCAAATAAGAGAGCTTACATTCAATTTATGGCCGGGGGCGACAAAGTTTCTCTTTGTGTTACACAGTTAGTTCTGGCGCTGACTGGCTGTGTGCATACTGTGACAGTTTTTGCACACTGTCGCTTTATAATGTTTGCGGTCCTCTGTGCGGTAGTGTGAATAACAGATAAAGGTTATTTCTGGTTTCAAGTTTATAAAACAATTGTTTGTACTTGTTGTTTGAACGGAATTAACGGGATCTGCGAAATTTGCTTTTACTGCTCTGTTTATGCATACGATATTGTTTGTACTGGTACTGTTTTGTCTAAAATCTGCAACATTGTCGGCTGTTTTCTTCGCAATTGCCGTGCCCCAATTATTTTTACGGTCAACAGTTGTTCCTGACGACGCGACGGGGGCGTAACGATGTGGTAATTGAAAAACGAAACTCGGAGGGAGAGCTAGAAAACTAAAATTAGTTTTTATTTTGCAACAGAATTACCGTGAACACTTTTTTGAGTTAATATGAATTTTAAAGTGTGAGTTTGAAGAAGAAACATGAAATTTCATCTCCTCATTAAGTGCCCATTGCAAGAAGCTTCTGCGAGAGTAATAGGTCTCTAATTTAACTTACCTAATGTTTGGTTATCAATCTTGAAGTGCCTGGAGTCCTCCCTCCTCCATGCTATGATGGGTGGCGGGGTTCCCGAGGCGACACATCTTAGTGCTGCATTTTCACCTTCCTTGACCAGCACCTCTCCGCTGCTGGCTTCATCATCGATGTCTGGTGGTACTGTTGGATTCGGGAATAATGTTAGTATAGAATTTGGAATTAAAAATTGAACACACACGATCTGAAAACCTTTAACTTGGACACACGAACGACAGAAACCCCGCAGTGGCATTAAATTGTCAGTTTTTTTAACTTATTATTTCATTTATTTTATTGTACCGAGGCTTCCGGCGACTGGGACCGCAATAAACTGACACCGCGGTCCCAGTTGCCGGATGCATTTAATTTTAATATTTGTATTCCGTCGACTGGGACCGATCCATGAATTGAACCAGAACGGTACGGTCAGACGAAAAATGTCTATGGAAATTGTCTTGTTCAATACAAACCAGGAAAAGTAATAGGCTAGCATAGGTTCAAAGTGGTCTGTATTAAAATAATTCTCGGCAGGAATAGGTTACCTGAAATTGTTTTGTATCGATTCAGAAATATTTAAATAAACACCACTTTGAACTTATGCTAGCCTAGTACTTTTGCTGGTTAGTCAATGAAAAAGGCAAATTCAGGTAATCTCCTTAGAATTATTTAAATACAGACGTATACTGAACTCATGCTAGCCTAGTACTTTCTTCTTGGACAATAGGGACTTTTTTCTCCTAAAAACTCCCTGGCGACAAACGCAAAAAATATTCCTTTTTGTCACCAGTGAGACAATTAGAAGCTAACAAAAAGTAACAGGCTAGCATGAGTTCAAGACCCACTGTATTTAAATAATTCTAAGTAGAAAGTTTCCTGAAATTGTCTTTTTCATTGACTAACCACCAAAAGTACTAGGCTAGCATAACTTCAAATTGGTATTTTTGTTAATATTTCTGAATTGATACAAGACAATTTCAGGTAATCTATTCCTGCCGAGAATCATATTAATACAGACCACTTTGAACCTATGCTAGCCTATTACTTTTTACCTGGTTTGTATTGAACAAGACAATTTCCACAGACATTTTTCGTCTGACTGTACCGTTCTGGTTCAATTTATGGATCGGTCCCAGTCGACGGAACACAAATATTAAAATTAAATTCATCCGGCAACTGGGACCGCGGTGTCACTTTATTGCGGTCCCAGTCGCCGGAAGCCTCATTGTACCTACTACTCTTTTTCATTTATTTTAGTGACAATAAACACAATTTTCTTTCATTCTTTCATTGCAGTTCTTAAAAGCGTATTACTTATACGGTATAAAGAAAAATCTTTGAGTTTTACTTCTATGGAATGCAATATTACAAGTCAACTTAATGTTTCAAGGAATTCAGCTGTGTTATACTACGTTATTCCATTATAAGCATTTTCCGAACACTGCTCTTTTTTATAGAATAGACTACGGAATAAAAAAAAAATAACATATTCTAGTAGGATAAACGTTCATGATATTTTATTATAGACAATCACAATGTTCTGTTTTTCTATTCCTCCCAAATTAATATTGTACTGAGGATAATGGAATCCTAAGGTACTGATATCCCAATAATAATATATCATTATTCAGGGACCGCTTAGTTTCTCTAAATAATAGATAGAGCAGTCAGGGATTAATATTTATTGCTAAATTGATCTGTTGGCCTGAGATAAACGTGGATTAGTTCGAGTTACCTTCTAAATATTTGAATAGCCTGTTAGGACTGCTTTGGGAGATATCTAGATCATTTACATCTGTTCCTTAATTAATCTAGCTTAAGTATTTCTGTAATTATCTGTTTCGCCAATAATTAATTGGGAACTTGGCTAGCCAAATGATTATGTTGGTAGGCGCTGTGTATTGGCGTCTTTTTATTATTAATTTAGTATCTTGCCTGTTATAGCATTTGTGAGATGTACTTTTTTATATTGGTTTGCTCTTGGCTCTAGGGTTAAAGGAGACAAAGGCTACGATGGAGCGAGCTTACCCAGGAAAAGCCTATTATATTATACACCCTAATTTTGATTTGACTTTGAAGATGTATTTGTGTATGTTCTGAGTGTCAGATATTTCAATAGCTCTTACCTACAACCTGCAGTAGATGTGTCTGACTCATCATAGGCTCGGTGTTGACCTGGCACATGTATCTGCCGCCGTCAGAAGGACCTATCTCCTTGAGCGTCAACGTCCACGCGCCGTCACCGTGACTGACGCTAACGCGGTGGTTCTTCGTGATCACGTGGCCGGCGATCGTCAGGATCGTCTGTGTGTCTACCCGGAGCCACGCCACCTGGGCAGAAGTGTTTATATTAACAATAGCACCATAATTTTATACCGGTTTTAAAAGGTGTTAGTGTGTTAACACGTAAACAAAGAAAAAGGTGTAATTTTCACAGAAGAAAAAGATGAAGTGCTCTTATTTTTATGGATTTATCAGTAATAAAAACTACAACCACTAAACAATGTTCAATTTTCTTGAGAATAGTTTGTTTCTCTTACTGCTCTTACTCACAACATAGTCAATCGCTACCTACTCCACCAGCAACTTGTAGAAAATGACACCTAGGAATCGATAAACTTCGACATTGGTTTTATTCAATAGTTTTGAAATTGTTGTAAAAGTTGAAAAAGATGAAAGAGCAATATCGACGTCTGTATATAATATCGTTAAGCATATGGCTGTAATGTTGAAAGAAAATCCGCACCTATACGGATATTGAGAATCAATAACAGTGTGACTGGCATTTATTCTGGCACCCCAACGCTACAAAGAGAAAAGGAAGATTCCGAAACAGTGAAAAGTAAATGTCATCTCGTATTTTTCGAAACAAGTTCAATCCACCACAAAGATTTTGGTCAAAAATTAAAGAAATTGGATCAAGAGAAAGATATTAAACGTCGCAATTTCCTCGAACTTCACTTTGAAACAATAATAAAATTAAAAAAAACGCGCCTGCGATTTCAAAAGTGGGATTGTTTTTAATTTTTAAGAACAATTTGATTCAATGAACTGAAAACCAACTTTTTTATTGCAGTCTAGGGAGCTAAAAGAAATGTTCCACAGGGCTGTGCCCCGACTCCAATGAAAATGTTGCAAAAAGAAAAGTCCCTTTTTCCAAGCAAATGAAGCTGGAAAATTAACGATACACCACAAAAATTTCGCAACAGTAATTAATATTAATAAAATTAGTTGATTCAAAGAAAGTTGTAAAACACCTCAAAACACAGAAAGTTAAATGATGAAATATGAAAGTATCTGAATGTTCAACTAAAGAATTTCGTAATTAAGAAACAAAGTTTACAAAAGAACGAACGGTTTGCCAACTTTAGATGTTTACATTATTATTACCTGTAAAGTTGTTTTAAATATTAAATACATTCTGAATTTGTGGCGGCTAATATTAAAACTTTTGGATTTCAATTTTAATATGCAATCAGTATACCTAATTCTGAGAAAACTTGACAATTTGTTTTTCATTGCTAAGATAAGGTACAAATAAAATAGAGAGAGATGGGTATGAATGTTGATGGGAAGAGAGGAAGAGGAAAGCCAAACGTCGGCCTAATTCGTTAACCTGCTAAGTCCATTTTTGGCAAAATTGACTTTTTGATGCAGTTCGAAAATTCAGCCTAATATCTACCGTAGCATTTAAGGAATAACAGCGATATCAGCCTAAAAAGGTGACAAATGCTATGCCCGAAAAACTGCTTTCTTATCACTAGCCAATCTCCACAACGCAAACCTGCTAAATCCACTTGAGGCCTCAGTTTTGCACTGACAACGTTCCCAAACTCACGTGCCGTTTAGGAAAATTGATTATTTTATTTTGTTGTAATAATTAATTGATTGTGATACAGTAGCAGTAGTAAAACAATATTTAATAGCTGTCATTAATAATAATAAAATACTTAGGAGTACAACACGTACTACAAGACAGACAACACATTATAATAACGTAATATATTAAAACTATTACTGATTGTTTATGAAGAGTTTAGCATTTTTTTATCGTGGTAAAATCATCAATCAATCAATATAATCAATCGCCTCCAAGCGCCACTCATAGACGCGCTGGAGAGCCGTCGCCTCCAGATCCCAGGGCAATAATCCGGCAAGGAGGTTGGCCGATTCGCCGGCGATCGTGCGGTATCCTCGGATCATCCGTATAGCCATGAACCTCTGGCAGGAGGCGTTTGGCCCGCTGAGACTGGGCAGGAGTCGGCCTGAGGGTGGCTGCTGCCAGGTTCAGCTTTGGGGCCAAATGCAGGAAGTGCTCCCTGAAGTTCCACCGGCTGTCGAGGACGAGTCCCAAATACTTCATCGTTCTTCCGACGCCGATGCGAACCCCTCCCACCGATGAAGAGTTCAGCTTAGATATTTTAACCCTGTTTCCTATTAAAGAAGACTGATTGTTAAATTTTTAATAATAAATATTTTGATTACTGATTGAATTCGTTTAACTGCACAATTAAAATAATTATCTATAGGTACACCATTATTACCATTAATTTACCATACTAAATTTAATTTAAAAAAACTGCTAGGTCCTCAACCAAATTGAAACTTCACTTCGAATAACTGCTTAATTATTGTTTTCCTCAATTTTGTAAAATGTGTTTAGGTTTTCTTAGATATTATGTTTTTAAAATATCAAGAAAAAAATATATACGCCAACGGGATTTTCAAAATTTTGATTGCTAAACTAATAAAGATATTATTCAGTTTTTTCTTCGTCCTGTAAACTTTGCAAAAACGTATTTAGCAGGTTAACGAATTAGGCCGACGCAAAGATAAGAAGAAATAATTGTGTGAGGAATGACGTCATGAAAGAAAAGGAGAATGATGCTGTGACATCTGATAGGGGAGAAAGAAAAAAGGAAACGTGTTGTACCGACCATAATGTAAAATGAGATAAGGACGGGAAGATGATGATGATGAGGTACAAATAAAATAACATGCATAAAAATATGAATTTGATAAAAATATGCGAACTATTATTTTCTATGTACCTACATAAACGCTCTCAATTTTATTTTTAACAGATTTTTTTTATTAATTCGCAATGGCACATTAAGAAACCGTAAAGTAGGAATTTAGTAAAATATATTATAATTATCTGTGTTGGCATAATGAATCACCGCGAGGACCTCAGCTACATAGAATTCCGTCGTCAGAAGAAATAAGTCACCCAACATTATCATGCTGGAAAAAATACGAGGAGTAATTAAGATAGCGAAAAGCCTTGTCCCACTAATTGTGGAGGCTGCCGGCCCTTCACTGATTCAGCAATGTGACTTGTTCACACGGACGGACCTAAATAAAAGAAGCTTTGAGAAAAATAATTAAAAGAATTCTTTGCGACAATATTAGGGCCAAGTCACACCGGAATGGCAGCGGCCGGCAGCGACTCGGCGGGCACTTTCAGCTTGAAATAATTTTAAACTTTAACTACACACTTAAAAGACCAGTATCGCTAGAAAAGCTTGAAAAGGTCGCGAGGCCGCCCGCGGCTGTCAGCGGCGACGCGAGGCTGCTAGCGGCACCGCGGGCGGCTGCGCGCTCCTCACCCCCGCCCCCGCCGCAACATTGTCTGAGCGCACCATAATTATACTAGGCGCGCGGGTTCTGGAGGTCGCGCGAGGCCGCCAACGGCTGCCAGCGGCGACGCTGGCGGCCACTGCTGGCCGCTGCCATTTCGGTGTGACTCGGCCCTTACTGTCCTTAATCACTCTACTTTCCAGACGCAAAGACGAAACAAAAATAAAACAGTATAGGTACATTACCGCGGCATCAATAATACTTATTGCTGGAGTTTGACAAGCCCTCTAAATTTTTAATTATGGCCTTGAAAACTACTTCAACAAATTGAACAACTGTCGGTCTTCTCAACAATAAATAATTTATAAATAGAAAACTTTGAAACCGATTTCTAGTAGCTATTTTAATAACTTACCACCCACTACATCCTTTTTATCCCTAGCAACGTAATATCTTTCAATACAGAAATAATAAAATCTAGGAGAGCTAAATTCTATTTCCACACATGGGTTCAACAAATGCGTCCTACTATTTAGCTCTTGTTCAAAACTTTGGGAGATACGACTTGCGACGAAAGAAACGCGCGCAGCACATTTCATTCACGTAAGTACTGTCGTTCCGTAAATTACATTGCAGTGATTTGTGGCATGATTTCAAAGGCTATTTTTTTACTTTTGAAATGCCACGAATCACACACATACACATAATAATATATGACTACGACTGGATGCTGAGGATTTCTTTAACCATAAAAAAATCTGCTTCGGTTTTAAGAAATTAGACAGATTCGGCAACATATCTGTCTGATCCGATTACAAGTTTGCTCTGTTCGACAGCAGGTTTTTTTTTTTCGTGGTAAAATCATCAAATGAGACCCCGGGCAGGGCGGGAGGGACTGTCAGACTTGTACTGACTAAAATCCACGGTGTCCTTCAATAGCCCTTTATGTTCCGAGGTCACGGTAATGGTATAAGTCCCGCGACCCCGGCAGGCTTTGGCCCTCTAGAGAGGGGGCCCCGTCATTATGCTGACGCTCTTTAAGGCGCGCGTGGAACACAACGCGCCGTCGACCCGGGCATGTTCGACAGCAGCTTGAAATAATTTATTTGATGGTTTTCACCGCAGTCGCTGTGACGAAACGCGTGTCGCGTGGCCTAGGCAGTAAGAGCGGGCCTTGCCGGGTGGAACGCGGAACACTTTTCTAAGCCTCGTTGGGCACGGCCTATCTCCAGGACCAGACGGAGAGTGATAAGGGGTTAAGTGAGCGAGAAACTAATGGAAGAATGTATACGGCAATTTTTTACGGTATCCTTACGGCGCGCGGTTTTGTCTCAGATTTAATATGGGTTCTTTCTTTATTTATAGATGATTTTATTTTATAAATTATGTTCAGTGTGAGGTTTCCGCCCGCTATTAATTTTCAGAGACGAGAGATTTACCTTTTATTAAGAACATTTAATTATCGACGCGAACAAATTAGACTACCAGAAACGCTCACACAAAAAAAAAATGTTGTCTTCAAACGCTCATTTATATGGATTTTCTTCAATATTAATAAATCTTCTTACCTTGAACGTCTGTAGATTATCAACCCTGCAAGTAAGGGCGGCATCTCTACCAACTGCCACGGTGACATTGGACCCTGGTCCCACGAACCGTGGCAAATCTGAAACAATAGAACATTACCACTGTAGAATGTGACTGTGGGACATTATTAAAAATAAGTTTTGAAATAAAAAAGTCGTTAACATAAGGTTCTATATTTTATTCACACATTAAAATTAAACCAATAAAAGATTTTTTTATTGGTTTGCTCTTGACTCTAGTCCAGGTCAAAGGTGATAGAGACAAAACCTACGATGAATCGAGCTGATACAGAAAAAGCCTGTTTACACTAACTTTGAAGAGATCCGGGTGGTCTGCGTTCGGGAACACAGGTGCATGTAGTGCGTTCCACTCTTTTGCTGATGAAGGAAAATTGAAAGCGCTTAGCTAGTAATTTTCATAGACAGAAAATAAAATGCTTTAAATTATTGTGAGCGACATATTTCTTCAATCAAAACATTAATAAATCATTGCTATTGACGGCTTCCAAAAATAAATAAACTCCAACAATTCAACATCAATATAAACAGTAACGTATATCCCGAAACAAATCAAACCGAGAAAATCTTTTGTTCTACTATTTCTTCGGAACACTTTTGCCGCATGTTTATTCATGAGCGACGAAACCCACCGTCTTCATTTATGATACATTCCTAGTTATTTGTTAAACGTGGTTAGCCAGTCTGTTTTATAATATTTAAGAACCACTCAATCCTTATCTAACTTCTAAGTAATTATTATAAATGCAAAAGTTTGCCATACCATGAATTTATTCTACGTATTTGGCCGTACAGCTTACTTGAATTATGATGTAAATTGTATGGATAATGAAAAAGTGTCACTTGCGCACGAAAGAGGAACTAATTTTAGTCAACAAATTAATGTCAATGTCCTCGTTCTGTGTCACAACAGCATGAAAACTCGTGAGCGGCTGAATGGCTCTTGATGAAATTTTCTCAGTGGTGGATTTATCTGGAATAACACGTAGGATTCCGTTGACCCGTTTGCTTTGCTATGTTTAGTGTTTACCCCAAAAACAATTTCTTAGGGGTGGAATTACGAAAAAACCCGTCATAGAAAATGCAAAATTAGAAACTCCTAGCACTTGCTAGGAGTTTCAAATTTTTCATGAGGGTTCAACACTGACGGTGACTGAATGACCTTTCGCTTTTATTTACATAGATTAATATGAAGATGTAATATTATTCAAACAAGTTTAGCATTTTTGATACGGACAACACTCCAATAATTCGAAAACCCTTTGAAACCACCCACAACATTTTATCTCCAATTTATTTCAAAACAAAAATATAACTGCATTAATACTTTCTAATAACTTCTACGGAACATTAAAAACAAAACGTCAGCCAGTAGTCCCGGGAGGCGGAACTCGTAGATACAGTTATGACGGAAGCGTCCCGGCCGGGATGTTCGCCCAATTGGGACGTTTGGGACGAAACGAAAGCAAAAGGTAAGGGAAATAATGGACAAGTCGGTATTGGCCGAGACATCCGCCGGGACAGATTTTCTAGTCGGGTCTTTGTTATGTTGTTGTTATTGTGAATGATGAACGTCCTTTGTTGGTTTTTGTATTTTATTCAGATGGTTATTTTTGACTTAAGTACATTTACACTGATGTATACAACCGTACTAGTTTCGTTCCTCACTTATACCTGATCCTAACGAAACATTGCAGCATCCACAAGATTTTAACACAATTTTACTGTCTATCAATGTGAACGCGACTTTATGACCATTTATACACATACATTATTTTGTTTTCACTACACATTTTATAAATACAAACTATTCCATGGAAATCGATGTAGTAATTAACATACTCAGGATTTTTATTGACTGTTGAGTGTAGGTAGGTTGTCACTTGATTTAATAAAACTGAATATACAAACAAACATTCACGTAAGGAAAACTTTGTGTTCCTCAACCGGTATAGTGAGTTTTTACACATATGTAACCGCTAAACAACAACAGGAAATATTACAACAATTTTTCTTCCCGCATCTTGAAACGTAATTACAGTCTTAGCTGAGCAAGCAATTTAATTATTACTGACGCAGTACTTCATTATTCACATTAAATCTGGGAACATTAGTTACTCGGTAATCCGGGCTTAGAAATCTGGCTGAACCAACAACTCACTAAAATAGGAACGAGGTACTAAGCACATGTAATTTTTCAACTGCTAGGGATTTAGTAGTCTGGGCCGATGTGAGGTGGGTACTACACTTTGTGTTAGAGTTCCAGGTGCTTTTAATTAGCAAAGGATTTCTGGTTAATTTTGTAATTTATGAATTTAAATAGACTAGACTGGTACGGGTATAGGGGAACAGTGTATAAGACGGGGACGCGAGGTATGATGGGAAATCACACACTTAAGGTAAACTTAACACAATACTAACGTAGCGCAAGCGCCAACAGGACGCCATTTCATAATGGCCGCTTACAAATGACGTCCTGATGGCGCTTGTGCTACGTTAGTGTTGTGTTAAGTATGCCAAAAGAGTGTATGTCCCCATTATGCCTCGCGTCCCCGTCTAATACACTGTTCCCCTACGGTTGTGGAGGTCAGATTGGATTAGAGCTATTTCCATGTAAATCTGGTTAGACTGAAAGTCGAGCAAGACTTGGTTGGTAGATGTCTAGACCATATTCATGTAGGTAACAGAAATAAATGTCTCACGGCATGTTTTATTACATAAGTCGCCCTTATTAAGCCACTGTGAAGGTTTTCTCTCATAACTTGAATGTATTTATTGACCCAAATGTTCCTTTTACAAACACAAACCCAAGACCTATCTGTATAGTTCAAGAATAATAAACATAACCCTCTCCCACATTTAAAACAACCTTATGCTTTGAGACAAAAGGTCGTAAGTCCATACAATCTCACCTAGGATCCGGGCAAGTAAAGTCGAAAACTTTTCCTTCGCCCCGTGAATTAGTTCTGATTAAATTCTCTGGACCCTTCCACGTTTATGTGACGGAATTAGGGATAGTTGTATAGGGTACGGCTACGTATAGACGGTATTAGGGAACAGGACTTGTAAGTTAGGTTAGTTTTGAAGGGTCAGCCCGGTCATTTTGGGTTACCTGCCGTGTTTTAGTTATTTTAGTAGATAACTAGACGTAGATTTAGAGGTTCACGACAAGGGTTAACGAAATCAGGTATAACGTAATCTTCTTAGGAGATAACTAACTATATCTATACATATAATAAAATGGTAGGAAAGTCAAAACTGTACATTGAATATTTTTTTAAAAGAATACTTGGGGTGTGATCTACAATCGATACCGAAGCCAAAAATATAGTTTTTAGAATTTTTGTCTGTTTGTCTGTATGTATGTCCGGGATAAACTCAAAAAGTACTGGACGGATTTGTATGATTCTTTTTTGTTGTATTGATATTAAGTCTGGCCAACATATAGGCTATAATTTATCTTGAAAACTTGAACACCTGGTGCAGAACTGCAACAGACCAGCCAAACTATAAAAGATACAAAAATGGTGCCAAAGCAAAAATTTTTCCACCTGATGAGCATTTTCTGGGGAGAGAATTTTGAAGATCTGGAACACCTGATGTGGAACTCCAAGAGCCCAGCTACACCACAACATACATAGGAATGTCGTCTTAGCAAAGTTGTTCAGCCTGATGAGCACTCTCTGTTAACGTATAAAAATTGAAGATCTGGAACACCTGTTGTGGAACTCCAAAGCCCTGCGACTCTATAACAAATATAGGAATGACTTCTTAGCAAAAGTTCTTTAGTCTTTCATAAATGAAAGATCTGGAACGTCTCGAATCGTCTCGCGCATCCCGTTGTTTTCTCGTCCCGGGGCTCTTAAAATTTGAAATTAGATGTCTCAGATCTTTGACTTTGACGACCCCGTTGTCGCTGGCATAAGAGACAGGATCCGCGTACGAAGTCGCGGGCAGAAGCTAGTAGAATAATAACATTCTTACCGCCTCCATAAACCTGCTACTGTGTGTACATAATTATCTGGCGTCTTCCATTACAACTAAATTTAATAGGTATTATGATCACGTTTAAGTGATTATGGAAACATCTAGTACCATTGCTCTTTGAAACTTTCTATACAAAAGTTTACAAAGAGCTGAGCCCTTATCACGAGTTTTCACTATTTTACTTTACAGTGTCTTTCTAGTACCTACAGCGTTTCTTGTACTTATGGAAAAACAAATTCAAATTCATTTATTTCGTGAACACAGGGTACATACAGTAGATGTTTTCATAAATTAATAAAGATCCGAGCTGTGCTCCGCCAAAAGGCATACAAAATTTTATCAGGTTTTACATGCTTAAAACATAACTATTTTAAACTAAGTGATAAACAAAAATATAGCGTCAAATTTAGATTAAATTGATAAAAATATGTCAGTTAAAATAAAGTAAAAGGGCCAAACAATACAAAATGAAAAAATAATAATGTCACTAATAATAATTAAATTCAAATCAATAATCAAAATCATAACTATTTCAAAACCATTCAGTATGTCACATAATATAAAACAGACTAATTAAAATTTGTCATTTAAATATTCGTCAACAGAATAATACACCTTATTATTTAACAGCTTGAAAAGATTCCTTTTAAATTCATTAATGTTCATACATGAGATAACTTGTCCTGGTAACTTATTATACAGAAAAACGGAACAGCGCCTCTGGTGTACGAAGGGGGAACTAATTTTTTCCATGAAATTAAATGTCAAAGTTCCAGTTTACTTTACGTCACAATTTGTCACCGACTTTCGAAAGAAAAGTTTTTTTGTACGTTATTTTGAACTTTTTTGTGGGAAGTCGGTTACATTTTTTTTGAAAAAGTTTTTTTGTAAAACTCATGATAAGGCCTCTGATTGTATACTCTTGACATTAAGGTACAACCGCATAAAAAAATGCTTCATCAAAAACGATACATATACTTACGAGTAAATCAACCAAACAGTAACAAAGACAAAATTTTACGTCCATATTCCCAGGGCAAGATGATAAGTGGCCTGCGTCCTTGAAAGAGATGTAACTTCCCGTTCAAAGTTTTGTCGCATTATATCGCTACGTGATCAAACAACACACGTACACTTCATATCGGAAGCCATTTTGTTTTTACTTTTATCGGTTATGGGTTATGGGGGTGCTAAAAATACATGTGTTGCTAAACGTGCGTATCTATTATCGTTATGTTAAGGCCTATACTCCTACAGTTACCAGACGAAACTTAACTTGGCTCCAGTTTTCGTTACGTTATTAAGAATTTTTTGTTAAACTCGAATGAAGGGTCTTGTAACATCAGAAAATGTCATGAGTATTAAAATTAGCACGGAATATTCTATAATTCTTCTTTGTTCAAGCAAAAGAGATTTTAGACCTGTAAATTGTGGGGGAATGTCTTTTTTAAAAAAAAATTTTTAATGAGAATTTCGATCGAGCTCATGGTGTCTGTTATACGAGTACATACATATATAAATAATCAATCATTCCTATAATTTCACATCCCTTTGATAAAAACCAGCGGGTAAATTAGACTAGAAATCAATCAAGCATTTCTAGCTAGAAACTTAGTCAATCATATAATCAAACAGTTTACTGCTTCCACGGACCGTGTGTGTTTTACTGGTAATGGAGACATGAGCGCAATACAAATAACTATGGCACATAATGCTGAATACATTCTAGTATTTTGCAGCCTAGTTAAAGGAAATAATTACTAGAACATTTTATAACCACTTCCAATAATGTCAACATTTCCTAAATGTTCTACCACAATAAAATTAATGCCATTCATTTAGAGTCATTGCGGCATGACTTTTATTTCTATATTTCTCGTCAGCTCAGAAATCAACGGCGTTCCAGAAAACAGTTACTAGAGAATATTCTCAGAATTATCGTAACCATAATCCTTCACTATTTTCGTATTCTCTCAAAACAACTACGATCTTAAACATCACTCTAATGCTCTAATTCCATCAGTCTGACATTACCCGTAGCCTACTGAATATAACATCGATATAGCACGTGTAATGTACCCGACCACATCATATGACACGAACATTAACATTATTCTGCACTCATACATCAACACATCCAGATACACACAAATACACTCATTTACGCACACATCGAAAGATAAATGAAAATTCGAACACGGTTTTCACCCACACGTGTACATGTTTTAATACACACATGCGTGTAAGGATGGGTACAAATGATAATGCACAATTTGAGACGCGCTGATAAATTGGCTTTTAACTCTGAGTAAGCTTGTTTAGATGGAAGTGCGTAATCGCTTCGCTCAGCGTCGAAAGGGATGCGGGAATGTTGCCGAGTTGCGTTTTTCTCGGAGTTCCTTACGCAGATAGCAGATAAATGCTCAGATTTTCCTTTTTTTGCATCGTCACTTGCGATTTTTTGCGAGAAAATATATTTCTGCCGCTTTGTTGGAAGAAATGGATATCAAATATTAGGAAAAAGATTACTTAGAACACTTACGTAAACTACACAGAGAGTTACACGTATTTACGTTACAGAAAATGAAAAGCTCAAAAAAAAGGAAATTACCTATCGTTTGCCTAGATCTTTAAAATTGTGTCTAACACTGTTATAACCAAACTTGTTAATAAAAAATGAGGTATTCACGTTTGAGCAACGATTTTTAGGGCACATATATGTTTAGAGCAACGATTTTAGGAGCACCTTTGTTTAGAGCACCGGATTGTATTCACATTTGAGCAAGTATTTTGACGTAAAATTGTTCAAGCGGGAATTCGACTATAATAAACTGTATTTGATTTTCAGACATTGTTATCAAAACATGAGGTTTGCAAACACGTGTAAATAAACACGTAGAAATTATGAAAACCACCAAACTTCCATCCTTCGAATTCACAACAATGAACCCTCTCTATTCATCGCTTCCTTTGCCGACTCCAACAAGTTGAGCTACTATCCTAAACAGTGCTGTGAACACCTGTAAACAATTGAAATGGCGAAACTTTACCGTCCCATTGTGAACCACAAACAAAATCTAGATAGTTCACAGCTCACTAGACGTGTGTATTAGTTTCAGTATATCAACTAGGAACAAATGATCACACACTCATACAAAAAACATAAGCATAGCAACATGGTATAATTAGCATGGTCGTGAGTTCGAACCCAGCCAGGCATTACTTTGTGTAATTTATTTCATCACCACTGCTTTGGAAAGGTGAAGGAAAACATCGTGAGGAAACCGGCATGTTCTAGAACCATCAAATTCGAAGACATGTGACATCTACCAATCCGCACTGGGCCCGCGTGGGTATGACCTACTCCCTCTCACAGAGAGGAGGCCTGTGTCCCAGCAGTGGAAACATTATAGGCTGATGATGATGACTCCCACTGCTGGGATACAGGCTTCCTATTAAAGAGAGAATGGGCTAAAATCTGTTACGCAGGCAGATTGGTAGATGTCGATTCAAACCATGCCCGTCGCCGGTTTCTTCACCTTTTTTGAGAGCAGATGTGATGAAATGTTTATAGAGTTTGAACCCACGACCTATGACAATTCATACGTTATGACCGTTGCTATTTGGCTACCAATAGGGTATTTTACTGAATAAATCCACTTAGCCTGTCAGTTAGGGGTGCTAAGACAGGAAACCTCCACGTGCGCCCGTGGACTGGAGTTCCCTCTCGGATACGTCCGGGGGGAAGACCAGTTTTTCGGGCCGGTGCACCCTGGGATGCGGGCAAAAACTCTCCTTAGGCACTGTGTGCCTAAGGGGTTTCTTTGCCCGTATGCAAATAGCCTGTCGGGTGGACGCTCCAACGCGTGTCCCTCTGAACAGCAGAGGGCACAGCGGCGGAGCGGGCTTGCGGACGGTGAGTAATGGGTATGCTCGCCGTCCGACCAAGGACCAAGCCCGGGTCGGTGGCGCGTCGTGTTTCACGCGTCACCGACGGGGCCTCTTATGGGGCCAAATGCCTGCCGGGGTCGCGGATATTTCTTAATCCAGGATACCGTGGCCCCGGAACGTAAAGGGCATCCGACGGAACACGGGTGGATTTTAGTCAGTAAGAGTCTGACAGTCCCTGCCGCCCCACCCAGGGCGGGAGGACTCATTTGATGATTCTGCCATCCTAAAAAAAAAAAAAAAGCCTGTCAGTTAAAGTATCAATAAATATTTGACAAGTATTTTTCTTTTGTTACATGAACCAAAATAGACGAAGATATGATACTTTTGAAATTGGGAAAACGTCACGAACAAGTAGGTACAGTTTTTACTTATTTCTGACGTCACAAGCCCCACTCTCGAATTTTGACGCATACACGTCCAATATTTTTCAAAAATAGCTGACAGACTAATAATTGCTATTTTTTGGTGCGCTGTCAAATTGCCCATTCCTATAGGCAGGGACTAGCTAGTTTACTGATTAATTTTGTACTGTGGTTCAAAGCTTCGCTATCTTGAATGGTTGAATATATTTCAGTATTTGGAATTATGCCTCAGTCTATCATTGTAGCACAAGTACAAGTTTAATTAGAAATGAGACGGATTCGACACGTTGACAAGTTGTTTCGTATTATTTGTCAACAACTTTCGTATTGGTTGTGTAAGGAATGGTTGTATTCTGACTTATAATTGGGATTGGGCAATGTTATCTGTAAATAATTGGTAACATTTTGATCACTATGACAATGTTTTTGTTTTTTTTTTTTTAAATTTGAGATAATGACATTGATGAGACATAAATATAAAACATCAATCAGCCAGTAATTTCAGTTGGCATGTTTAGCGCAGTGGTTGAGCGATTGGACTGCTCTGCAGTGTGTTGCGGGTTCGATCCCCGCACGCCAATTTATTTATTTTTTTCCCTCGACGTTTTATATGTGCCCATTGTGGCCCATGTAAAATAAAATATTTTGATTTTGCACTGAACAAATATTTGTATGACCTACAATTAGTTGTTCTGGCTGTTTGTCTGTGTGAGTTTCTATGTTTGTAAACGCACCCACGGCTCATGAGAAATTCTTGGAGTGGGGAAAATAAAAATAAAATGGATTTCATAGTCATTCTATCATCATCTGAGATCTATTTTTTCATAAGAATTATTATTTGTTTATTTTATTAATTAAATAAATATATACTGCCTGTAATCCTGAAAGATTATTATTATTAATCCTGAAAGATAGGCTAGAGACATACCTGAAGTTACAATTACACTTCGTCAGTTATGTTTAAGACCCATTTCAGAGTGCGAATGCGAACCTATTTCCGTCAATCACGGTCCACCATTAAACCAGAGTACAAGCTACAAATAAGAAATTCCTGATCGTTGACCCAGTTATAATTTGCTTGATCTAAGTACCCGAGTAGCATTTTCTGACCAAAAATCTAAGAGGCAATCAAACAATAAAGCTATCAGGCGAAGCAACCGCGAAGCGAGGCGTTTTTGTAACGTATCGAATTGTTTGAAGCCTGTATTAGACTATCGGACCGCTTTCGCTTTCGCTTTTCGATTCGCTTCGCGTTCGCTTTGCCTGTCTGTTTGACAATAGCATAAAACAACCTCTAAGTTTTACATATTGAATCGAATTAATCTTCAAACTAAAAACAGAATTCAATTACCCGTTCCGCGATTAATAACGAATGCAACAATAAATTAAAACCACAACCAACTTCACTACCCAGTACAGCAATACATTCACAACAGAAAAACCCTGAAACAAAGAACTGCCATTTAATCCCCAAAACAGCATTAATTTCCAACGTCCCTTACAATTAGGAAATTTCTAACAAGGCACGATTATTAGAATTGATTCGAAGGTAACGCTGAAGGTCCCCCACACTGTTCCACGTAGTTTTAGCAATCCCGTATCCCTAAAGACCATCCATTTTAATTAGGGGCACGACTCGTAAATGAAAATTACTTAGTTACAATTTGCAATAACTTCGGCGAATCGAGTCAAGATTAGTTTCTGGAGCGTCTACCTGTGTTATGGAAATCGGGCTGTGAAATCACAGAATTGGGTGGAACTGTTTAAAATGTATTTGGATTAGTTTGAATGATGTTAGCTGGGTGATGGAGGACGAAAATGGTTGAGGTCTTGTGTTAATAGGCAGCTGTGTTGCCTGTGTTCTTGGTTCCGCTCGTGTAAACTCGAACAATTATAAATGGAAAGCCCTTTCATAGTGTTTGAACTCAACAATAATTGTTTATTGTTAGAAATTACCAATAACAGTCTGGACCGCTTGTGTATTGTGAGTTTCAGTTTTGTTATGTCAAGTCTTTCTACATCTACATTATTTTATGTTTTATTTATTTTATAATTCAAGGTAAATTATATTTTCTGTACTCCTTTTTTCAAAAAAACTCGATGGTTCTGTTATGAATATGTACAAACAACCAACAAACTGTATGCATGCCAGGATAATCGAAACTTGTCCATAGTATTCCAATTTTTTTTTAGCATTGCGTTCAACCTTCACATCATCACCGGCGTAAATATCACGACCGTTTTTGGTTATGCATCACCACAGCTTCACATCAACTAACATAGTCCGACTCTACATTGTAAGGTCCTTTCGTCTCTTACCACCAGCTGCCAGCGTAGATTGCCATGAGACTATGGGTTCTGTTCGCATGAGGTATTGATTGAAATAAAAGAGATACTTCCGTCTTCTCAGCTATTTAATATGTCTTGGTGCACACTTCAATGATACAGGAACATAGCATTTGTCAAGCTTCCTTATAATGTTAGGTTATGGAAATAACACTTACTTTAGGTAGGACATACTACCATCTATCCAGGTCGATCAGTTGATATGCAACGAAGACGGCATTGTAGCCTGTGTGAACTTGTAGAATATAACACGTGGCTTGGAACCAGAGCTTGTTCTAGATTACTTCATATTATGTGCCACGAGTTGAGAAGACGTTTTTAATTAATTAAGTTTTAATTATTTTAAATAATGTTTGAAACCCTGAAAGTATCAGAAAAGAAATCTATGAGCATTTCAACCCAAAATCATGGTGAAAATGATGTTATGTAATTGTAACAAAACAGGAAATAATTATCAATACATACGCTTATGCGGTTCCCTTATATTAATGCACTTTCATTTTAGCCGCTATTCCACGCCTTGTCCGCGTCATTAATTTATTTAATTAAAATATTCTTTGTTCTAGATTAATCGCGTGTTCCGCTTCCAAGAAGAAAAACTAACCTTCAAGTTATACGTCAACCTTTTAATTTTTTTCAGATTAGTTGCTAGGCTTTCGTGTTTTAGAACATGCTGTATTTATAATTAAACTTAATTCAACTGAAATCTATTACAATTAATTATTATTTGAATTTTATCTATGTAATTATTATATTTTATTTAGAATTTAGAAAACAAATATGTTACACTCTAACGCCATCTATTTTATTTTTTCAGAATCAACTGCAACTATTTCCCATTAGTTCGCGCCTTTGTCAATAGAGGGCGTTACCCGTCTCCAATATTTCCAATTCTACTTTTATTCCCGTTACAACATTCTCCTCTCTTCATTTGGCCGATATTTTCCGGAATAGTCGCGCGTTTGCATTTATCTAAATAGTAGCGGTACTAACAAGCCGAATGCTGGCCACTGAAAAAGCATCAGGAACAGAAACTGCATGTCGCAGATATGAGAATGCTAAGATGGGCTGGTGGGGTAACGATGCTGGACCATGTCCAAAACATCCATATTCGGGGCAGTTTTAAGTAACGCAGTAACGCCTATACCGGGAAAGATCATGGAGAGCCGCTTAAGATGGTACGGTCATGAGGCGACCATCGGACCACGTAACGAGAAAAGTGCTCAATATTGATACCCAGCCCAGAAGACGCGGTAGATCCCGCCTTACATGGATGTCAGTTATTGAAAAAGATCTGAAGAAGGCACAATTATCATCCCAGACGACCCAGGACAGACCGTCCTGGCGAAGATTGACCAGAAGGGCTGACCCCGAATAAATGGGATTAAGGCCAGGCAGAAGAGGAGAGCGGTACTAACAAGCCTATGCGTCATTAAGCGTTTCAAACGCGCCACCCCGTCACTACACGAAGTCCCCATGGGCAATTTCTTAAAACATTCATCAAATACAGGTGGTATTATTTCAATTCACAGGTTTTTAGGGTTCCGTAGCCAAATGGCAAAAACGGAACCCTTATAGATTCGTCATGAGTGTCCCCCCCCCCCCTGTAACTTCTAAAATAAGAGAATGATAAAACTCAAAAATAAAATCATGTAGACCTCAACAAAAAATTCCAACGAAAATTGGTTTGGATGAGATACAGTTTTTGAGATTAGTACATTTTCAAAAACCGCAAATATAACTTTGTCATTCGTACAAACACTATGAAAAACAAATTAAGTAATTTTTATTGTTTGTGTATATTACTTACTAATCTCAATATAATTATATCCCTAATCTGTGCTTGCTACTACGGAACCCTTCATGGGCGAGTTCAACTCGCACTTGGCCGTTTTTTTATTTTATTCATAACGTGAAATTGATTGTGAAAGACTTTTACCTATTTTGACACACGTAATAATTATGTTCTGAAATGTAATAATACGTTGCAAATTGATTGATAAGCTTATTCGTATTCGTTTGTTTTCCTGCCGGATTTTATTCCGGAAGTCTTTTCGATGATCAATATGTTGACAATTGATGTTTTTTTGTGATGTGGTATTTAGAGCAAAAAACCAATTTCGTTGGTCGTAGATTCCAATGAAAAATATTTTTCTTTTGCAAAGAAGTCGTGAGATAACATGAAATGGTAACTTCATTGAAGTTCATTGTGATAATAAAGTTACCATACGATACGAGTAGGTTAGGAATTAGAAATATTTGTTAATAAAAGTTATTAACATGTATGGTAACTTTATTACCGCACAAGTACATAATTCTAAAGAAACTATTTTCAAAGTAATCTATTCACAAAATAAATCATATTGGATCCAATGGATGGCAACAGATGGCTGAAACTGCAAATTATTCAATGTGAGAATGGAAAATAAATGAATAGCAATATGTTCCTTGGATTTTTTCTCTTGAAATAAGTCATTCTCGTTTATAGTTTCATAAAACTTTGAACACATCTTCTGTTAAAGTGTCTATTTCTTGAACAACTTTTTACGTCTGAAAAATGAATGTAAGTAAATAACTTTATTTCTTTGCCCTTCAAGAATCTTTTGAAGATGAATTACTAATGTAAGTACATTTACTATGTAGTTTTGGCAAGAAAAGTATGATTTAACTGTATCTATTTAGAAATGAACATAAGTGTTTATCTAACTAAAGTTGTCACACAATCACTTGTTGCTATAATAAAATAGCAAAGCTCTATAGAAAAGCTCTAACTCAAGTGCGTGATGTAAATAAAAAGTAAATACGCAAATTTTGAATTGAGAATTCAAGAACTCCTTTATCGTTTTGGTCTAATATTTAACGAAGAGCACAATAAATAACCCTCTTAGATATAAACACACTCGTATCAATAAGTAAATATTATTTTTGAAACTAGTATTTTCAACTTTAAAATTTACTACTAACTCACTTGCGTTATCGTCGCGGTCATTAAAAATACTACTGTACGTATCGTTTAAAAGTGTTTTAAACCGACTTCCAAAAGGAGGAGGTTGTCTACACCGATTACTCCGAGGTTTCTGGTCCGATTTCGATTATTCTTTTTTTGTTCGATACAGTATATCTGCCCTTAGGTCCTATAAAATTTTCATTTAGTTTGGTGCAGTAGTTTTCATTTTTAGCTCATTGTGTAAGAGTACATACATGGACGATGTTATTACCGGTGCCACGGTGCTACGGATTACAATATTTTAGTGTACATGTAAGAAAATTATGTATTTGACAATAATTTTGGTTGAATATTGAAACTAAAAAGGATAAAATAAAAAACTTAAAAAAAAAATGTAACCGACTTCCCACAAAAAAGTTCAAAATAACCTACAGAAAACTTTTCTTTCGAAAGTCGGTGACAAAAAGTCAATGAAATAAAAAGAAAGTCACCGACTTTCGAAAGAAAAGTTTTTTTGTAAAGTTTGATTATTAATTCGAGTCAGTAAAATGACAAGTGCATCTGTCTGACTCGTTAGGGTCTAAAATGACAATGGGCGTTCCGCAAGGTTCGATTCTGGGTCCATTCCTCTTTTTAGTCTACATTAATGATTTACCTCACTTGCTTAAAAATCATCCAAAGATGGTATTATTTGCAGATGATACCTCATTAATTTTTAAAATAGACCGACGTTCACAAAATCTAAATGCGGTAAATGACTCTATTCATCAGGTTCAAAATTGGTTTACATTGAATAATCTTGTACTCAATGAAAAAAAAACAAAATGTATGAGATTCACTTTACCAAATGTTAGAAGTAGCGAATGTGACATTAAACTGAACGGAGAAAAACTGGAATTTGTTAATCAGACTGTATTCCTGGGAATCACGCTTGACGATAAATTGCAATGGGGCCCCCATATAACATCTCTTGCGGAGCGATTAAGCTCAGCCGCTTACGCTGTTAGAAAGATAAGACAGTTAACAGACGTTGAAACTGCGCGTTTGGTATACTTTAGCTACTTTCACAGCATAATGTCTTACGGCATTCTACTGTGAGGCCGGGCAGCTGACATTGAATCCATTTTTATTTTGCAAAAAAGAGCTGTCAGAGCAATTTATAATCTACGTCGTCGCGAATCTCTTAGGGAACTATTCAAAAATATTAACATAATGACAGTGCCTTGTCAATTTATTTATGAAAATATAATGTATGTTAGGAAAAATCTTCATCTTTTTAATAAAATAAGCGATAGACATAATTTTAATACTAGAAATAAAAATAAAATTGATCAACCTTATTTTAGATTGTCTAAAGTACAAAAGTCTTTTATGGGGTACTGTGTTAAATTTTACAATAAAATACCTAGCGAAATTTTAACTCTAAATGAAAGAAAATTTAAAAGTTATATAAAGAATACACTTAGTAAACAAGCATATTTTATTATAAATTAGAAGATTATATCCAAGATAAAAATGTTTGGAAACATGCTGGTCCTGCTCCATAGTACAATCTAGGGCTTAAACGGAATCAAGCTGGTTGAAATTTGAATGCTCACACACTTTTATTGTATTTGTAAAATAGCTGTAATTACAATATTTTGTTAAAATATGAACATGGTGTTCATATTTTAACAAAATATTGTAATTACAGCTGTACCTTTTTGCTCTTTTTTATTATTTCTTATTATTTTATTTTTATAATTTTAGTATAGATTTTCAAGGTACATTGCTTTCATATTATTTATTTTAAATGATGTTATAAAAATATTGTAAAACATTTTTTAAAAAGAGTAAGTATGGAGTTTCTTGCCCATTCTTCTTCATACAACCTACCTTTGCGAATGGGTGTAGATTCATTCCCATCCCATCCCATTTCCTTAATTTTAATAATCGACGTTTAAAAGTGCCTCTTTGATGGCCTAATTGAAATAAATGATTTGACTTTGACTTTTGTCACTGATACAAACAAAATGAAACAAGCCTGTAACACTGGAAATGTCATTTTACTGACTGGAATTAATAATCGTACTGGGGGCGTATTACAACCTCTTAATTCCTGTCAGTTTACGCCTTAAAGTGAACTGCCTTGCTTAGTCGTATTACGAACACACATTGACGGCCAGTAAACAGTCACGTGACCTCTTACCGACTTCTGCCTGTGCTTGTGCCTGGAAATTTCGTATTACAAGCTACATAATGACATTTCAAGGCCGGATTAACTGTCAAAATTGGTATCTCCAAAATCATTCAGTTTACGCCACCTTTTAGTAACTTTTACTGACTTGTTTCTTTTAATTTGTCTTTAAACAGTTTAAACTACCTAAATTAAGCTTTAGAATTAATAATGGAGGCACTACCGAATATCTGGAGAGTGAATACACGATATAATGTCAGCTGACGAGCTTTATAAAGACGACAAAGTTATTACATTTTACGACACATATTCCTACACTCATTTGCTGAACGATAAGCAATAAATAGATTCATATTCGTAAACATTTACTCATATAATAATATACTGTTCTAAATAATAAAACATGTTTCTCCAGAAAAAAATGTTTTATTCTGTCGTAGTTCCATCAGTGTAACAAAAAATTATCAAGAGCTTAGATTTGAGACATGGTGACTAAGTAATCTTTCGTACCAATGGACTTAGGGTTGAATAAACCAAACAAAATGTATGATAGGACTCAAACCCTGTGTTAAAATTAATAGCCTCAGCATCATTCCTGAAACGGTACAGTCCAGTGGAGCCAAAACTTGTGTTCAATTTTTATTTGGGTACATTGGGCAGTCTTTAATGTATCAACAGACATTTTAAGTTCACTTCCTCGATTGCTTCTGGTACCACAATTTCATAGCTAATTTCAGGAGCAGTACATGGTAAGAACTAGGTACGCTGTCTTTCGGTTTGAATAAACGTCCTAGGTTTTATCATTCCTTCTCTTGCTGAAACATTTTCTAGCTTCATATCTTAGGCGCCTCTTTCATTTTGGAGCCTCTTGCTTTTAAAATAATACAACGTTGGTACAGCTCCGTTTTTCAAATTTTTCCGCTCGTGACTTAGTCCATTATTTTCTTATTTTCTCTGCGGCAGGAAAAGACTGTACTCCTTTATTATTGCACTACATAGTGGCATGATAAATAAATAGAATACGATATTATTATTCTTGTTTGTTTTGGCAATCAAAACCGTCACAGACTAAAAAAATATTGCAACACGATCGTTCAGAAACAAACTCCTTTGCGAGAGTTGAATATTTAGTATTAAGTTTTTGCATAAAATAACAGTAAATATTGCTCAAGTTGATTATAAATATTTAAATTGTTATTAAAATACAGTTTAACTCAAATATCTCCTAAATTTACAATGAAAAAGAAGTTTTTCACCCACAATTATAAAACCGGTAATCATCGGTAACTTGTCGATTCGATTTTTGAACGAATTCGCTAGCCCGTCTTAATCATCCAGAGACAAATAATCCTGGATGATTCCTTGCAGAATTACGTGCGCCATAATACGAAATAGAACAAGCCTGCTTATAGCCGTAAATTCAACTGCTCGAAAACTGCCCGGAATTAAAAAAAGTTGTAATACCCCCCCTGTAGGTTATTTTGAACTTTTTTGTGGGAAGTCGGTTACATTTTTATTTTAAAAAGTTTTTTTGTTAAAAATCATCTATTTAAAAAGTTGTCATTGGCATTAGCCCACAGCAGTCTACTGCTCGTATAGGTTGCTTCACCTAGCTACGCCTAAGGGCGTTTAACATTCCTGACCTACCGCATGACGCAGGTCCTCACCGGACACGGAAGTTTCGGGAGTTACCTGTGTCTGAGGAGAAAGGAGGAAACGCCTGGGTGTCACCACTGCGAAGATCGTCCGGAGGACACAGTAGAGCATACGGTGCAAGACTGCCCCGCTTCGGCAGAGCACCGACGTGTCCTCACGGCGGCGATAGGCGGAAACCTCTCGCGCCCGGCATTGTTCGAGGCCATGCTGCGGGGCGAGACGGAGTGGGAAGCGGTCGCCTCCTTCTGCGAAGCAGTCATGCTCGCGAAGGAGGAGGCGGGCCGCGTGAGGGAGAGGACAATGTCCTCCCTCCGCCCACACGCGATGGTGGACGTCCACGGCGACGGACGTCGCAAGACGATCTACGGCCACCGTAGGCGCGGGCATGCGGGCGGCGAGTAAAGGGCAACTGGCTGCCCGACCATGGACCATGCCCGGGTCGACGGCGCGTTGTGTTCCACGCGCGCCTCAAAGAGCGTCAGCATGATGACGGGGCCCCCTCTCTAGAGGGCCAAAGCCTGCCGGGGTCGCGGGACTTATCTCATTACCGTGACCCCGGAACATAAAGGGCTATTGAAGGACACCGTGAATTTTAGTCAGTACAAGTCTGACAGTCCCTTCCGCCCTGCCTGGGGTGGGAGGACTCATTTGATGATTTTACCACGCAAAAAAAAGGGCCTTTAACATAAAACTCCCCTAGTCCTTTAATAAAATGTAAAACTTTTCCACATCCTACATAACACGTAGAATGAAACAAAAAGAAACTCCATTTCTTCTCCTTAGTTTAATTACAGCAGCACTAAACTACTATTTAATTAGTAAAAGCGATTTAAAGTAAATACCCTTACAGAATCCAGTACAATCGAGTTTAATCCGGTTTAATTTTAAGATACTTGGCAGCAAGGAATATTCATCAACTTGACTCGAATCTAGGTCCTTTGGCAAATAAATAAGAGTCAGTGAGCCAAGCAATCGTTTATAGTGCCAACAGACGGTTGTATTGTAACTGTTTATACGGGAACATCTAGTTGTTTTGAGTAATTAGAACACTGTTTGCCGTGAAATGTGACGGCAAATTGCATTGTCTCATATTTTGATAACGGTTCTTGTTTCCGAAATTAAATATACACACATTTCTCCCTTTAACAGCAAATGCCATATTAATAAATTTCTTCATAAACTAAATATTAGTGTCATTGTTTATACTATGATGATAAATATCAGAAGTGTTTGGCACCAGAATTGTCAGAACCAGTTACCATTTCGTCGTTTGAAATGGCCATTGCAAGACAGACGGGTAACTTGCAAACAATCAAGTTATTTGACGGTACCTACAATCAACATGTCAGAAAACTACATTACATACTGTTTTAATTCTTGTATTGTTCAATATAAATATTTACTTAATTTAACATCTGAAATAGTAGTCGGTTTAATGAGGAAACTGCAATAAACCCATAACAGTAACACTTGCCTAAACATGCATAACCTGTCGCACTGGGTGGTTACGTTACGTTTACTAGGCTTGGTTTAAAATAATAGTGGACTGATGTTAACGTACCTCGTAAAAAGATATATCGGTTTAAAAATAAAAACCAACGTAGAATTTTGAAGGCACTTCTCTAGAGCGGATCGTGTTTTCATTCAAAAAGCATTTTTGTTGGGGTTGAAATATCCGAGGAAAATCAGACTGATAGTTTTAGATTCCCGGAACAGTGATAGGCTAAATTTTCGCGGTAGAACGTTGTGCAATATGCCAAACGCCAGGAATTGTTAAAAATACCAGCACTATTGTTGTTTACTGGAGTAAACATGACAGCTTACTCCAGTAATCAACAAGGGCTTTAATTACTAAGCACCTAATTCATAGTTGACAGAGCAATACAACCATCCATTTAAGAACTTCGTATTAAATACTGTTTTTATATTTATTGATTGCCCCAGAACAACATCGGTCGGTCGACGTTAAATCCATTTCTGATCAAACTCGTCGTTCGACGACGGGACGTATTACTCGTATTAAACAATAATTAACAGCTTTCACAGAGGCAGTTTCACAGACACAAGCAATCGATAAGGACAAAATACTGGTATTCAGTTACATCTACATGGTATCCCAGCATGATTTGAAAAGGTCAGTCAGATGATGAGGTTTCAGCTAAGCAAGGAACCCAAATCAAAACACTAATACATTAATCTGAACAGCAATCAAAAACAGACCTTTTCACGCACAAAACTCGCCAAACATACAAATTCACGTGAGGCCCACATTCCAGAGGGTTACGTAAAAAGAGATTCGAGTGGTCCTCCTAAATTATTCGTAAACAAAAATATGGTTGTCATAAAGTCAGACAAAGGTATAATTTATGCTATCCGTCAAATACCTGCGTACGTACTTATGAGTGAGGTGAGCTTGCTGCCTGTATTTGGCGTGATTTGTGTACTGTGTGGATTTTGTGTTGAATGGTAAATTTGTTCGGGATTTTGTTAACGTGGCAACTTTTTGGGGTCTATTTACATTAGAGTATCTACACTGATATGAAACTTGACCATAAAGGACCTTCGTGAAGCCTTAATAAGTTACACATTAGTAGTGTTTGGTGGCTTCTGCAAACCCCTCATGGGGAAAGGTGCGAGAAATCTCATTATCCATTAACCAAACATCAATAATATGGATGTGGCAACTTTGAATGTCATTATGTTATTAAAAATTATGTTCGGTTTTGTTATCACAGAGTTTATATATTTTATATAGCGTTGCCAATAAAAAGAATAAAGGCTGCTAAGTCATAAGTACCTACTAACATAAGATAACACTAATAATGTAAACACTTAGTTCGCAAATAAACGCTTTGACTTTGACTTAAAAATAATGTATGTACTTACTTGCGTTAAAGTGGCACATAGTAGTTAATATTTACATATCTGCAGATGTTCCATTTATTTTGACAGTAGTTATGAAATAAAGATCAAAATAGCTGCTGCAGAGCTGATGTAAAATACTCGAGCATCTCAGCATTTACTTATTTATAGAAACGGTGAAAAGATTTTACCACAAATGTATTCAACCCTCGATCTTTAGAAAACAATACAATTTGTTTCATAAAACTGCTTTTAGAAATATGAAAAGTTGATATCGAAATAAAACTTTTATTTTAATGTAATGTTGGAACCCACTCTAACTTTTCCTTCGATACCAAAATACGCGAACATATGTTTAGTATACGAGTAAACATGCGACGGGCTATATACTTGTACTAAAGAATATTTTTACAGCAAAATGCATCATAATAATCGAAAAACAACCATTTATTTCTCGTACAACCCGAAAGAGTGACGTAAACTTTATTCCCATTTTTTTACGTTCGTATTTATACAGTACCGTAAAATAGCCGTTAGAGAACAAAATAACTGTCTGTACGATAGTAAAAGTCGAAAGAAATATGAAAACGTCTGCCAATAACAAAGTCGGTGAATAAGAGATGTTTATAACTCAACTTGTAAATTATACTTTTACTGCTAAGTACTGCTGAGATGCGAAACAACCTTTATGTGTTTTAGAGATATATTTTGAGACATTTTTTATGCAGCATAATAAAATAAATTGTTTAGGGCCGTCGTATAATGATAATCCTCTTAGCTGTGTTTAAGGAGACATTTTGCAAATTATTCTGATGTCCTCGACTGTGTATGTACCTAAATTTTTTGCACGTATATTTTTTAAACCAGTATACTGACGCATCGATTTTGGAACCTTACCCTGTATCCCATCTAGCGCGATCGGTTACCAGAATATGCGATCATCGAGCTCATAAGTCATTCATTGGTTACGGAAGGCGCAAACTATGGGTTCCACCATAAAGGTTTCACTGAAGCACACACACACACTTCGGCGTGCAAGTTGAATCATTTTTATTACGATGCGGACTTTTTCTGCAAGGTCAGTTTTCAAAATTGGAACCATTATTGATATTTTATCCATAAACAGTTCCTTTAAGCTTTTCTCTTTTGGTGAGTACTTTCGTTCTCTTTAACCAAAGTCTTATTTCAATTAGTTTAAACCACAATGAACAAAATTAATTTTGCAATTTCCGGACTTATTAAATTTCGCAGATGCTGAGACCTCCTTTTCAACTGCATTGTAAATAAAATAGACTTAAAATTTTCACAGACCACGTAGAATTTTTCCAACAAAACCATCTTTTAGCTATACATACCCAGACAGGCATATAGAGAATCATTCATAACATACTTTGCTAATGCCTCCTACACGCGAGAAAGAGTGCAAACTTGGCAGCCACCGAAACACATCAACGCTTTATATATGGCCGTACGTTGCAGCGAAATGAAAACTGATTTTTCTTGCCTTTTTTGCAATGAATATTCTTCTATGTATCTTGGCTGAAAGGGGTAAACGAACCGTGTGACCTTTTGCGGGGAATTTCAGTTTTTGTGTCGCGTGATCCGGATGAAAATAGGTTGTGGATCCATTTCATTAGCATCGTATGTGAACTTTCAAGCACAAAACATATTTTTCGTACTTCGGTTTTGTCTTTAGTCAAATAACGTGAGAGAAAGCTAAGTATCCACCACTTATTAATGCATTGCAAATATTTTGCTTTGTGTAGTGTTCATTTCATGAAAATACTAAACATAATATGCGTGGACCACAGTTGATATTAGAATCTCATAGAAAACAAGCTTCTTTTATCTTCGAAAAGACGGCACAATGCAGATCTTATTAAGATAATAATCTACTTTAACCCAATGCGTAGCCGAGTTAAAAGTTATATTGTAGTATTTGACTCAGTAGATGCAAACACTACTTTCAATCTAGGTAGGTATACAAGTACTTCTAAAAAGCAATAAAGGCCTGATAAAAATCCATTGAAATAAGCAAAGTTTTCGCAATTATCCGGATGGTAGTACCCATTCAGAATTGTAAAGAAACCAGCTATTCTCTCTCAAGACCCACTAATAGTGATTTACACGAGCGTTTAAATAATTTACCTTTTGTTCAAAACCTCTGCAGCGCGGTCGCTGTTAGGGCTGCCACACGCGGATTTGAACGAATGAGAGCTGGATTTTGTTCTACAGAAATACTGGTTCATTTTATTAGATTCAGAAAAAATATCCACTTTCACAGTATTTTACTGTGATGTTGTTTAGGAAGGTACAGTTACAGGAAGCGAGGTATTTCGATTCTACAATTAGACTTTTGGTTCCAACCAAAGAAAAGATACCTTGTCAAATATTAATTGTCTCTCTTATCGACTCTAAACCTTTGATATCGGTTGTGACATGGCTAGTATAAATTGCTGAATGACTGGATTCTAATTATGTACCCCATTCCAGAAACTTAGTAATAACACGGTACTCCAAAGAGAGGTTTTAGGAAAGAAGAAACAATACCAACTATTCCTTTCGTGCTTTTTGAGGCTAGGCTGCAAGCATTAATTAAGATATAGCATAAAATAAGGTTTTTTTTTATAAAGATAGTAATAAACAATAGCTACGTCTGCCTAGGTTGGTTTAAGGTTTACAAGTAGTTATTTCGGGTCTACGTGTTTGTTTGTGTGAGTTTCCATGTTTGTAAACTCACCCATGATACAAGAATAAACTCTTAGTGACAAAATGAAAAGTGGGAAAATATTTACATTCAGTTGCATCCGATTTGACTGGAAGCCGATTCCAACATATTTTGGAAAAGGCAGATGATGAATAAAACATAAAAATATACTTGTACATGTAGGTACAATACAAAATCCGCATTACTCATCCGGTTTCTCCCATTGTTCTGCCAGCTTTTCAGTTCAACCCTGGTTGCAGGTGGAGGTAATTTGAACAATTCAATTACGGAGTCGCCACACAACTATAATACATGTGACTTTAATCCCGTACACAATGGCTCATTAGTCCCGCGTGAATTGATAATTAATTGAGCCCATTTGTCATTGAAATCATTTTAAAGTCTTCCAATTGAATCATGGGAGAATGGTTCGAAAATTACCTCATGACGGTAGGGTTTTATAGTGATACTGTGAAGTTGAAGGGGTAAATTTATTTTTAATTAACCTGACGTTTTTAATGCTCTGTGCACTGGCGTAACGAGCAACTACTACCTCGCGTATCGTGGGTTCGATTCCTACACGAAACAAATATTTGTTTATTCATGACCTAAAAGTATTTCTTCAGAGTATGGGTATGTGTGTTTCCACGTTTGTAATCGCACCTACCAGATAGAAGAAATTCCTAGTGTGAGGCAATGTTTCAAAAAATAGGTACGTAGATTTGTCGTTATTTCAAAAAATAACGACAAATCTACGCCTACTAAGGATCCAGTTAGAATATAATAGAAATAAGTAAAAGAAGACATTAATACTCTAAAGGAGTAAAGGGAGATCATTTAAAGAAAAAAAATACATGTGGCACTCGAAGACTGTCGCGGTGAAGCTATTGCAAAACATTTTTTTTTTATTTTAAAAGAAAAACATCGCCTACTGCGTATATTTAACGAGAATATAATTTATTTAAAATGTTTGTTGATACATATGTCATGTTCGTGAACGGGCGCTGTCAGTTGAGACTGGTCATCTCTTAGCTGCCACGGTTTATTTTAATTATTATTTATTTCTGACTTGTCTTTTTTTTTGTGTAATTTTTACTGGGGACACTTAACTTGCTACATCGTTCTCACATAGTGTACCATCTCAAAATGAATGATATAACAAAGGTTTTGTAATAATTTTGGCGATCTAAAAAGAGTGTCCATGGAGTTTCTTGCCCGTTCTTCTCCATAGAGATCTACTTCTTGGAACGGGCATCTACGGTACTTTCACAGTTTTTATGTCTTGTGACTGGGACTGTAGCACCATAACTTTGTAGTACTTAATCCTATTTTCTTTGTCATTGACAATTCAAAAGTGCCTATAAATGGTCTACTTGAAATAAATGATTTGATTTGATTTGTGGTGCACTATTGTTATAAATAACTGCATTGTTGTAGGAGAATTTTATAAGTAGGTTTCATTGTGAAAATTCCTTTTGTAGCTGGCCGTTTAGAATCAGTAAATTGTCTTTATGACGGATATTTTTACGATTGCCGAAGTCTCCCGAACTGAAACGACGTTAGACGATGCGTGATGTCAAGTATTTTCCTTAGGTTTTTTCGTTAGGTTTTTGGGAAAGCCCGCGATAAAAGCTATGCAATAGCTTAAAAATAAAGATGCATTGTTGTGATTTAAGAAATAATGTAATGAAGACGTCCCGTTTCTGTCTTTATGTTGCTCTATAACACCTACCACCAACCGGATTTTTTTTGTAAATTAAAATACAAATGTAATTTTATGTCATGGACATCCTGCAAAATGATCTTTTCTCGAGAAAAAAATAATAACGTTCCCATGTTCCCAAAAAACGATAACGGCGCCACATATACGATCCGAATTGATTTTCAGAGCGAGCAAAGCCACGGGCAAAAGTTAGTATAAAATAATTATGACTCAAATACAACATAGGTGCTGCACTTCTTGACTAGAGGTGTGTACATCATTGCTTATCAAAGTGGACTAGGAATACAAGCCGGCTATAATATTCCCAGTAGGGCATCATTGGTGAAAGCTTTTTGATTGGCTTGAGTGCTTCTTGGAGGGTCTGTATACAGCATACAGGTGATTTGTACAGCCAATGATTCAGATTAAGGGAAAATTCAAAAGACGCACTGCGGTCGGCGTTTTGCTTAATTTTATTTCAGTACAGAAATATGGATTTCTGATCGTGCATTTACTGAAAAATATGTGTATTTATACCATGTTCACCATACCTTGCAAAAAAATCAAAAACATTTGTGTATAAAACTTTTTAACAAATAATTTTACAAAATGTTTTTCAATACGCCTCCACAAATTTTAATATTATTTTCACGAAAAGTTTGAAACATGAACGAAGATGGAAATCATTTTCTCAAGCGTTAACAATTTCGTTATAAAATATATGAGAATTATATTGTAGAATATTTTATGAAAGTAACTTGATAAAGCGATGAATCCATGTAAGATGATATAAACAAGTTTCTAAGAAATTTCAAATACATTGTTATACTATAAAAGAGTATATTTTAGCATAAATACATTATACAAATAATATAAATTATTTTACACCGGGCGACACAAGTACATACTATAGAAGTATTGTGGAAATCCTGATACTACAAAAGTGGACGGTGCGTAATGTGTAGCAGCATTGTGTAGCACGTAGCACTTTCCGTAGAGCGTAGCACAAAGAATCGTAGCAAATATGTGCTTCTCGTAGAAGATAGTAAATTCTACGATAGAAAACGTATTGTATTGATTAGGAAACAAGTTTAGGACATGTTATTGAAGTGCTATAATAATAAACTTAATTTAAAATAATATTGTGTTACGTGTTACTTAAGTTAAAGATGACTTATGTCTCTTTTATGTTATTATGTATAGTGAGGTAATGGTCTTATTATAATTGTATTTAACCGACTTCAAATTCAAAGAGGTTCTCTATTTGAAAGCTTTTGTATGATGGTGTGATAAAGGATTAGATGTCCTTGAAGCTATTGTCAAACTGACAGACGAATCGAATCCGTGGCGTAGCGTTTTTGTTTGTAATGTATGGAATTGTTTGAAGCCTGTCACATAGACTATCGGAGCGCTTTCGCTTTTTTATATGACAGGAATCGGTTCGGTTCGCTATCGCCTGTCTGTTTGACAATGGCCTTATTGTAGATTGGGTTTAACGAAAATATTGCAATGGCAAGCTGTTTATAAAAAGCCAACAAATAATATTAAACTATGCTGATAAGCTTTAACTGATAATATTTCCTGTATATCAAGCAAGTTTAGCGGTGTGGCGGCTCGCCGCAGTTTCCATTGCGCGCGGTTTTATTAAAGTGCTTCAATATTTAATAAACCGTCATGAGCGGTTAATGCGGTTATTATATAACTATCTATGGCTTATTGCCCTGATAAGAGAATGTGCTAATATGTTTAAAATAGTCCGTTGCTGGGTATTACCACGAGCTTCAGCTCGATGTTATTTTATTATTATATATTGATATTTTATTGTAAATTAAAACACAATGTAAATTGTTAGATGAATAAATAAATGAAATGAATGATGAGATATAAATACATTTTAATCTAATTTTTAATGTTTGTTTCACGATATTACCATTAGGTATTCTTCTTATACTTCGTTGTGTAAAGTGAAGTTTTAACGAGAAATTAAATATTTATCTGTAGCAAAAGAAAAGAAAAACAGTTAAAAAAAAAACTATTAAGTCAAAAGTTTCTCGTTTGTTTTTTTTTTTTTTTTTATCGTGGTAAAATCATCAAATGAGTCCTCCCACCCCGGGCAGGGCGGGAGGGACTGTCAGACTTGTACTGACTAAAATCCACGGTGTCCTTCAATAGCCCTTTATATTCCGGGGTCACGGTAATGAGATAAGTCCCGCGACCCCGGCAGGCTTCGGCCCTCTAGAGGGGGGCCCCGTCATCTTGCTGACGCTCTTTGAGGCGCGCGTGGAACACAACGCGCCGTCGACCCGGGCATGGTCCATGGTCGGGCAGCGAGTTGCCCTTTACTCGCCGCCCGCATGCCCGCGCCTACGGTGGCCGGAGATCGTCTTGCGACGTCTGTCGCCGTGGGTGTCCACCACTGCGGGTGGGGCGGAGGGAGGACATTGTCCTCTCCCTCACGCGGCCCGCCTCCTCCTTCGCGAGCATGACTGCTTCGCAGAAGGAGGCGACCGCTTCCCACTCCGTCTCGCCCCGCAGCATGGCCGCAACCAATGCCGGGCGCGAGAGGTCTCCGCCTATCGCCGCCGTGAGGACACGTCGGTGCTCTGTGTCCTCCGGGCGATCTTCGCAGTGGTGACACCCAGGCGTTTCCTCCTTTCTCCTTAGACACAGGTACCTCCCGAAACTTCCGTGTCCGGTGAGGACCTGCGTCATGCGGTAGTTCAGGACGCCGTGACTCCTATCCAGCCACTCCTCAAAGAGGGGTCTTACCGCCGCGATAAAAGTTTCTCGTTTGGGAGAATAGTTGGTCGGAGTATATCACATGGAGCAACAGTTTTCAACCTAATTGCTTATAGAAGCCCACATCAAAATATAATAAAATTATTTTGTCTGCCAATGAAACTGAATATCTAGGCCCATTCAGGTCTATTGCTTATTATTTTCCTAAGTTTATTCAGCTGCTATCAAACGTGCTCTAACATCCTGAACAAATATTCTATGTTATTATTTTATTAAAGTACTGGTTATGTTATCGCAATATTACGACAGTCCATTTAAAAGATTTTTTTCTATCTATACTAATATTATAAAGAGGAAAACTTTATTTGTTTGTAAAGAAGAGGCTCAAAAACTGGTCCGATTTCAAAAATTCTTTCACCAGTTGAAAGCTGCTTTGATCCTGAGTGACATAGACAATAGGGGGGGGGAGGCGAGCGAAGCCGCTGGGAAAAGCTAGTATTTTATAAAATTATGTTGAAACCGTCCTTGTAAAATATAAGTCTTATTAAATCGCATAACGGACAATATCTATGTATTTTTTAACACGATTGTAGAAGGTTCGGTTGATAAGATAAATTAGGAAACAAAGATTAAAAATACAAGCTAATGACATGTGAAATCCTGCGGAAAATTCGTGTTACTAAAGTCTGGTCACAAAACAGGAGGAAATTCGTACATTGACCTATTATTACCTGCCTCTGTCACTCCTGCGTAAATATGCATTGACTCTCGTTTGCACAGAGCAATGGCCACCACCTTTTAATATAACAATGAACATTATTGTACACTGTTTGCATACCCATGTCGGTAAAATGTGGAGAACTTAATTATAAAGAAATAACATCTATGTCCTATTAACCCATGTTTGCAAAGAAATTAAATTATTTGATTTGACATTTAATTTCAAGGAAAAAAATAGTTCCTTCTTCGTACACCAGAGGCGCTGTTCCATTTTTCCATACAAGAAACGCTGTAAATACTTGAAAGACGCTGTAAAGTAAAATAGTGATAACTCGTGATAAGGGCTTAGGTCTTATCTAAGTAGTAATAACTAACAGGAAAAATCTAAAATCAACCCGGGTGGACACGTGAGCATAGAAAAGTGTTCCACATAATTTTAATACAATAAAAAACATAAAAAGCCAACAGTAACTACAATAATACAATTTGACATCAACCCAGCATGGACTCTATAATAAAAAGTTATTAGATTGCTCGGTTCTTAGAAATTGAAATAGCCATTTAACCTGATTCGGTATCGGTTATCAAAGTAAGCAATCTCCAAATTGCCTGTTACAGACATCTAACGGGACCGAATAATGGGGTATATCGGAGAAGATTCCAGTACCCTCGCAGTAGTTACCTTTGAGAAAATAATGTTAGAAGAACGTGTTGTGATTTTTTTCTTTGTATATCTTGTTAGATATAATGGCATTGATGTTTCTTATAAATAACACGATTGTATTGAACCTGAAACGAACAATCATGTGGATTAGCAAGTCTTTATTATAAATCTAAATGATTTCCTTCAATTTTGTAAAACCGTTTACTGAGGACACACAACTTATAAATAAATGGAATGATGAAATGGAAATTGTGTCAACATGATATATATGTTATACAAAACAACAAAAAAGGTTATTCATAGAAATGTTATATGTAATCGTTATGTTACAGACAATGGATAACAACAAAAACCGCATTACACTAAATACATACCGGTCAAAATCATAACCCTCCTTTTGGCTTTGCCGTAGTCGGGTAAAAATACAGTAGATAGTACTTTATAATATTTGTGGTATTGTATCGTAAAACGTTTCAATTCACTTAGTCAAATAGTCCCTTCCACTCCACCTAGAGAGGGAGCACTTATTTGATGATTTTTCACCCCAAAAAAGAACCTAAATTCGTAAAAAAATAATGGTAAAATAACAATAGTCTGTGCAATTTTTTGCCACCGCGACCCTGGAACGTATAGTGCTATTGAAGGAGCACCGTGGATTTTAATAAGTGCGAGTCTGACATTTTTCCCGTCCCACCCTGGGCGGAAGGTCTCATTTGACGATTATACCATGATAAAAAAATTATGACCAAAACATCATTTGTTGATCGAATCGAATATGCCTCGGTAATACTCCAATATTGGAAAAAATAGGGATCATTTTCACAATACAACACCTGAACTGAATAAAACTCATCACAACAAAATACTTAGTATAAAACAATAATCTGCAATTAACGATTGAATATTCATTCTATATAAACACCCCTTGACCCAGTTTAGATAAACTTAGCACGTCGCCGTCCGTATCGACAGTTGAGATTTAACTGATGCCGACTAAAGATCGATTCCTATTCATTAACTTGTATATCAAAACTAGCATTGGTTATACTTTAACTCGTATTTATCATCATACGACAAAAAGTTAAACTTCTGTTAGTTGAACACTTGTTTAAAAAGACTGTCAACTACAAAACGGCATTTGACGTTGATATAAGATTCGATGTTTAACTTTTTGGAAAATGTCTTTTGCAACGCATAATATATGTTTTTTGTACTTTTTAATTTATCTTGAACATCACTGACATCGGTGAAGGAAAATATGATAGTGAAAGAGAAACATGGATTTATGATATTTGTATATCATTAATCCATGTTACAGCCATGTCAAAGGCCTGTGGGGTTCCAGAAACGAACGGAGAATATGCAAATACGATACGATATAACTGATACTAATTGCAATCCTTTCCTAAGTATCCAATGAAACATTTCACCATAATAAGACCACGAGTAAGTCAAACAGATCGTTGTCGGGTGCAGAAACCGAACATCAAAGCAGTTATATGAAGGAACCAGGAAATGTGTGTGTAATGGCGCACGAACGTTGAATAGTTTAATGTTTCCTTTGAGAAATACGTGGCTTTCGATATATCTTGTATTTTTCTAAGATATAAGTAAGTGCTTGTCAAAATAATGCATTAAAGTGCCTTCAGAAGTGATAATACTCATATACTTACGTTCGGTCTAAGAGCAACCTTGCTGACTGCTTTTGACTAGTATTAACGCTTTGAAATGGGCACTTATAGTACTTTCACAGTTGTAGTTTATGTCTAAGCATATGGTGCCATATGGCAAGACACACATGGTTTTCGTGTAATTTTATTTTTTGTTCTTTTTTTTCAATTCAAAACTACCTGTAGTTGGCCTCCTTAATATACATAAATGATTTGATTTTGTTATTCCTTTAGCACTTACTAGCACAATGCAATAAGTTTGGAATTGTCTACAATAATTGCGTCAAAGGACATTATTTTATGCTGTTATTACGTTTCTATTGACCTATTTTCTGAGACAGCCCTAATAAGTAGCCCTAGTAAGTGTTGATTATGCTACAGTGATAAGCTCCTTCAATTCTGTATTTATGATTGTCTGGTGGTGACCTGCATCAGTCGGATGGTTAGGGCACCTCTCCAGCCACCACCACCGCGATTGAGTCGTGCCCAGAGACATCCATCCATCCTTGCAAACGTTTACATTTATAACAGTAATAAGATAAATCTTTTGAAATACGTTATCTTATGTTAAATACATCATAATAGCAACTTAACATAGATAGATAATTTCATATAGCACCATCAGCTTTCCACGCGCCTCGTATCGATAAAAATGTTTCAAGCCCCTTCACAGAGTTGCTGCTCAATATCATATCGATAGCCCTTATCTCATACTGTCTACTTTCCTGCAATCACCCACAAACCCTTGACGATAATAATCAAAGGGTGCCATAAACCGCTCTGGGGATGGGATAAAAAATTTGTCCTCATCAGATAAAGTGAACTCTATGTTATAACATCGACACTTATGGGGTTTATATGAGGTACCTATCAATGGAGGATGTGGGAAAAGTGGTTTATTTTCCCATTGGTATCTGTTTGAAGCTATTTTGGAACACTTTTTGTAGCACTAGTGGGGAACAACCCGGCGTAATTCTCTTTTATTATGGCGAAACTGTACAGCATACCGGGTTAGCACCGTAATGTTGACTGTGCCGTCATTTCAGAGTGAAAGTTACTGGTTATTTACTAATGTTAGTTTTTTTTATTTGACATACAAAGATGATGATGATCATCTGCCAAGCTTTCAACGGCTCAAAAGAGTTTCAATTTATGTATTCAATGAACAGTCGTTTAGGGGCCGACCTTACCAAGCGTGACTTAACTTAGAACAGCCGTGCGGTTGTTATTATTATGCACACGAGCACCTATAGAATGAGAATAATTGGAAAATGAAAAAAAAACACATGTAACAAGTAAATGAATTATTGTAGTACTTGTGTGTTTCAATTTAATATAATGAAGCCCGTAAACGAGCACTCCTAACATAAACCTTCTACTAAATCACTACAATAAATAGTACCACTATTTACCATACACTTTGCATAAACCTAACGTGCCGGATCGCAACATTTATAACAAGTATCTCACAATTTCTCATGTCTTCTTTCATGAACAGCGAAAAACATAGCGACGGAAAAATAAAAATTCCACGCACTTGTTTCGCAATTTCTGTCTCGAAAACTCACCCTTTATATCTTCAAACTCACGTCAATTTACGACTAAACATACATTTCCATGTAATTTAAATACATGAATGCTAAATCAATTACGCTGAGAGTGCTGTATAACACGAATCTATACGATCTTCAATGTTAACAGCCGTCTCGCTGCTCAAATCCTCAATTTTCTTTCTTCGACAAAAAACTTAACGAGTGTCTTATTATACTCAAACGCTCCGTTCTCATAATCTGTCGTTTTCTGGTTTCTAAGCTTCATTAAAACGAAGGATCGCTGCTAAATCCCTTTGTGTAATACATCTACTTTTGTTTGATAATCTCGGAGACCGGCTGTCGACGGAAATTAATATAAGGCTCTCTTTATTAGTTCTCGTAACAACCTCACTTGCGGGGTTAATGAACCGGCGAGGGAAATATTTTAATCCGAACGAAGCCTCATCAAAAACTTTTTGATGACAAAGTCTAAGGCTTCTAAGTTGGACATTTTATCCTAGTTGAATTTAATCAGGATTTACTTTGGATCGAGTCGGGATTATCACTTGATCGGGCTCGAAAACTTTTGTTTTAATTAATAGCTGTCGGCTGTTGTTGATACTCTATCTTGTTTTTCTTTTTTTGTGGTGTGAAGAAATTACGTATCAGAACTAAATTATCATGGTTATGTCTTTAAGAGTAGGTATCATGTACAAAAACTGAAAACGGAACAAGAGTTCTAAAAGTTACCTTTTACTGAAATCGATCCCGCACCAAATACTAATCACTTAGCCCGTTTGCCCGACCATTTTCAACAGAAACACCATTTTATATTCAGATTCTTTAAAAAATTCACTTAAGTACCTTATAGAAGTATTTAATAAAAAAAGATCCTGTGTTCTCCATTTTTATCAAAGAAAACCGTTTTTTAATCTAGAAAATTCTGAATAAAAAGAAACCTATCTCCGCTTTTCTTCGCTTGCCATATTACGCAGAATGACAATAATGAGAAAGTAATCCGGTATCGAGGCGATCGCACGATAAAATGATAAAATTCAGCGCTGAATCGCTGAATACGCGTCGCTGATACGCTGAAACAGCTGCCTTTGATTATGTTTGTTTCTTGATTAAGTTTTTTCGCAGTATCTTTTCGCAAAAAGATGATTTTATAATGGGAAGGGCGTATTGGTTTTCTGAGTTGTAGGTAATATTGCCAATTTCGATAAATGAAATTAATATGCGTTTTCAATAAAATAAAATGTTCATTTATTTTTCATTAAATTAAAAATGTAGATACTAAGTCGCAGCAGTTTAACAAAAAATATACGAGTATAATACTAACTGAAATTGTGCTCAAACACACTGCGAGCCTAGCGCGGTGGCGGCGGCGGGCGCGGAAATATTGAATGTATGAAATCGCCGCTTGTGGCCATATTGAAGTGACTACGGCGGGGGCCTAGCGCGATGGCTACAAGCGATTTTGCGAGCCTAGGCGTTGCTAGGCAACAACCGATACAACGGGCGGGTGGCAGGTATATCAAACCTTTTCGGCCTTTTAGTAGCGCCATCTAGTTACCAGAACATGCACTACAGTACTACCGTTGGATGTTTTTGTACATATTTATATTATTTTAACCGTACTTGAGTAGAAAAATGTAGAATGATTGATAATTTACTTGTATGCAATCCTAAACAACCTATAAAACATTTTAAAATGAATTTCTTTAAACAAGATTTTATAGAAACTACTTTGTACCACCGGTTTGCAACACCTGAATTCGCCGCTACAAAAACAAACGCTTGATCGGCAGTGTGGACACAGATCGCGCCCGCCGTCGCGCCCGCCACCGCGCCCGCCGCCGCCGTCGCGCTAGGCTTCCAGTGTGGACACACACAATGCTCAAAAATAATTTCGTATCCAAACTAATGTTCATAAATATTTAATAAGTGAACTGGCAATTGGCAACTGCGATCGATCGCTAGTCTAATTTGGAGACCACCTACCTATACTAGAAGCCTACGTCATTAGTTATACGTCACACAAAAAAACCGATACATAAAAACAATACAACACTAAACAAATAAATAAAGAAGTAAAACACAAAAAGTGTCTGTTATTAAAGTTTCCGGATATTTATCTTATCGTGGATAGTTTGGGGAGTTCGGGTCTCTTTTAGTTCTCGTATATCTTCGTTATGGTTGGGTGCTTTTTACTTGTTTTTTATTTGGCACAGTATCTGCGTACTTTGGGTTAAATGAAAGTTCAATTCTGAATCAAAATCTGTTTTGTATTTCCCCAAATTGGTTGAGTCAGCTTCTATTTCAACTAGGAGCCCAGTTAGTGCAGGTTTCGTGGCTATACAATCAGAGCCACGGGAATACCTCTCAGAGCCGCGTATGGACCAAGGCAACTCTTACTGTGGTCTCTATGTAAATGTCTTGGATATAATTGTAAACTCGGTTTTTTTATAAACCCAGACTTTGTAGTCTTGCATCTGAAAGTCTGATTACCAGTCTTACCATGAAGTAATATCGTCTTAAGCTGTAACTGTTTTGTTTAAAGTCAGATAGTCATTCGCTTCGTGTATAGTGCTGGTATCCAGCTAACTAACGGGTCTTTCAATACTATATCGGTCAAGTATTAAAGGTCTAAACTTAACATGTCACAATCACTTAGAATAATGTTACGAGTAACTTGTCAGAGTAAAACTAATACGACGAAGCTGAACTCGATGCACCCAGGACTTGCCGCTACATGTCAGATTTAATAGTTAAGCTCAAGTAAATCAAGTTACTGGAACACGGAACATGTTGAAACAAGTTCCAAGTGTACCAAATGCTTTTAGGATAAACTTGTTAAGTAATTCTTTTGACTCGTTGGTTTATGGGCTGAAAACTCAATTGTGTTTTTTCGGACAGATTTTTATCTTGGGTTACCTAAAATTTGCTGTGCTCTAGTCTACGATGGCTCTTAGTTCTAAGCAGTTTGTTGACATCTCTGACTTGTTCTTTTACCTTTTGGAATGCAAATAAATGAATAAATAGTTAACGTAAGATACATTCGTTAATTATAAGCACCACAACATTCTTGATACACCATCAATTTGTCGCACAAAAGGTCCTTGCCGATTTAGCAAAGATCATAATCTAGAACGCTTCAAGGTTCGAGTGAATCGGTTTCTTTTAGTGTTTTACACCCTAGGGCGCATCACCCTACGATTCTTACATACTCCTTTCGCCTCTTAGTTTTTTTCTTTGATCTAACAAAAACCACAGAATTGCGTTGGACGCCAAGTTTCAACCGGTCCTATTGGAAATCTTCAGGGTAGGCCTACGTTCAGCAGTGAACATTCCACGGCTGATAATGATGATGATGACATTAATGTAAATAAAAGTAGAAAACAAATGAAACTGACTACAAGAACCCATCATTATTCTAATACCATTCAATTCATGATAAATGTCCCGGCGGAAACTAAAAGCTTTCAAAGTAAAGGAGACTGTGCACCGGTCGGTAATCGAATGTGTGTAATATCCTGTGAAAGATAGTGAGCGTGCACATGAGCTACTGGGCGAACGTGCATTGTGGATGAGCATACATCGTGGTTATGATGGATATGTTACATTTTTATAAAGTTTTTTTATAGAATAACTTTGACTTATGAAAATAGATTTTTTGAGGAAAGAAAAATTTTGCTGCGAGTTTGATTATTTTTTTTTAAAAATCTTCACAAAAACGCGACGCAGGCGTTATTGCGTATAAGTATATTATAGCTTATAAAAATAGTTTCTAATTGCATAGGTAATATCATCACGTCTGGCATAGCCTCCGGAGGTATAGGAAACTCGGGTTCCCGGTGTACTACATAATTATATTAGGTACATCTCTGACCTAATAAAATACACCCACATTTTTTGTCAATTATGTTTAAGTCCAATGAAATACATGGTGGGCGACAGTATTGCTATTCATCTGAGGCCTTATCATGAGTTTTCACTTATTGTGGCGAAAAAGTAAACTGGAACTTTAACATTTAATTTCAAGGAAAAAATTAGTTCCTTTTTCGTTGTCCGTTCCATTTTTCCATACAAGAAACGCTGTAAATACTGGAAAGACGCTGTAAAGTAAAATAGTGAAAACTCGTGATAAGGGCTCTGCACAAATGCAGTTACGCGGTTGCTACTGAGAAATTCGTAATTGAAAAACCCATATATTAACAGTCCATTAGACCAACGAGGGAGTCAGTTCCTATAATGATTACGACCTAAATATCAAAAAGCCTTACCCAGAAATTTAATAAAGCTTCTAGTGAGTACCCAATTACAGCTCCCAAAAAGGAACTACAAACAAAATTCACAGCGGGGCTCTCACCTAAATTTTTAACAAGCCTTAAATCAAACAAACTCTTAACGATCTCAAAAAAAATCAACGGAAGAGTCTCAATGGCGGGGTGAATAAAAGATGATCCACTGTCAATCCATTATTGTTCAGTTGGTAGCTCCGGACAATAAGCATTCATCTATTATGGAGACAGACAAACAAACGACACTCATCAACATAATCTGGAAATCAAACGACTCCAAGCCATTTTAATCCCTCTCCTTTTAATCAAGGGACGCTATTGTCAGCTTAATTGTGTGAGATGCTTAATCGCAAGCCGCCATATTCGGAATTGTTCGGAAACTTTCGGATTTATAACTAAGCTCTTTGAAACTAGACGGTTTAGATGAGAATAATGATATGGAGTCTTAAGTAGTAGGCTTTTCGCTCCGATGTGACGAAACTTTGGAGTAGATGTGTGTTTAATTTAAGGGGGTGACACATGTGACTTTGTTGTATATTTTGTGTTTCATGAGATTCTGGGTGTGATATTAATTTATTTTGATACCTTTTCTCATCAAATACTTGTAGAAATATTGTTTAGAAGTGCAGTTTAAAATTCAAATTATATTTCAGTTAATCGTTGGTTGCTAAGTGTGAACTAAGTAGGTAAAATATGTATTTTCAATTCATAATTATGGTCCCCAAAACTTAAAATATCCAAAATAATGGATGCCTTTTTGTAGCTGTTGTTAACCTTCAAATGGCTTACGTACCTAAATACCGTACTTAGAAAATATCATGCTTCGAGAAAATAATACCTCTTAATCACTTCACTGTACTATAAAGCCCAGTAACTGTTATGATAATACTTCAGAGCAATTGTTTCGTAATAATACTTCCCGGTGACTTTAATGTAAAATGTTACAAAATTTACATAAAGCTCACCGATCTACTCCTCAACTTGTACAAAATTATTCACCGTACTTAATTTAGTTTAATAAGCTTGAAATATTTTTAATTAATTTGCTAAAGGTCTTAGCACTTTGCGAGATGGGAACTGAGAAAATTAATTCTGAATATTCGTAAGATTTCAAAGTTTCCGAAATACGGTGTACATCGGCGAAGTTTTCCGAACTCGATACGATGGTAACCGACATCGGCCGAAGTGTACCGAATCGGAATATCGGAAAACGATGAACGTCGCGGCCCGACGCCTGAGACAAGCGATTAAGTTTTAAAAGATGGCAACGAAATGCGGCCCCGCATTGTTCTGGACCATTTGCTTGAAAAAACAAGAGGGGAATCCAAGGTGTGAACATTTTGCTAGAAAATTATACTTTTTATTTCAGGAAAATTATGTTAAGTGTAGGAGGAGTCAGCTCAACGGATGAACTCAGTGCCAAATAAATTGTCGACTTTTGACGGCCTCTCCGATATTTCCGCCTTCTTCAAAAATGTATTATCTTAAATCGGGGCGCCTTTATATTAAATGTTATTCGTTCACGGTAGACTGATCACAAAGCGTCTTATGAGAAAATAGAAAATAATGGTCTGAAATACATTTCGATACATTTAATTTTTTGATGGGTCAAAAGTATTGTTTTGAGTCAAACATACTAACTCATCAGAACATCTGATAAACAATATTCTATTCCAGTCAAAGACGGTATTCCAATTACTCATTAATTGTTCATAGTCGAGTGGATATCCGGGCACAATCTCCCAGTAATAGGCCACTTTGTGATGAGTGATCCGGGGTGCATAGAGTAATTAGGTCAATGTGTTCAATATCTGTTTTATGCTCTGCTCTTGTCATGTTACCATCATTTAGCAATGTAGTATTATGATCATGATGAGCTACTTCGGAGGAATTGAAAGATACATCTGCTACACAAATATTTGTGTCGATTTTACTACAAACGCAGCTTTTATGATTATTTGTCTCGAATAAAATCATTGATAGCGCCATAAATATGTCTGGCGGTTTCCAATTTTATTTATACTACTCTAGAGACGAATGATCGTTCTTTACAATCGTCTGTCGAAGGAGACCTAAAAATGGAGCCTTCACATTCAGTAGGCCATCAAGATGCAATAACAGAGCAAACCGCCTCGTAAAACTAGGACATTCCGAAGTACAAGCACTTTGTTAGGGACGACAAATCCAAACTATCGTATCTCGTAGCGCCCTTTAGCCCCTAGTATGTGCGAACGTCGAATGGCTGGTAATTTGGGCGACAGAGAAAGGGTGGGTCTCGGCCATTTGATAAAAGGCGCTTTTTATGAACGCCAGAGGAACATTAGATAGACCACCAGCGCGTGTACACTTGATTTACTGGGATAGAGAGGATACTTTTTAAAATTGATACTGTAACCGGTTTTGGGCTCGATAAGTAAGTTATTTTTATCAAGAAGACGTAAAAAATCCTTTAAAAAAAATGTTGAATTTATTTAGATCGTCTACCAAGAAGACCATAGACTTAACACGTTCTGGTATAAAAGTTCACTCACTTAGTAATTTTGAAACCGTAGAGTCACAAACACGTATTTCAGTTTCTGTGTATTCTTGAAAATTATTTTCCGTGTACAAATTCCCCTTTAAACCCAAACCATGTACATTACATTTCATCCCAACTATTTCTGGCTTATTCAGCCGAGGACCGTCAGCTCTTTGACAAATAATAGTTTTGTTTATTTGGCCGGCGACTTCATGCGCCACTGACGTGTGACGAATGTCGGCTTTAAGCGGAAAAATCGCTGCCGTCGCTTACATTTTTTATGAAAATACTGCTATAAGGAAAGCCGAGGTTCGCTGCGCTTAGCGTAGTTCGCTTTTATGTGGCTGTAACGCGCTTTATTTATGAAAGACATGTGTTGTCTTAGTATCCACATTGGGTTCACAGACAGAATATGAGACGGAATAAGATACTAATACAATGGTTTGTGGTTTTAGTATGTATGACGTATTCTGGGTTTGTTTCGTGTGTAGATTTAATACAACAGATTCTCGCTCTCTCATCATGAATTCTAGCTACATTATTACTTAGGATGTAATGATACGTAATAAAAGTCAGTACAACATTCCTACTCATTTATATTACGATATTGATTCATGAGTACCGACCGTTTGTCAATTCCGTATAATATCTTCATGAAATCTTTGTTTAGTGGGGATTTTATTACTACCTACGTGAGACGGTCATCCCCGAAATTAACCACCTCCTAATTTTTTTCTACGTAAATTTTTCATAGCTGTGACATTTTCATTACAAGTTGATTAATGTATTATTCTGTATTCACATAACGATAGGTACGAGTAACAACAAATCCAAAAAATATAATATCAGAACAGAATAAAAAAAAAATGACGGGTTGCACCCCGGGAGTGCCATTAGAAGTGAAAACTTTTTTATTACTGTGTTATATTTTAAAACTGGAGTGGTACAGATATGAAATTAACGAAGTTTGTTACATCTGGTTAGTGTCGTACAGGTGTCGACATGCACACGGATGCGACATAATAATATGACGCTTATTTATATTACGTCTTACGCTTTTTCGATAAGGGTCACGTGACCCTGACGCGAGTTTTACATTTTTTACCCATTACAAAAAAAGTGTACAACGCCGCTAAAGAAGTTTTCACTTCAAAAATCTATTTTCTATCCTCGAAGGCTAATTAGTCAGGCAGCTTTATGTACGCTCACGTAACCGCGTAGACGGTGTATCAGGAAGCTATGGCGGCAATACGTCTGACAACACGACCGTCAGTCAGGCCGGCTGACACCGACGGACCATCGGTCTCTCACAGGCTAAGGCATGAGAAACCAGCGATAAGAGAAACATGAAAGAAAGTAGATGTGGATGAAATCAGTTTAACAAGAGGAAGAATTGAAATCTATTTTGTTTTTATTTTAATCGATTGTTTATGGAATTTAAACATATTTTTATTCTAAACTTACATCTTTTAAGTCTATTTATCGCAAATGCTCCAACTTAAGGCTGAATTTCTTGCTTGTTTTTTTGGTGGAATTAAAAGAAAATAATTAAATTCAATTAAAGTAAATAGCACAGATAATGATATTTATTTGTTCTGGATTCATTCTATACATATAACAAAATTTATCAGCAGACTTCTTCTTTAATATCGGGTTTTCTATTAAACTATTACAATCTTGTTACACTAAACAATCCAGGGGGGGGTACTACAACGTCTTAAAACCAGGCTTATTTCAGTGAGTGAACGAGATGGCGCTAGACGACTTGTATAGCTCTGTCACTTTCACTCGCCGGAACAAGCCTGGTTTTAAGACGTTGTAGTACCCTCCATGGTTCCTGGTAAACCATAAGCTATTTATAGTTCCACAACCTTTCAAGACAAGATGTATGTGACAGGTGATTAAGAGAAAAATTTCACATAAACTTTGTAGAAGCAAAATTATTATATTGTAGTATCTATATGGGTATTCAAATTCATATTATTATTCATAGCAATACCAAGGTAACTGGTAAAAATATGTACAAAATCATAATGATGCAAAATTCATTACAAGATGTATTTACTTGTTAAAGCGATAGTGAAAACAGTTTATTTATAGAAAACATTCACTTCCAACCTTGTATGTGAATAAATAAAGTCCAAGTGAGAGGAGAATACTCGAAGTAGTATCAATCCATCTGCGAACGAAACCGACTATCCTACTATGACAGGTAATCGTTCCACGTCTCATGTTTCATAAGAAAACGAACCAAAATAAACACGACGAATGGAAATCGAATGGCGTTGTAGCTCTGTGGTGACTTTACTCGTGAAATTAGGTTATGAAATCATGAAAAGATAGAGAAAATATTATTGATACGAGGAAAGTTAAAATAGTAAAATTGACAAATTGCTATCGCTGGTAAAACATGAGGTTCTAGCACAATTTTTCCGTATTTTAACTACAGCGTTTAGCATACTACGGCGTTTTTTGTAAGGAAAATGAAGAAGCGCCTGTAGTTTACGAACGACGAATTATTTCTATCCATCAAATTAACATCGCCTCTGTATAAGGTGAGCATAAAAATATGAAAAGTGGTACAACGAAAGAATAGCCTTTACCCAGCTAAGTCGGGAAAATGACAAACAAAATATTAAGGTGAACATATCATATACTAGCTTCCGCCCGCGACTCCGTCCGCGCGGATGTCGGTCTTCGCGTGGATGGTTTATTATCGGAACAGTCACAGAACATATTATAAAGGAACAGTAATCAAAAAGGTCGTGCTGAAAAGCACGGTTTAATAAAATTACACGTATACAATATTAATTCCACGGGCGACCGCTCGCCACACTGGACACGTCCGCTCGCATCAAAATTCAGAATTTATATGCATCGCGCGGCGCGGAACGCGGCTCCTTATATAAGAGTCGGGGAGGCGTGGCCCGCGTGTGCCGCAAACGGTTCAAGCCAAATCCGACTTTCGGCGCTACAGGTTACGGCGCTGAATCCACTGCGGGTAATGCAACGTGTGTTCGCGGTTCTATAGAACAACGTCTATGAATTAAACTGAAAAATATAAGATTTTTTTTTCTACGTATTTTTCCAGGATAAAACGTATCCCATTTTATGCCCCGAATAATAAGGTATAATTATACCAAGTTTCATCGAAATCGAACCGTTAGTTTTCACGTGATGCCTGCATATACAGACAGACAGACAAAAATTTTTTTTAATCACATATTTGGGTTTGGTATCGATCCAGCAACACCCCCCGCTATTTATTTTTTAAATATTTTCAATGTAAGAATTGACCCTTCTACAGATTTATTATATGTATAGGTAGCAATATCTACAGTTTCATCTATTATAATTCAAATTTGATTACATAAAAAAACAACACTACCATTTTCAAACTGCTATTGAGGTCGTCATATCAGAAAAACAATGGAAGAAACCAGGAGAATACTTGGCAGACTACAGGATCTCGGAAGTTCGTAAGAAACAAATCCCAAGAGAGTAATAGCAGCAACAAAAGCTTGAATTCGTGAAGTGGCAGACAAATGGTAACTATTATGCAGCAGTATATGTTAAAGTTAGTATGTGGAATGGTCGCAATCCGTCTGGGACACAACCGGCCCACTGCGTGACGTAAGAGATGGGCGATAGTAAATACACAAGTTAATGTGGATACATTTCAAGATTCAAACTACTACTATCATTAGCGGTTGACGGCAAATAGACGGATCAAAATGTATCTGCCTCATGAGGGGAAAACGTTTTTGTTTTATTAATTTTGCAACCGATGTGACCTCAATTGTCATTTTATTCACGAATCAACTTAATTCAGTGTTCGAAGTTCAATTATTTGTTCAAAAAAAAATAATTACATGAGAATAGTCATGAGGAGCTCGTGGCTAAATAATAACAGCCGCACAGGCCGATTTTGGGCTAAGCCGCGCATGCCGAGGTTGGTCTGTGAATGGGTGACCATCTGTCATAGCGAGTAGCCTCCATGCCTCGGAAATCACGTACAGCCGTTGGTCCCGGCTGTCATTTGTAGGTCTTTGACAGTCGTTACTATTAGTCAGAAACTCTCAAAGTCTGACAACCAGTCTTACCATGGGGTATCGTATTACCTAGTTACTTGGTCGTGGAGGTCCGATAGGCAGTCGCTCCATGTAAAATACTGATATTCAGCTGCATCTGGTTCGACTGGCAGCTGACCCCAATATAGTTGGGAAAAAGCCTAGACAGATGATGACATGAAAATAGTCATTGAAAAAGGTCCATTTAATTTCCAACAATAAATAAACTCGCTATAAGCGTCTACCTTGCAGGCCAGCCACACACGAAACTTGGCCGCACACCACAATGATAAGTTGAACGGATTGTTGCGCGCCTCGTGTGCGCCTGTCATTAATTCTTGGCGTAATTTCGCCTTCAATTAGTGGTGGGCGGGACATGCCAATAACTCAGGATACCGGGTTCCGTCTAAATTGGACAGATGTAAGCAAATGATTGAAGGTAACGTATGGGGTTTCAGCCTGTGTCACTTATAGAATACCTTCGAAATAATATCATGGGTAATGTTCTAATTTCTCATAATAGTTTCGTTGACATTCTGAATTTCCCCATGGGAGAAAGTCGTAAGTTTGTGTACCTATCATTATAATATTATAGTTGTAAGTTATGTTCAGAAATACGTCATTATTTTGAATAGGTAATTGTATAAAAGGTTTTCCTTCCAAATGTCATGTTACGAAAGTACAACTTATACAGTTGAATTTTCTTAACTTTTTCTTTTCCAACTTTTTCTACTTATGAATTCTAACCCTTATTATTTGAGACACGTGTACATAATAATTCGGTATTCTGACAGGTATCAACCCAACTACGAGAAACGTAGACACAAAACAAAATACGTAAAGGAAAAGTCCAATGCTCCCCCGACGCGCTGAGTCGTCAAAATGAAAATGTCATAAAATGTATACCTTGTCACATGAGTAACGATATATCTTTTCGAATTCCCCCTTACACAGAGATGAAAGATATTTCCCTTATTTGCCCTTTTCACATGTGGGACACATCGTCAATCCTCATTCGTCCGAGCAACTTGCAACGATCTTATTTAGTAAAATAATAATTCGCATTTCCGAATAATACGACATTTTTCTCCCTTATTGTAAGCAACAATGCGTCTTTGACGCTCTCTCGCTATTGTTAGTTCGATAACACACGTATTTCGTTTCCGCGTCTTTGTTAAGATTTTTTCAGGTGGAAATAATTTGTAAAAGGCTACGGGGTAAATGTCAAAATTAGGGGTTAACGGAGGTGATATTAAAAAAAATAATGGCAGTTCGTATTTATTTCATACGTCTCGGTTACCACCTCGGGTAACACGAAACTTGCGACGCGACTTACAGCAAGCATTAAGTACCATCTTTTTCATCTCTTGAGTATCACCGCGTCACAAATCGCAAATTTTGCACTGTGACCTCCTCCTCGAATCGGTTTCCTCAATGCTGAGGGTCGTGACCACCTCCATGTTGCAGCAGTTTGTTGCGTACCACTCGACGCCATCTGTCCCGATCTGCCGCCGAGTGCAGAGCTTCGTGGACCGTTGTGTCGAGAGCGGTGCGAATTTGGTCGGTCCAACGTGTCGGGCTTCGACCACGTGGTCTTTTGCCTTCCACCTTGCCAGTGACTACTAACCTTTCTAGGTTATCGTCATTCTTCCTGGCAATGTGGCCAAAGTATTCGAGAATCCTACGTAGGCAGATGGTGGAGAGCCTTGTCGTTATGTTTAATTCTTGTAGGATTGACACGTTGGAGCGATGTGCTGTCCAGGGGATCCCCAGCATCTTTCGCCAGCACCACATCTCAAAAGCATCAATACGATCGCGGTCAGCTTTCTTCAGGGTCCAAGTTTCAGCACCGTACGAGAATATGGAGAACACCAGGGTGCGCACAAGATTGGTCTTGGTTTTCAGGGAGATGCTTCTGTTCTTCCATATCTTTTGAAGCTGTGCCATGGCCCCCTTTGCCATCCCAATTCTCCTTCGTATTTCATGTTCACATGAGCCATTACAACTAATGCTTGAGCCCAGGTATATAAAGTTATCAACTACCTCCAAGTCAAGTTTCCCAGTGAGCTCAAGCTTGCCTGTACGATCTATGACCATGATCTTGGTTTTGGACCTGTTTATCGAGAGCCCCAGTTCTGTGCTGATGCGCTCCATCCTTTCCAAAACGGTGATCATCTCAGCTTCACTTGTCGCAAATAAGGTGGTGTCGTCTGCATAACGCAAATTACAAATCTTGCGCCCGCCGACGGTGATTCCTCCATTCCAGCTATCACAAGTGCGCCTTATTATGTATTCACCGTATATGTTGAATAGAATGGGTGAAAGAATGCAGCCTTGTCGAACTCCCTTTTCAAAACTGAATGGTTTAGATGTGATATCGCCAACCCTCACCATTCCTTGGCTGTTATAATAAAGAGACTGCAACAGCGCAGTTAAATGATGGGGTACACCCAGTTCTAACAGCACTCTCCATAGACAGTCCCAGTTGACACAATCGAAAGCCCTGCTGTAATCAACAAAACAGATTATAACCGGTAAGTCAAATTCATAGCACTTCTCTACAATCTGCTTGACATTCAGAATTTGCTCACGGGTTCCTTTCCCCTTCACAAAGCCAGCCTGTTCTTGCGGTATCTGCCAGTCAAGGTAGTAACGGATCCGGTTATTGATGATTTGCAATAAGATTTTGCTTGCATGAGAAATTAGGGCAAGTGTGCGATAGTTATCGCATTTTTTGGTCGATCCCTTTTTGTGTAGAGGAAGGATGATCGACTGAGTCCAAGCACTTGGCCACTCGCCGTACCGCCAGATGTGGTTGCAGATGTTGTGCAAGGTGTCAAAACCTTTGTCACCCAGGGCCCTAAGAATTTCAGCTGTGATTTGATCTGGACCTGGTGCTTTCTTGGCTTTCAGTGAGGTAATGGCTGCTACAACCTCTGATCGCAGGATGTTGGGTTCCAGTTCCAGGTTGGACAGTTGGTTGTTTTTAATGGCTCTGCATATGTTTGAGTATTCCTTCAATACGTCAACGTTCTGTAGTCCTCTCACTTTGACTTCCTTCCTACGTTGAATAAGTTCCCACGTGTGGTCCGTTATCCAAGCTGTTCTCTTGTGGTCCTTCTCTCGTTTCGAGACAATCTCACTCAGAGACTCCTTGATTTTACATTCCAAGCTTTTCCAAAGAGCATCGGCGTCAGCTCCCGGTGGTGTTGAGCTCTGAGTGAGTCTGCCCTCGATCGTGCTTTGGAAGTGTGCCCGCTCGGTAGAGTTCAAAGCTCTGAGTGTTGGTCGGGAGTGTTTATTTATCGCTTTCAGGCGCAGGGAAAGACAAGCGACCAAAAGAACGTGGTCCGAACCACAGTCGGCACCAGGAAAAGTGTGACCTAAACTGTGACCAGTATGGTGAAAATAATGTTCTAAACATTTTTTTTTTGTTTTCCCTACAGTCACTGTCCAAACTCGCGTCTTACTCGAGTAATATTACAACACAACACAGACAGGGATATTTTTAAGGAGTTTGTTTAAGCAATTCAATTTGACGATCAGTGACAGTTTCCAGCATGAAAGGATACATTTCAGTTGCCCACACAGTCAATGTTTTTCGTATCTATCCAAAATTTGATCAAACGTGGGCTGTGTTAGCTCAGTACGGAGCGGTAAGTCAACACAGCCCGCCGGTGCTGACTCCACACACATTGTGGACTTTGTCCGTCGCAAACACATCACTCATACAGCAAATAGCCACGGAATAGTTGCTATAGTTTTAGTCAATCATCTCTGTAAGCTCTTTCTACCCAAGTCATGGTTACAAGAATAACAGAACGTAGAACAATTAATCATACAGACTGACACTCGATTTAGTACAAAATGAAACGAGATGAAACCACCCGTCAATCAAGTCAAAGTCAACAAAACCCTCGCTCGCTGCGGTTTAACTCAACTCCAAATAAAACCTTTTAGCAGATTTTCAAATTAACGTGGTCCACCAAACCTGAAAAATCCATTTACTATGTAAAGACCTTTACAAACCAATGTCAAGTACCTAAAGTGTATAAAAAATCCGCCTAGTCGGAGAGCCACTCACCGGTAAATCTTATTATTAGCAATAATCGTGGCATTGTGGCTCGCGGGGCCACAATAGGGTCCCGCAATAATGGACTGCCACACAATAGCCTGCCCAGTCCTTTTTACCGGGATTGTGGACCTAGCACTGTGTACAGACAGAATTTAAAGCAATCGCATCAAAGAATTATGGGCCAATACGTTTTATGCCTAGCTTGTGCTTTATTTTATTAGTTTGTGCGAATAAGTTAAGAGCTTTTAGAAGACAGACGGACGTGTGTGTATTACTAAATAATTTCTGCCTAGACTTGTAGTCTTGCCTTGAGTATTTCAGTTCTCAAAAGACATCTTTATAAAAATCCAGACTTTTGAGAAATACGATCACGTCGCCATGAAATGGTAGATATTATCTATTTCGGAATACAAATGGAAATTTATTTACAAAATGTTGCCATCCAAACAAAAAAATGCAAAGCAATAAAAATAAATCTGATCAATTTATTGAGTTTTACGATGGTTGCATTGCAATTATAATTTTGATTCATTCGAAGCGTTATTTGGCCATTTTTTTTTCTTTTAGTAACTGGAATTCATATTTTTAAATGGAATTGGTTTCTATTATATTTAAACGTCTCTATTTGTATAGTATTTTAATATTAGTCGTCACCATATTTCTAATTCAGAAACCAATGGCCTTAGCATGACCTTAATCTGATAGAACACAATAGACACTAGAAGCGTTTCTTCATTTTACGTACAATAAACGCAGCCGTACATACTTCAAGTACGCTATAAGTAAAATACGGAAATCCTGTGCTAAAGCCTCAGTTGCAGATGGTGAAACGTTAAGAACAAAAAATAATAACGTGTAAAATATTTAGTCTTTTACCTATTTGTAACAAAAGAGGCTTATTGAATTTGAAGAAGTCGCCCCTCTATTTTTGTCAGTCAATCCAAGTCAAAGACAACATTACCACACTCAACATTATCCTAAGTCAACTCGAACCTCCCGCAGACGGACGGAGGAGAGATTACTTTTTTACTTTTATTCTTACAAATGTTTACAAAAAGCTTGAGCCGCCCAGTGAAGGTGTTACCGCATAGCGTGTCACTGTGATTTATGAGCTCAGATAATGTCGGCTCATGCTTGTAAATTAAGGTTTTTTTTTCAGAAATGAAAGGTACTTATGTCATCGGTTTACCTTTTAATTGACTTAGATTTTCCTTGTTCACTTGAAATTGTAGTTTTAATACGAATAATTCAAAATTCGAAATCTACGTCAATATGTGATAGATTTCAGCTGATATCAAAGTCCAACCAATTCCAATATGGAAATAGAACTTATTGATGCCAATCTATTCTACTGCAGGGCAATGGCTTCTCAAACAATGATGCATGAAGACCACTCGCCATTGGTAATCGTCATTTTATTCAGAGATAAATTCGTTTTGGTTAAAGTGTGTTAGTTGTCATTCAAACCTCATGTGTTAGGAGCAAGTTTTACGGGATAAACATCATAAGAAGACGATCCCAAGGTAAATGTGAAAAGGCTAGACATAAACGATGATGTAAGACTGTTTTCGATCCGATATGTAAGTTCACTTTTAAAAAATATTACAATAGTAGGGCATAACAGAGTTTTCTTTTTTTTTATCGTGGTAAAATCATCAAATGAGTCCTCCCACCCAGGGCAGGTCTGGAGGGACTGTCAGATTCGTACTGACTAAAATCCACTTTGTTCCGTGCGGTCACGGTAATAAGTCCCGCGACCCCGGCAGGCTTTGGCCCTCTAGGGGGGGGCTCCGTCATCATGCTGACACTATTTGAGGCCCGCGTGGAACACAACGCGCCGTCGACCCGGGCATGGCATAATAGAGTTAGTAATCGTTATTACAACAAGCTTTCTGAAAAACCTGCGTGCCTGCACTCGGTACTCACACAACCACCGGTGATCCAATTAAACGCAGCTTAACCTAGCGCGTCGTTAAATCGGATTGATCCGTGCGATCGTTTTTTAACCACGAACACTTAAATAACCTCAAATTGAAACCGATACTGCGCACAAACCGACGCCTGCTCAATTGGCTGCCATACCACGAAACAGAATGATGAATTTCCTCGTGGTTTTCATAATTTGTAAAATTAAACTCAATACACAACGACATTTTGAATTTCAACACAATTTCACGTGATATTTATATGTACAGTCACAAACTTCAATTAGTATACATTTATCTAAATTCAACAGCAATTCTGCCGCGACTACAATTTTGTGACAAGACCTTTATCTTTCATTTAGAAATCAAAATCGTCGATTGTAATTTGTTGTTGGAGAAAATCACTTTTAAAAGTGGCTCATTTGCACCACATAGCACGATTAGGCAATTTTTGCTGAGAAGCTGTCGGTCCCAGTTGTAATTTGTAGGTTTTTTGACGGGTAGTCAATTAGAGCGTCCAACAATCAATTTTATTTAGGGGTATTGTATTAACTGGTGACGGGCCTGTAGTACACATCAAATATTCCGCTGTATCCAGTTCGACTACAAGCCGACCTCAACATACATAGTCGGGAAAAGATTTGGGACCCATTAAATTAGACTTAGTAATTTTTAGCCGTGGTGCTAGGCAACTGGGCTTCTCCAAGTTGTAATGTCCCTTTGTGCCTTTTGGCCTTGCTTTGTTCTGTCTCCTGCTTGACATGGAGGGAAGTGGAAACGTGTTTTTCCTACTCCTCCACTATTCTTTTCTGATTAATTTCGTTTCAGTATCCAAGACAGGTAAATTCATTCTCCGGGACACGTTGAGCTTCATTCTGGCTTTCAGGAGTTACAGTGGTTTGGGAATAGTGTGGCGGGTTTGTCCCAAAAAAAAAAGTCAGAAAAGATCAGTTACATGACAACATAGTGGTGCACTCGACTGTACACCAATTATTTATCACACGACAATTTGATATAATTGCTTTTGCGAGTCGCCACATAATAAATTCATACTCAATTAATACTCATAGCAGACTGTTATCAACAGAATAAATGTGATTTTTCGTTTAATATGTAAATTATGGAATAATACGGATTCTGTAGTGGCTCAGTATTATCCCCTTATGAAGATTCTCGTTTGCATATTTCGTTGTTTTTTATTTAATGTTGATACAGGTTCGTTGTTTTAATTAGTCCTTAAAAATAAACCTTAAAATATGTCCAGTCGAAAATAAAACTTAATTTTAAGACCATAATAATTATAATAACGTCTTATACTCGTATAAGCATCAAAGTGAACTTATATGAACAACCGTTGGGCTTAAGTATCAAACGAACTATGCTGGTGATGATAGGAAATTCTAGATAGAACTGACAAGAGCGACTGAATGGGTATTGTTATTTGTTATGATAAAAAACTTTTTCAAAAAAAATATAACCGACTTCCCACAAAAAAGTTCAAAATAACCTACAAAAAACTTTTCTTTCGAAAGTCGGTGACTTTCTTTTTTTTATTTCATTGACTTTTTGTCACCGACCTTCGAAAGAAAAGTTTTTTGTAGGTTATTTTGAACTTTTTTGTGGGAAGTCGGTTACATTTTTTTTGAAAAAGTTTTTTATTTTATCCTTTTTAGTTTCAATATTCAACCCAAATTATTGTCAAATACATATTTTTTTTACATGACGTACACTAAAATATTGTAATCCGTAGCACCGGTAATAACATCGCCCATGTATGTACTCTTACACAATGAGCTAAAAATGAAAACTACTGCACCAAACTTAATGAAAATTTTAAGGGACCAAATGGCAGATTCTCGTATACTGTATCGAACAAAAAAGAATCATCTAAATTGGACCAGAAACCTCGGAGTAATCGGTGTAGACAATGTTGAAAACTTTTTAGATTTTTGTTGATTTTTCAAAAAGTGCTAGTCCAATTTCGATAAAATTTTAATGGGACCATTCGGGAAGTATACCCTTTCCAATAAAAAAATAATTTTCCAAATCGGTTGGTAAACGAAGGAGTTATGCCCGAACAAACATAAAAAAATATATATATAAACATCCGAATTGAGAACCTCCTCCTTTTGGAAGTCGGTTAAAAATACGCTTTAAAATCAATTGCCGTGGGCGTTTGGGTGAGTCTAAATGGCCTAAACTGAAAATACCAAATGTTTATCAAAATATTTAGTTGTCTAATATTGGCAGATATTATGGCCCCCAATAATGTGGTCACTATATAACAAAATAATGCTATAATAACATTACATTAGCCACCTCTCCACAGCTTTCTGTTACCCATTGTCTTCAACTCCATCGATCTCAGTGTTCAATACATCCTGAGTTAGTAACACGTCATAAATCCGACGTGTAATCGAGTCGGTAAGCGAGCGCGGCCCATTGAGCAATAAGCAAATATGTCAAGATTACCTGCCGTTAATTACAGCATCCACGACTCACTGATTCGGTTGCCTTTGTTTAGGAAGGAGCTTGAGATTGAGTGGGAGATGGTTTGAAGCTTATTTGGTTGGTTTAGTGGAGAAAACGGAGATGCAAACCGAGTGGAAATTGGTATGGTCTATTAAGGATGCCCTAGTCGGCGGGCCGAACTCGTTGGCGGGCGGGATTAAAATGCATGTTATTTCATCCAACATCACCTATAAATGAGATGGATGAGCAGTAAGAAGCTAGGGCACCTACGCACACATACTCCAACCTTTGACTAACTCATACATGCGTGATTTCATTGTAGAATGGACTACTGCAACTTTTCCAGAGACCTTCGGGAGTTTGGATATTATAATAAAACTACTGAATGTATCTGTTCAAAATAAAATAATTTACATTTTTGAACAAATTACCTATGCCTGTATGGTAATTATTTTACAATTTACCGTCTTCTTTTGTTATTTATTTGCTCCCGAAGATGCGTTAAAATTAGTCTTAAAATAAGGAAGTTTCGACACTCATAACTCATAATAGATGTTTTTTTTTACTTTTTTGTTTCCATACAGAGCTAGATAACGATGAGATGAATGTGAATCATTGTTTATTCTGAATGTATACCGTCAAATGTTGGAATAATCTCCAAACTACGTTTGTATGGAAGAATGACCGACTAGCGTACCCTTAAGGATTTGGTTCAAACCATGAGACTAAACAGGAACACCTCCATTTTTTGGGGTCTTTTTGTGTTGATGAATTACGTTGCTTAACCGCAAAGCTTTTATACTTCTTCATTTTCCTACTCTTTTTTTATCACAGTAAAATCATCAAACGAGTGCTCCCACCCAGGGTGGGACGAGAGGGACTGTCAGACTCGTCCTGTCTAAAATACACGGTATTCTTTCAATGGCACTTAATCTATGTAACTATTTGTATGTTATACTAAAAGTTCGAAGAAACGAGAGAGTAGAAAGGAAACTTTTTATTCCGGTGACACGTTCCAGTGTGATAATTTGTTGGCTAGCGTAAAATCGCTGGCATATAATAAAATAAACATTATTTACCTAAACGTGCTGATACACCTGAGCATCGAACCTTGGAACTTGCACCAGAACATCGAACATTCGCCGTTTCTAAGTTTGACGAACTGAACAACGAACATTTTCAAGATCTTTCTAGCGAACGATCCCTAGATTTGAATTTTTTTCTTTATGAAGATGTCAGAATTGTATGTAGGCTCGGCAAAAAGCTCGCCAGAACTTTCGTTAGAATGCTCGCTAAAACGCTCTCGTTTATTTTTATTATAATGTAACATTCGCAAAAATGCTCATAAAAAACGAATGCTCAAGTTTATACCTTAGAGCAACCATATAAAACTAACAAGTCGTTAACAACAAGGCAACACAAGTTAGTAAACGTGTTAGAGAGCCTTTATACTGACTAAAGTAATATCGCACAGAAGTTCTCGTCTTCACGTTACACGACGCAAAATCATTCAACGACGTACCTAATCAACAAAACAAGCTTGTTACTGAACTTCAAGATTGTAATAGGTAAATTGAAAACAGATAACATTATAATAGGTAAGTTTACGATTATGGTAGCATTAATTTGGTTTACAAGTCACGAGTAGTTGATATATCAACTTGGGGTGAATTTCATCAATTAAACTGATCATCAGCATTCAAGAGTCGTATCTTTACGCTGATATGGAATGTTGACGCTACAGCTCTGGGATGCGGTATCGAAATTTCACCCGTTAAGGGTGGTATTTGAATCTGTAAAGGTAAGCTTAGATAATATCAAACTGTCGTAGGAAGGTCACTAAACAATTAAAGGTACAGTAACTCTTTATGTAGGTAGCTATATTTTTAATACAAGTTCTTATTTAACTTTTTTTTTAAATACAGTTTCAAGGGGTGCTAAGACAGGAAACCTCCACGTGTGCCCGTGGACTGGAGTTCCCTCTCGGATACGTCCGGGGGGAAGACCAGTTTTTCGGGCCGGTGCACCCTGGGATGCGGGCAAAAACTCTTCCTTAGGCACTGTGTGCCTAAGGGGTCTCTTTGCCCGTATGCGAATAGCCTGTCGGGTGGACGCTTCAATAGTAGTGAGTAATGGGTAAGCTCGCCGTCCGACCAAGGACCAAGCCCGGGTCGGTGGCGCGTCGTGTTTCACGCGTCACCGACGGGGCCCCTTATGGGGCCAAATGCCTGCTGGGGTCGCGGATTTTTCTTAATCCATGATACCGTGGCCCCGGAACGTAAAGGGCATCCGAAGGAACACGGGTGGATCTTAGTCAGTAAGAGTCTGACAGACCCTTCCGCCCCACCCAGGGCGGGAGGACTCATTTAATGATTTTGCCACCCAAAAAAAATATAGTTTCATAGAATCACATTTTTGTTAAAGAGATTTTTAAATAAGAATCAAAATAACTTAACCTCTTTTAATACTGCTACTGTTGCGCAAAAAGGTAAACAAAGAATGTATTTTTAATAACTCTTGCCTTCCTCAATTTTAACCCCGGTTTTACCGTTGTCATGGATGTGGTATTAACAAATACCGCCTGCGGCCTGAGGTATCTTTTACCGATTTCAATGTGGTGCCTATTTTATGCCGGGTTTTCGGTAATTTTATTTGATTTGGCTCGCAGGTCGGCCGTGGCTGCGGTTTCCTGTGATCTAGGGTCTGAATCCCTTGACAGATCCTGTGGAAATGGGTTTTCCTGATAATAAAGTAATGTTTTGGCAGTAATTTAGGAGGTAGGTCGTTACTGATAAGATTTACAATATGTGGCTGGCACAATAGAGTGGAAATAGGTTCTACTTACCAAGATTAGGTACAATTCTCGATATCTCTGAGAGAAAAATAAATACGACACTCAGAGGACCGACTGGCAATTTCACGACGTCACAAATAAGACTCTTATACAAAGTATAGGATTTTCAGCCCTTTTTGTATTACCGTGTAGGATTGGAACTTTTCAATTAATTAAATACATCACAATTAAATACGTTTTAAGTCGTCATCGTACGTTTTAAGCTTTCCATCATCAGTATTAAGCTCTTTATTTAAGAGTAAATAATGTTTAACGAGTAAAAAATGGTTCTTATTTAACATTTTAACGTTTTTCCTTATTGTACTATTATATTTTTAAAACAAAATCCTTAAACAACATACATCTTCCATTTTCTCCCTTGTTGTCATCGGCGCGGCATATATCCCCCGCTGTGGTATCGGTCGCCATCGCTTCGAGGCGGTATCGGTATCGCATCCTGGCTGTGGTTATCGATGTCATTATCTTCGGTGTTATGCGATCGTGGTATCCACTAAACTAGTACGGCTTGTGAGGGTTAGACGTGTCGAGTTTCGGTTTAGATTAGATGGCGTTAAAAATTGTGGAGCTATTTTCTTTGTTCGTGAATGATAATATTTTGTAGCTTGTTATGAAAATTAAGTTTTATAAAAATAACATAATAATTATCATATAGGTACTACACTACGCACTGTCCTGGTAAATAAATTTTAGGCTGCCTTAGAATGTACCTGATCTGGACCATCATCATCAGCCCATAATGCTCCCATTGCTGGGACACAGGCCTCCAATCTGTGAGAGGGAGTGGGCCATAATCCACCACATGATTTATTTGGATTTTTGATTCCAGGACTTGCCGGTTTCTTCACGATGTTTTTCTTCACCATTTAAAGAGCGGTGTTAATGAAATAAATTACAAAATGTAATGCGCCTGGCTAGGTTCAAACCCACGACTTAGCCTGGCTACTCGGGGCCGATACCACTGGGCCACCACTACTTTGAAACCATGCTCACCGATCTGGATAAAAAGATTACAGAAAATTATAATAGTCTATGAACGTGGACGATAATAAGCGGACATCTGTTTGGGTTGCTGTCACTGCCAGGTCTGTCCACAGGCCGCCTGGACTATATAAAAAATCTAGTGGACAGAGTGTACTTTTCCGATTTCAAAAGGACAAAAGACAGAAGAAAATGCTTGAAGCGTGTATTTGATGCAATATCTAGCACGTAGGCGAGACATTTATTACACGTACGTGCGGAATACGTAGTTGCTACGTTACTTGCATTGCACGATATGATAGTATTTTTATATTGCACTTACCACTGTTTTATGGACTGAAACTATCTCATAATGTAAGATGATTTTTAAACGAAAATGTAAGGTGTAATGCAGTAGGACATTTAATTAGAGTAAAGAATATTTTTTCTAAATGTGTGAATAAATGTAGGTAATATATTTTACAGAGTGTTCCGAATGTTCTTTTTATTTTAAAAGGGTAGAAGTATTACGAAGTTGCTATTTGAAAAAAATAAATAATTGTTAACATAGCTTAATAAATAGGTACCTATATTTTTTAGGAGCTGGTAAAATAATTATTTGAGACCTCCCACCCTGTGTGGAGCAACAGGAACTGTCATGTTCTTATTGGCTAAAAATCGACCCTCAAACTCTTCAATCGAAAGAAAGCCTTTTACGTTCCAGAGCCAAGAAATCATGTTTATACTGTACCGCGACCCTCCCTCCCCCCGATAATAGACATGAACATAATGAATTCAATTTAACTCTAACTTTAATACAAACTTTAAAGATAATTTGGCTACAAAATGCAAACTCTTAGTAAACTAATCATATGAGAATTAATTAATAAGATTACTTAGCGCTCTTAATTGCCTTTAATATTATTATGCTGCTAATTAGGAAAATAACTCGTTGATGTAATTTAATTAATGTATCTTATAGTCATAACTTAATAATTATAGCGCTTGTAATCTGGGAGTTGTCTACCAGACTCTCATTTTGTCTATTTTTTTATAAGTTCATCATGAGCATATAAATGTTCCCACTGCTGATACACAGGCCTCCTCTCTGTGAGAGGGAGTGGGCCGTAGTCTACCACGCGGGCCCAGTGAAAAGTTAGAGAAAAGTGTATAAGTTCGCCTCGTGTTAAATAAAGTAGGTTTATTGTAAGTTATTCAACACACCATGATAAAATGAAAATCTGTTGTCAAAGAGAATTATGATTTTTATTTAAAACACACAAATGTTTGTGTACATCCAAACTCATAGAACATGGCGAGACCAGTTGCACTTTCACCCATTTATTTCCAGTGTGTCTGGTCCACTTTAACCCATAATTAAAAATACAAGAAGCCGAATAGAAACAGACCTTTATCCAGCATATTATGATTTCAAATTCAAATAATTTATTTTTCTTTCTCAAGTAGTATCTTTACAATATTAGTGATTGGAGTCTCCTTTTAAGCATAAAATGCCTGTATTAGGAGACTCCGATCTTCCATAACTAAAAGTACCTACCATAAATTACGCGACAAAAACAATATGCATAAATATATTAAAAAAAAATAATTAATTAATTAAAAGTAATGAAGGAAAATAAAATTGAGTACAGACAAATTTTACAAATTCAAGAAAATTAAAAAATAAATTAATTAATTAAAAGTAATGAAGTATTATATTAATCTCTTCTTCTTCCTGCCTTTATCCCATTCTATTTCGCTAATCTCATTCTATTTTGCTAATCTGTATTTTGCGTGCGAGGACGAATGACGTCAAAGATAAACATGAAAGGCGAAGTGTTAACTTTTGGGCAATGATAACATTAATGCTAATTTCAATACAAAACAATCAAAAGATATTATTTATCATCAACCAAATTACGCCATAATCTAATGTTGTCGAAGTAGCCCCAGTTACGTTTCTCAGTACGTAATGTGAGATAATTCGCAGTTCGATGATTTGCCCCCGCTTTGTAGAAGCCTATTCAATTTAATCTAACAATGTTTGACACCTGATTTAATGATTACAGACTAAATCAGACTGCCTCACACCTGGGTACTGTTGCTGATGATAAATGTATTTACGTTTGCATTGATTAGGTGCGTCCACACAGAGCGTGCAGCCTCGCGAGGCATTTGTAGCGCGAGGAAACTGACAAGCGAGGCTGCTCACTCTGTGTGGACACGTCTATTGTTTTTCGACCGAGGCACGAAACAATATACGCGAGCAAAACAAAAGCCGACACTGGATGGCTCGGGCGCTCGGTCGCTCTACCGCGGCAGCGCTGTCACTTGCCTCGCCCGAGACACGTCCACATCAACCGAGCTGCTTCTTCGAGGCTGCGCGCTCTGTGGGGACACACCTATTAACTGGAGCATTTACTACACTACTTTTGACAGCACGGTTGGCAAAGTGGCTGATAGATAAACTATTGCGCTGCGTGTCGCTGGTCCGATCCCTGCACGGAACAATTTTTTGTACGATCTTAGTCGTTCTTTGTCTGCGTGTTTGTGTAGGTATGTGAGTTTAAATTTAAATTAAATTTAAAAATTAAGTGAGGATAAATTCCTAGTGAGAGTAAATAAATTATTTTATCTACTCTCATATCGTTAAATTCAAAATACAAAACTCAAAACGAGTTTATAATGACGTACTTTACACACAGTATGTATGTTATAATAATTTTTTTTTCATTACGATACAGATTACAGATCATATATACATCCATTTGATTTTTTATCTGTGGCTGCGCGCGCTGTGGCCCGTGCGCGGTGATAACGGGAATTTTGGCGCAATAATACTGTGTCAATCTTTATCTTTTGTTTGATAAATTCGTGTTCAATGAAAGTAGATAAAGTAGTGTATGAAACTGTACATAACTAGGTATTATACACGAGTGTGATACTTTTAAAAAACGCTCGTTTCGCTCGTTTTTAGGGTTCCGTAGCCAAATGGCAAAAACGGAACCCTTATAGATTCGTCATGTCTGTCTGTCTGTCTGTCTGTCTGTCTGTCCGTGTATGTCACAGCCACTTTTTGTCAAAAGTATAAGAGCTATCCTGTTGAAACTTGGTAGAAAGATGTATTATGTGAACCGCATTAGGATTTTCACACAAAAATCAAAACAAAACAAATTTTGGGGGTGCCCCCCATACTTAGAATTGAAACTCAAAAAAAAAATTTTCATCAAACCCATACGTGTGGGGTATCTATGAATAGGTCTTTAAAAATGATATTGAGGTTACTAACATCATTTTTTTCTAAACTGAACAGTTTGCGCGAGAGACACTTCCAAAGTGGTAAAAAGTGTGTCCCCCCCCCGTAACTTCTAAAATAAGAGAATGATAAAACTAAAAAAAATATATAATGTAGACCTCAACCAAAACTACCAACGAAAATTGGTTTGGATGAGATACAGTTAGCAGTTTTTGAGATATAGTATATTTTCAAAAACCGCAAATATAACTTTGCCATTCATACAAATACTATGAAAAACAAAGTTATTTTTATTGTTTGTGTATATTACTTACTAATCTCAATATAATTATATCTCTAATCTATGCTTGCTGCTACGGAACCCTTCATGGGCGAGTCCAACTCGCACTTGGCCGGTTTTTTTAAACTCACACTCGTGTATAATACCCCTCATTATGTACCAGTTTCATAAACTACTATTAAAGATAAAAGAAAGACACTTTTACTGGTTTGTAGACGTCAGCAAAACCACTAAAATTGTTACTTAATAAAAGTTACTTATTTGACGATAGCAGAACTCTTTTCTAAAATGTATAATTAAGAACATAATACCTACCTAGCCTAATTAAGAACATAATACCTACCTAGCCTACATTCTGTGTCCATCGTTACGTTACCCGTATTGTATACCAGAATAAGGAAACGTGGGTCAAGTAACGCTAAGCCACTGAAGGTACCATTAAGTACAGGTTTGTATTCTTAGGAACATAATTATACTTAGCTTCGATTTCAAGAGGACCTTATATTATGCCTTCTCCTTTTACCATCACACATCATTTACATGAAACAGGTAAACATTTTCCTCATGCGGATAGCCTAAGATCTGACTTTCCACTTTTTGTGACTTTGACGTTAATTTAATGAAAAACATATTCAATATACGTTCGTACATACATAGAGAGGCGTATTTCCAATTTCAATTAATAACGCTATCCTCACTTCAAGTACGCTGTACGTAAAATACGGAAATCATTTGTTTAGGCCTCTGAAATTACAGAACGTCATTTGCTACGCAAAACACAGTGATGTTACGTCATAATGTGCAAGTCATTAATAATAATCTATTTTTCTCCATGAATTAAAATCATGTGGGGTTTGACATGATTAATATGGCATTATTTTTAATTAAGTATTATGTACAGGACAACCCTTTTGAAAAGGGTGAGTGGAACACCCCTTTTTGGAAAACCCTGTTAACTGTTGATCTGGTTATTGATCGGACATTTTTGATTGAGTGTTCATTAACGCCTTGCAAATATATAAAACTTATACAAAAACATTTAAATTGTAGTCCCACTGCGTCCGAAGTTATTAATAATCTCAAAAAAAGATACCTTCAAAGTTATTAAACGAAAAATACTAACAAAAACTGGCAGTACGAACGTACCTTACATTTATTATCCAGATTAAATTTAAAATTAAAACTATAACTCTTTCGTGGCCGTTTCTTTCTTTAGTTTTAATATAGAGGTTTTCTTTAAGCATTTCTTAGACATTACTTATCTAAATAAATGGTCATGGCTTAAATGTTCCATATTAAAAAAGTTCAATAAACTTTTATGAAACTTTTAAATATTAAATGAGATATAGCAGTATTTATTTTTTCTCTTTCTTATATACGTCACATAAATTGATTATATTCACCATATTAAAACTGATATAAATAATTCTGTAATTGACACAAATATTATATACCATCCACTGATTCATCGCGGATAGACAGACTAAAGATCCCCCTTTTCATGCCAATTTGCTTCCCATATTTTTGAACACACATCCCTTTCAACCCATCAAATAACAGGAGGCTCTGATGCCGCAACGGGTACTTACCCCTAATCCAATACAACGAGCGGATCCAATATGGCGGCGTTCCCAGAAACCACATCAATTGTTCATTTGGACGGTACTTCTAAACAAATTAATACCTAATTGCCCCAATGCTCGAGATCCGACCCGCCTTCAATGGAACCCAATTACACCCGGCATCCACACGATGGGGACTTTCAAAAGAAACCGGAGATTCGAAAATGTATTTTTTCTTTGATTAAACCGAGTACGCTGTGTATTGAATGTGTCCGATTTTGTTAGTGTTAAGTGTGCGGAACAAAAAGCTATATAATGTTACGTTATACAATTAAAGGAGAAATAAAGGATGGATCAAAATAGGGTTTTGAATTTTAAATTGGATTACAGAGGTTGATTTTTTGTTAGGTTGTTTCATGAATAACTGTACGACTCCAGATAGTAATTTAAAACTTAAAGGTTTGTTTTATAATAACTTAATACTGTGAGTGACACTTTTGCAAATATATTACTACCTATTTGTGACGACTTAAAAAAAAAACAAAATTTAAAACCTGGATGTACGAAATGCTGATATACGGTAGGAACGAGTATATCGCGTTAATGCTCAAAACTTGTAACTCCTTGTAAAATCAGTATATTTTATAAAATATTGCAAGCTCATAAATAATGAATATTGTTAGCACCACCGGAATACACACACACACACAATAATGTCATTCGGTGGTGCAAACTAGTAAAACAGTTATCACCAATCTCTACGTGGCGAGGCTGTGGACAAAAGCAAACGGAAAAAAACATTAAACATGGAACACCCTCCAAAAATACTAGCACACACAAGAATGTAGGACATTCCCAAGAAACCGAAACGCGAAGTTAAAGTACCACAGGAATGTTTCACATAACCGGAACTTGTGCTGGCAAGAACACCTCGGTTCTTCGCCACACTTAGTCGTACGGTAACGTGCTCTGTGCGGTTCCGTCCGTCCCAGGAGGAACATATTAACAATTTATTAACTGTACCGCCGAACTTCGCCACAGTATTGAACTGATATTAACTTGGATGTCTGCTGAGACCCTGAGCTTAGCGAGGAAATGGTTATTTATTAGAGTGTTACAAACTTAGTGGTGGTGAACTAATAGGTACTGATAGATTTGGAATGTGGTGAAGTTGGTGTGTGCTAGCTAACGATTAAAGCCTCCTGCAGACACACGCGATTAATCGCGCGGGGCGACATGTCGCGGTCCATTCGCAGTATTTTTAGAGTGGAAATTAGCTTGGCTCGTGGTCGCAGCGCAATTAATCGCGTGTGTCTGCAGGAGGCTTTACACTGAACTAACAAGTCCCACTTTGAGATCTCTAAAGCATTCATTTCACAACATACTCGTAAGTCGAGTAACAATGATTAGATGCGACAGATAATCGACAATTATGTGCTACGTATACAAGAAGTTAAAATTCTACGCATTCACTTGTTATGAGCATTCTGCGAATGTTACATTATAAAAATAAAATGAGGTCGTTTTAGCGAGCATCCAAACGAGTGTTCTGTAGCAATATTTGGCTTTATTCGTTGTTCAGTTCGACAACATTAAAAACCGCATTTAAATACCCGATGTTCTGTTACAAGTGAATGCTCAAGTCTATCAGCACTTTAACATTAATATCAAAATTTATTTAAGAAATATCTCATTGTTCAATAAAAATACGCCTTCATTAATACACGCCCAAGTTGATTCGTTAAACTGTGCTTAAACAAGAACAATTTCAACTCAAAACGACTCGGCAATATTCACAATTTACAGCTAATCTATAATGGATTTCCCTTTTATTGGTGTTTAAAATGAACAAATTAATCTTAATGCCACTCGATCGAGATTGATAAGTTTTACATAATACATTATATTGAATTGTCATTTCAGTGGATTTTGTTATCTATTGTTAAATATGGATTTAGTGCATTGCAACATAATTATTACATAGGTAATATATAGTCGTGTTAATTTGATACTGCAGGATTTGAGTAGTTAATAATGTAATATTTAAGTTAACATGTTTGGTACTATGTTTATTAATAACCACTTTAATATGTGAAGCCGTCGGGAAAACCTTAATGGTAAACTCTAAATCACGTTAAGGTCAGAAATGATCGTTGTCTATCTGTATAAGAATCCTAGATGAATACTTAACAAATCATGGTGTACCAGCGTGCTAATCTTCAAAATCCATGTAGCCTTTAAGAAGTACAAAGGTAAAGACAAATAAGAGACAGACAAAGAAACAAACAAATAATAAAATCAAGTATTAGCACATCATGTTGATAAACAGTCATAATTTCAAAATTCACAAGAAGAAAACTATTTCCTAATTGTTACGCCAATACCCACAAGTAAAGTTACCTAACTCCAAATGCAAAGTGGCCTATCTCCCTCCGACCTCATGACTAACAATAGTTAGAGTTTAATGATGACCTTGCCGCTCCCAGCCTATTAATGACGGTTATTAGTCCGATCCAGTTTATCACTTGGCAACTAAAGTTCGGCAACTCAAGATATCAAAATTACTTCCCCAACCTTTTGCGTATTTTGTCGAAAATACCTTATTGGTATTAAAAAGGGTTATCATGGCGTGGAATGAATTTTAATTGAGGTACGCCTTTTTTGTGTTGCGATAAAACCTGAGGAAAATATAAGATCTATGAAAAGGGATTTAAAGTTAATAAGGGTGGATTATTCATTGGTTTAATTAAAACTTCATTATCACATGCCAAATAAAATCCTTCGTATTTTTGCAGAACGCGTAAGCAAATCGATTTCACAGCGCTCTGTACCTTTAGAATTACTTTCAACAACAGGATTGACATAAACTTTGAAATAGCTTAATATGTCTCATCCCCATACATTTTTCGTCGTTGTTATCACTGGCAGAATAACAATATTGCTAGTTCCCCAAGTGTTTTGGATAACCTTTTCCTAAACACTTCTTCGAAGCCTAAACCGCTCAAGGGAAATCTAGGTACCCGGGCACTCATAGTAACAACATGAGAACACAACATGCTGGCCCCCCAAAGGTAGTATTAATGGACGCCCGGGGCTTTACACGAACAGTTCTTGACCCTATAGACCAAGGTATCACAGTTTGTGGGTGTAATCCAAAATTCGGAGCCACAATTGCCTCTAGCTTTTTATTTTAGGGATCCATTGACCTAAGGTTGTAGCGATGAAATGAAATATCTACCTTCTTAAAAGGTTTTTTTTTTTGGAATCGTATCATATAGCTATCCTAGAAATATCTACCATTCTGAAACTTCATTTGTACCAACTCATCATCATCATTATCAAATATTACGGTCAGTTTCCAGTCTAACGAGATACATCTGAATAGCAGTGTATTGCTGTCAAAATGGAGCACTGGTTTCACATAGAGCGGCTGTCTGTCCAGTTACTCTGTGACTAGTTGTCAGACCTACCTATAACTTGTAATAGCTGACAAAGATAATCTAGAAATTACAGCCCGAGACCATTTCCAAAGCACGGAAAGATATCGAAATGTAATAGAGAGAACTGTATTTATAATTTATAGTTTTTCTCCAAATCGGTACTCTAAGATACAACCCTTTCCTGAACGTAACGAAAACCCTTTCCATTACCAAATCTTACGACATGCGCAAATCGAAATGAAGGTAGGTATTTTTCGCTGCTGAATTTTTCTTTCCTCAAAAAGGCTTTACGATACGCGATACAGGCCTTAATGCGTATAAATATTTAAAACTTTTGGTAGGTTTTGTACAATCTGCTACACATTAGTGGTAGTTGTTATAGGGCGGTAATACCATTAAATGATTGTCTGGATTGCAAAGCTCACACTGAAAAAACTGTTATTTCGATTACCCTTTGCGTTCCAGTGCCACAGTATCCTGTTTAGACAGTTGCGTGACCCCGGTATATAACTACACATCGATGGTAATTGTATAACATGAGGATACTACATAAAGACCCTGTAAATATCACATAGTCACCATTGATGTATGGTAGGCTATACAATTATGTAAGGCACTCTTGTATGGTGCAGTGAACAGTAACAACTTCCTTTCATGTCAATTACATATCAGGTTAACATAATGTGTATAGTTGCAATAGGACCGGCCCTGGGCTAACAAAAAGGTCCGATATCAAAGAGTTTGTCGTCTAATAAAATGTTCTATACATAATGGAACTTACCTATGTCGTAATCAGCATTAAACTGATACCAACCTAATAGTAACATGGGAAAAATCAATACCTACAGAATACTTTCAAGTGGTAAAATCATCAAATAAGTCCTCCCACTCTGGATGTCGCGGAGGGACTGTCAAACTCGTACTGACTAAAATCCACTGCATTCCTTCAATTGACCTTTACGTTCCAGGGTCACGGTTACCCGTTTGGACAGACCCCACCTATACACATATACTTACTTACTTCGGAAATTGAGGAGTATCGATTGTAACTTTGAGATAAGAAAGAAAGGAAAGTTCATTGTATTGTAACGTTTTTGTATATTTCAGAAATCAAGTGTATGTATCACATTAGTTGCTGCGTGTATACTTCAATATTTATGCTAATGCTAGTACTTATAGTTATTAGTCATCAAACTCATAGAAATAAAAGTTAATTTTCACATTTCATTTTATAGTTTTACTAAGTAAAACATAAAACAAAAGTTCTTTTACAAAATTAATGATCAACTTACTTCAGCACAAAATTAAATTTTAAAATAGTTTCCTAATTAAACATCTGTCCCGCAGGTCGCTACCTCATTAAGTAGCAGTTAGCTATTTATTTACTACAAAGACGAAGCAACTGCTGACAAATTAACTTAGTTAACTTTGAATTAAGTTTCGAGATTAATTAGCGTCTACGGGTGAAAAATACACTGACGCTGAAATGAGGTCCGTTTATTAAATACACGACTAAACCCGGCCTTAAGTTAATTAACCAGTTAGTAATACTTTTATAATTAGGTAAATATTTTGTGGATTAAGTTTTAGTATTACTTTCTACAACTTACCGACAGAATCCGTACATCGAAACAACACTGAAACTCCGAGTACGAACAACAGTGACCACTTCATCACAAAGTTTTTCAACAAACTCATCTTCACTGACTGACAAAAAAAAAAAAAAAAAATTCAAAAGACGTTCCAAATTCTGGAACGTCGCATTTTCATAAAAGTTTTCGTAGAACGCGGGAGCGATGGCGGTTACAATTCGCTCGGGTTTGGTTCGGGTCGGCGATCGTGAGGCAACTGTTCTCTCAGACCACTCGGATGGAAGCTGAGGGTTCCTCACCACGCATGCGCCAACCTTTCTTCGCTTTTCAGAAAGCGGTGTTTCTAGTTTGAATTATACTGTATTTCCTTTTGACGTTACGCTCGATGCGCCTTTGACTTGGTGCATTCCTTCAAAGGCCGGTGGTTTCGTGGAATGGAACAAAAGGTTTCGTTACCCTTACCTTAATTTTCGTCTTTTTCTGTGAACGTTTTGGTTGAAAATATGTTATCTGGGATACTGGGATTCGTGTTCGGATAGGTAATTTTGGTAAAGTGACGTTAGTATTTTTTTTACTATTGAGCATATGCCTTTCAAATGACTTCTTGATCCTGTACCCAATAAGTATTTAGAGTGATATAGATGTGCAGATACTTGGTTTTATCCTGCTCATTCCGAGACCTGTTAAAAGTAAATTACAAATATTTCAGGCAAGGCTCTATAGGTTTATATTGTTATTATTTCTTCCTTGAAAAACTCAAGACAAATCTGAGTCTGAGTCTGATGAGAAGATAATTATATCCTGCAAAGGGGCTCCATCCTACAATTATTGTGTGTAGAGTGGATCAAGAATGTACCATTATGACCAGATTATATCACCATCGACCAACATGGGTACGCAAGCTATTAATAGTTGTTATTTCCCGATGTGGTAATAAATTCATTTTGTAATTTTAGCGCATTTGTCAAATTTAGATCTAAATAAAATATTTTTACTCAAGCTGATGATAATGATGATGAAAATTTCATTGACATCATCATTAGACTATTAATGTTCCCACTTCGGGATGCAGGCCTTCTCTCTGTCAGAGGGAGTGGGCCATAATCCACCATGCGGCAGGCCCAGTGCGGATTGGTGGATGTCACAACATGTCTTCGAACTTTTGGTTCTAAAACATGCCGGTTTCCCCACGATGTTTTCCTTCACCGTTTTGAGAGCAGTGGTGATGAAATAAATTAAACAAATTAATGCGCTGGATTTGAACCCACGACCTTACAACTCTAATACCAATACAGTGGTTCTAAAAAGTCACATTCTGTAAGACCAACTGGGCTAGAATAAGTCTACTCAGAACAGAAAATCTATGAACTCTTAGTTCTTTCAAATGGCCGAGGGATATTCCAACGTAAGATTACTCTCGCAATTTATGTGATAGTGTGACGTCACCATGACATGTGTCTTCCAACTGAAGAGCGTTTGTGGCGGGAAAGATGAATGGACAGATTAGGTGGCACCGTGGCGCCGTTCTGTAGGCGCTGACTAAGCGAGATATAGTGCTGGCTTTTATTATACACTGAGATATGAAGGAGATGGAAGATACTTTATTAGTAGTTGACATTTGTGAGTTTCATGAGATATAGTTAAGTATTATCATGATTACGCGCGTAGGTTTAACTTGATAAGAAAGTTTTAAAGCCCACGCACCACAAATGAGATGTAGTTAAGCGTTAAACATGATAAATAATCTAGGCATCATTTTGTCACTGTTCTATTGAAACTATTAAGCCAAGAATGATTTTCTGACTGGAAAAGCAAGTTGGATAAACTCTTCAAGTTAATTTGCTTCTTATTTATTTATATCATAGACTTTTTTAGTTGGTAACCAACACAACTTACAGAGTAAACAAACTGAAGTGGCTGCAATGTTTGTTAGAAGGACCGATGGCCGGTAGATCAGAGGAGTCCTGGAGTGGAGACTGCGTACCGGCAAGCGTAGTGTGGGATACTCCCCAGCTAGATAGACCTACAGACTAGGATAGACTGGGACAGACGAGATTCGGAAAGCAGAAGCCAGGGTGATGTAACACAGCCTAGGAGAGAGGCCTATGTCCAGCAGTGGTCTTCGATTAGTTGAGCTGTTTTTAGATTGACAGCGTAATTATTTAAGTAACGCACATCATTAAATGGATAAAGGTAGGTATTGTTGGTTGAAGAAAATAAAATACATAATAAATAAGGGATTCATTGAAGTAAAGGTACTAGAACTTGTCCCAGCCGTTTCTTCCTAATGATTCTCGTAAAAATAAGAATACAGACTTTTAGTAGACATTCTTAATTTCCGCTTCGAGACATTGTTGTCATTTATTGTTAACTGAACGAACATTTTATTTTGTGAGAGTAAATTAAGGTGAACAATATCTACTATTCATAAAATTTATATCTTTTTAATATAAAAATGGATAGCTAAATGTGTTTCTAAGCACAAGACTTGAAATCGGCTGGACTGACTCGGATAATATTTTTTTTATAATATTCTCTGAAGTACGAGGATAGTTCTAACGAAGAGAAAAAATAAAAAAAAATAACTGAAAAAAATTAAAAATATTTTTTCTATATTCCCATACAAAAGATTTGTAAAAAAATTGAGTGACGTGATATCTACATCTACATCTACGAGTATCTACACTAATATAAAGAGGAAAACTTTGTATTTTTGTTTGTTTGTTTGTAATGGATAAACTCAAAAACCACTGAACCGATTTCAAAAATTCTTTCACCAGTTGAAAGCTGCTTTGGTCCTGAGTGACATAGGCAATAAGGGGGGGGGGGGCGAAGCCGCTGGGAAAAGCTAGTGAGTAATATAGGCAGTACGAAGTTTGCCGGCCAGATAGTCTGGAGATAAAAATTAAGGTACATTACTGATAAGCTACGGAACATAGTGCTACAAATTACTACCAAAAATGTATCTTTGATTTTGAGGACTTCATGAGCAATCAAGGTCTAGAATCTAAAGTAAAAGTTTGTATGGTAAATAGAGTCCAATCAATTAAACATTAACTCGGCCTTTTCAAGTCTACTGAGAGACCCGACCGTCCATTTTCGGACACAAACTGCCTGTTTCCAATCTTGGCTGTAATTGACCATCGGGTATCCGACGCCAAGTTAGCCAAGTCGAGTGCCCACTTAAGTGAATTCAATACCTCAGCCAAACATGGTCAATCTTATCTAGCTAAATATCTACAAGATAGATTTTCGGATAGCGTTCCATTTCAATATGTTTTGTTTTATTAAACAATCTCCCAAGCCTTTTTCCAACTAAATTGGTGTTGGGTCCCAATATAACCATAGAGCCTGTGTAGTAAGGTATTTAGAGATATTGAGTTCCTTTCTCTCTCTATTAGACTATTTTTCTGGCTTCTACAGTCAATTACACTGTACTAACAAAGTAAAATAAAAAGGTAGATATAAAAGAGCAAGTAAAACCAACATACCATTGATGTAGGTGCTTCACTCCTGAAAGCTACCTACAATTGGTTTTCTCAGCGAGCCCTCATATACCCTCACAAACCCTCACATTACCATAAATCACAATAACAGTATATTGAATCTGTCTGAACTACGAACGTTTGCTGAACATTAGCTGTTTCACGGCAAGACAAACATCATCAATCGGTGGCGTATTATTATAAATATTTCAGCGTATTTTTAATAAGTTTAAATTCTTGTAAAACACATTTTAAGTCAAGAGCTGGCTTGTATTTCAGTACATATTATTGAGAAAGGATATAAGTTTATTCTTTCTCAATAATAATATGTAGAAAATGTAAAATTAAAACAAAAAGTAAAGTAAAATTAAGTAAACTGGATATCTATGAATTTTTCGCCTTCTCACGTTCCACCCAGAAAAATAGTTAGTAAAACTAATTACTAAAATTCCTTTGTTCGCCTTTGCATGCCCGGGCCTCGGTGTCCATTAAGACAGTCCGCAAAAAATGCATATGTTCAATCTAGAAGAATAATATAGTACAGTGACAGCTGAACGTGAACTTATATGAATAAATCATCATCATCCTTCAATGTTCCCACTGTTGGGACACAGGCCTCCTCTCGCGTGAGAGGGAGTGAGCCATAATCCACCACGCGGGCCCAGTGCGGGTTGGTAGATGTCACATGTCTTCGAATTTGATGGTTCTAGGACATGCCGGTTTCCTCACGATGTTTTCCTTCACCGTTTTGTGAGCTGTGGTGATGAAATAAATTACACAAAGTAATGCGCCAGGCTGGGTTCGAACCCACGACCTACCACTCGTAAGTCGGGGCCGATACCACTGGGCCACCACTGCTCATCACATTTACGAATAAATGCCATTACTTAAATGCCATTGATTGATAGTGTTTGTTTGACCTTGAACTCATGTTCAAATGGCGTATTAATTCTTGCAGTCGTTGTAGTGCTAAATTATTGACTATAAGTTTGAGCAGTTAATTTTGTAACAGTGACCAAAGAAAGTTGTAAACAGAATAAGCATGGTGGCATAATAGACGCACACCCAAAACCGTGATTAATAAATGAAAATATTATAATTATGTTCGGCAGTTATTGAAAAATATTTTGATCTTTATTGTTTTTTCTCAAATGTAAAAGGCAGCTAGAAAATAATAAGACTTTACATTATGTAAACGTTTTCTTTAACATCAATCATCTACATATCAATCAAAATCTTTCTTCTTTACATATTATCGTATTATTTAATAATGTTCTCGTTTATATGAACTGTTTGTTGTAAGAACTATCGGCTGGTGTTTGCTGAAACATTAGCTGGCGCGGCGTGTGCGGCATACGCGACGTATGTTAAACATCATCAATCAACTGCGTATCACAGAGGTTGACTCCAAATAAAACGGGGTAGTATTGTTATGTTCAAAATGGACTTGTAATAAAATTTCTAGAAAAGTTATTTGAGCATGTATTGTTTGATTTCGAATTTTGTTCCTTTTGTTAATTTTTTTATGTTTTTGTAAAGTTTACCTAATTGCTCATGAGCTGATCGTGTCGTTCTTTTAAAATAGTGAAACGTTTTTGAAGCAGATTAAAAAAAAAACATTATATCATATTTACACATATTATTTTTATTTTTGCTTTATCTGAAATAATCATGATAAAATCTAGATTTTCGTTAAGCGCTGGCAAGATTATACAAACGGACGAGAGGATTGTGGGTTGACTAGTTGTTCATATTTTCAAAAAACATATTTTTTCAATAGTTTCCTTATTCGTTTTACCAACAAAACCGTATTATAAAAATACATGAATCTGTCTGCAACTGACAGGATGACGGTTCAATCTTTACAGTACACATTGTAATTGAATCAAAAGTCGTTGCAGGGCGTCGTCTCCACGCTCGCCCGCGGCCCAAGACCGCTTAATCCATTGTTAAAGAGATTTCATTTATAAATTATTATGTTTTTTATCGCTATAAATGAGTAAAACGTTTAGATTTAAAAATCTAGATAAATCGTGTAAACTAATAGTTGTTTTTACTAAAGTGCTCAATATTTGTGTTCACGAGATAAATTTCGAGGAGAGAATTAGAAGGAGTGGCGTGCGGCATTTCCCAGGAGTGAGAAAGAGTAGAATCCTTAAAGTAAAAAAATGTGAATACCATCAGCGATCGTTTCCTATAGAGACGCACTATCAAGAAACTTTATAGCTTCTCTTTAACAGCTCTTCTTTTTCTTCTCTTCTCTTCTCTACTATTGGATGAATAAATTATTAAGTAAATTATTATGATTGAATTTTGAAATTTCGAATTAACAAACAGCTAACAAACCGTAAATTAAAACCCGATCTAATTTCAAACTCTAAACCTGAGTCGTTATTTTCTGCAAACATTTATTCATCAGAAGCGCCAACAAAGCCGATCATACTGTTTGTTCAGCTAGCTCGCCACTAAAATAACTTTCCACCTATATATTGTTTTCAAAAAACAGCCAGTGTTTACGACTTTACCCTCACACATTAGCATAGATCAGGCATACGAAATCATAATTCGTCTCAGCAGAGAAGCCGCTCGCTCGTACATTAGTATGCGGGTCGGCGCTCCCAGCTATTGTGGTTTGTTTATAGACAAATTTCCACCTGAGGATATACTTGAACAAGATGAAACGGACTGATTTCTGTTTGCTTTACATCCAGTCCTTTGTGTTATACGTATTGTTCGGGACCCAATCAATCGTACCTTTTATTTATTCGTCAGAATTAACTGAGATTATGGTGCGGGCGATTGGGAAATGTGGCAAATGTCGGATTGAGTTCGCGGCTGCGACGTAAATTGCAGTTGGAATCATTTGGTGTGTGCGCGCCGGAATGAATTTGTGTTAGCCATGGCAAGTTTGGTTTGTTTGCAGATACCATCAATTTTGCATGATTTTTAGTAAATATAGGATACATAGGAACTGCATGATCCATGAACCCTTTATGGGTTTGAAGCAAAAACTTTAACACAGTGATTCCTTTTAACTGGTATTAAAATGTGATTTGGTTTGCATTAGATATAATGCTATAAAGAATCATAAACACGACTACGATATTTTTCTACTTTGAAAACACGTGTAACTTTTAATTAATCTTCATCTTTCGTTTTAAAAAGAATGCCAAAAAAGTATGTACTCCATCTCCTACTTCGGCACATAAAAACGAGCAGGATATAACCTAAAGGTTTGGGAAAAGCCTTGACTTCAATAAAACCGGTTTTTAAAACTCCTAATCACGTACATCACACATGTACCATACCTCTACATAAAATAAAAAAGTACTACAGTAACAAAGTGCTAAGAGCCCGATCCTCGCAGTAATGCTCTCCGGAGAATCGAATCATTGCCGCTCGGCTGAGCAAATTAACTACACAGGAACCAAACGTGGGGCGCTGTGTAAACGAGCCTGCCTTCTACATCTGTACTCATTTGTGCGCGTGATGTTAGTTTTAGCTGTGTTAAGGGGTAATGGGAGGGGTTATCGGTAGACTGTTGGGTTTGATGAGAAACCGTTAGAGGAGAAAGAATTTTACACCTTTACCTATGCAAAAGGGTCATTTTTCGAAAGGGACGCTTTGTGAAAAGGACATCTAGCGACCTGTGGACATTTTGCGAAAGAGACATTTTGCTACCTGTGAATATTTTACGACTGAGCCGTTGATAATGCCTTTGTCGGTATTTGTACTTTTCTCAGATGTTAAAATTAATATTAATCAATTGTCATTATCAACCAGATTTGTAATATTATTCGACTTAGTGTCGAGTATAATCCTTCTCCATTTTGTGTATGAAACGATAGGTAATGCAGATTAATTCACCATACATTGACAGTTATTGAATTTACATTAATTAAATTGAACCATATTTCCAAGAAACATTGCACACGAAAAATCAAATTACAATGAAAGCATCCGGTAAAACGGCAAAGGTATTAAATTGTTCGGCGAATACATCACTCGCCTTCGGTTTGCCGACGAATCGTAGTCATGGCAAAGTCGATGGAGGAACTCAGCATGTTGACTCATATATCTATTTAGGACAAGTAGTCCAATTAGGTAGGTCCAACTTCGAGAAAGAGGTCAACCGCCGAATCCAACTCGTTGGCAGCGTTCGGGAGACTACGCAAAGTCTTTTCGTCCGACATACCTCAATGCCTCAAGACGAAAGTCTTCAACCAATGTGTGTTACCAGTGATGACTTACGGCACCGAAACGTGGTCTTTCGTGGCATATTGCTCGTAGAGCAGATGGCCGATGGGGTCGAAAAGTGCTAGAGTGGAGACCGCGGACTAGCAAGCGCAGCGTAGGACGTCCACCAACGAGATGGACAGGCGACCTTATAAAGGTCGCCGGAGAACGCTGGATGCAGGTCGCTTCCAACCGGTATATGTGGAGATCAAAAGGGGAGGCCTATATTCAGCAGTGGACGTCCTATGGCTGAGATGATGATGATGATGATTAAATTGCGAAATGGATTTGCACTAATTAAAAATTAATAAACTTTAATTCAGAATGAAAATTCATAAAAATAAATTACAAGATAAGCTTTGTTTCGACTACCTAGTCAGGCCGCTAAGTTATGTTAAGAATGCATTGGCCCCCCCTTTAGAGGGCCACAGCCTGCCGGGGTCGCGAGGCTCACGAATTACCGTGACCCCGGAATGTAAAGGGCTATTGAAGGGCACTGTGGATTTTAATCAGTACGAGTCTGACAGTCCTTCCCGCTCTGGCCCTGGGTGGGAGGACTCACTTATTTAAAAAAAAAAATGTATTTAGAAAAATGTGACAAAGTCTTTAATATGGAACTAAAACATAATAGGCAAAATGTGAGCGTATCCCTCTTACATATACCTTCGGAGACTGTAGGCGTGATATTAGCATGAGATTAAAATCAATGATTGCAAACATTATAACTGTAAGTTACCAACTTATTCACCATGCGTATTAACGTAAGTATCCTTCCATGTTTAGGTCCATAATAATAAGCAACTAAGTAAATCGACTCAAAGGATTCGAGTGAGGTTTTCACCGTATTTACTGCAGCAGTCGAAAACTTTCAGAGCATTATTGTAAGTATCAAAGTAGCACATATAAACACAATGACCATGAACCTATTGAGAGCCAAGTTATAATGTACTGGTCACAAAGTTATCCCCGCTTGCCCTTGTCCTTGATGGAAAACAACGGGAATCATTCTTATTTTTTCTTATTTTTATTTATATCCTTGTTAAGAGCGACCCGCACGTCATTTCATACAAATATCCAAAGTCCTTTTTTCAAAATCAATGAATCTTCACACACAAAGTATAGGTAAGTCTCATAAAACATTTTAAATGTTATTTTAAAAATATTTACTTTTGTATTGTTGAATATTTTTATTTTTTTCTTTATTTCTTTTTAGTATGTGATATAAAAAATCGATCTAAAGCTAACGCTTACTTTTTACCTAACGGTAATACTAATATGTAACACTATTTTCATGAACCTCGTATCCTTCTTATAAATATGAAGCCTTACTAAATCGATTCATTTCCAGAAATAAAGAATTGAAAGTCTGTATGAAATCTCCTTTTGGCGTACACGCTTTTAAGTTCGGCTGTCCTAATTGAAACAAATGTTTTGACTTTGACTAGTAAGGTCAGCATTTGACCTTCCAAGCCGCCCCTACTACTATTTTATTCATCAATCTTCTTAATTTCGTGTCCAAAAGCACAAAACAAAGGAAAAAGTTTATGCAAACATTTCAATAAAACATTAAAGGCCGCTATGTCATTTAAGAAAAAAGAAAACATTCGAAATTCGAAGTTGTTGGGAAACCCTACCTCTTTCTTCTCAAATTAGAGCCCCCACTGTTTGCAGTTAGGGTTGGCGTTAATCATAACTTTTTGTCGGCTATTACCGTAAATTCGCGGCAACTGAATAGTAAATTAGAGTGGTTCACTGCCCACTGAGAGTTCGCGAAGACTTGTAGAAAGGGATAAGTGTTTACACTAAAGTTGTTTGAGAAAGCTTATGACTATTGTTGATATTGTTGTAGAAGGCAGAATTAACATCATCTTTTTGCCTTTGTCCTATGTTGGTTGGTGTCGGTAAAACAGGTTATTTTCTTCCATTAGTTTAACATTATAATAAAAACGTTCAATACCTACTAGTAGTTATTCATAGTTCACTCCTCTTTCTTTAATCTTTAATATTCCTCCCAAAATCCATCCATCTTTTTAAGCTATTGCATAGCTTTTATCGCGGGCTCTGATGCGACGAACGAATCAAGAAATTCCCAAAAACCTAACGAAAAAACCTTAGGAAAATACCCAAAATTCCTAACACCACGCATCGTCTAACGTCGTTTCAGTTCGGGAGACTTCGGCAATCATAAAAATATCCGTCATAAAAACAATTTACTTTTTCTTACAGATTCTAAACGGCCAGCTACAAAAGGAGTTTTCACAATCAAAACCTACTTATAAAATTCTCCTAGAACAAAGAAGTTCTTTATTACAGTAGTGCACCACAAACATTTTAAATAAATGATGTTCTCGTTAATTAAACGCGGTAGGCTATTTTTTTTTTAAATAAAAAAAAATATTATGCAATAGCTTCACCGCGGCTGTCTCCGAGTGCCCCATTTTTTTTTGTCTAATGCTCCATCCATCAACATTTTAATATTCATAAATCTAAATATTTAACTAAAAGTTATGATTAGAATGAAAATATATTGAAACCTTAATACTTTCTTCATTGCTGTATAATTTTTCAAGGTACCTAAGTGAAAGTTTTCTTGTGTAATAACGAAGGCACGGAGGGCGCAGTGTCTGACCGATCGACTGCTGCGCAGCGAGTCGTGGGATCGACCCCCGCGCGGAAAAAATATTTGTGTGATCTGCAAGTAGTTGTTCCGGGTCTGGGTGTTTGTGTATGTGAGTTCCATGTTTCAGGAGAAATTCCTAGACACAGTCTATGATTTGTTTTAAACAAAAAAAAAAAAAACTTTATCTACTGCTATGAAATGAAAACGCACAGACTTTTCAACGATTAGATATGACCTACGTTGACGGCTGATCGATCTCACTGGCGGTAGAATGTCTCACCTTCAGGGCCGCCAACCTCGCGACCACCATCCTCCTGGAGTCACATCCACCATCCAGTTTTTACTAAGTTCCATCGGTGCACAGGAGTTCCAGTTCCTTCTGGATGAATCCGGTCCATCTGAAGTGTCATCTTTGATTGTGGAAAAAGGTTGAGACTCTAAAGACAGTACGAGTATAAGGTATAATTGAGTGAGTCACACAGTATTTATCTACATGTTTTTTTTAGCTTTCTGTTAATTTTACTTTTTTTAATTGTTTGGTTTTAAGTTCTTTTTACTTGTATCTTTTCGTGATACTGTGTGCACTTGTGCCATGTGTCAATAAACGTTTTTTCTTACTTTCTAATTGGAGGGGTGATGCCACATGCAACAGTTAGTTTTAAATGAACAAAGAAAAACAGTATAACGTACAAAACTTAAACAGCCTTACTACAAAAACTTTAACATCTGTTGAACACTTGTCTAAAAAGTGTGACTGCAAAACGGACCTTATTTCAACGTCATAATCTGACATTTTTTTAGACAAGTGTTCAACAGACGTTTAAAAGTTTTGTGGTACGATGGCAAATGTCTAAATTCTAAACAGCTGCTACTTTTCATCTACTAAAACCTCGCTTACAATGTAAGCACTATAAAACTAAACTAAGTTACACAAGTGAACAAAATCTTCCTTAAAAAGCAGATACCTCTCTAATCTCAAGCACTAGTCGAAATAAAACAGAGAGTGTATCAGTTTGTCCCGAACAACTTTAAGACTAAGTAAACTGAAGCTAGTGAAACTGGGTTACTTAGTCGGAGAGTGAGTGAGTGAGCAAATAGAGTCCGTACCTTGCGTTGCGCTTGCAGTATGTGTCTTGAGGAGTATGTGTGTTTGCCGTAATGGTATTACTGACGGAGCCGAGGAAGTATTTCGTGTAGTTTTATTAGATATAGATAGTAGCATTAAATGTTACCGTATCTATTCAACGACTTTTGTTTTTTCTAAATTCGATTCCATCATCACATTGAAAACATTGATAAAAAGTGTAGGTGCAGTAAAAAGTAAATATATTTAAAATAATTTATAAGTACGAGTACATCAGGGTTAGACAGAATAAAATTGTGCAATGTGCATATGTATGGTTACCCACATTCAACCAGCTATATTTTATAGTTTGAAATTAACTAGGTATTTTTTGCGAACGGTCTATTGCCAACAAACGGACTCTGATTGTACAGACGCCAGCACATCAACTTACCCGAATCTGTAAAATTTTGCCAATCGAACGTGAACCTTCTTGTTTTGTGATAAAGTTGAATCTATTACAGAAATCTGACAGATTGTGGTCGCTTGATGTGCTGCCGTCTGTACATCTGATTGTAAAATCTCTGATGGAATAACCCAAAAACATGTTTTGCGTTGGAAACCCCTCGAAACAACCAAACATTATTTCATCTACTATCTAAACAAATGACCTTTTAGGCACATACTCGGAAACGAAGCGATATTTTACTCAAAATTTCCTCCCCAAAAGATAAACTGACACATGGAATAATCCATTTTTTTTTTATTCCACCAAAAAATGAAAGAGCATATGCAATAACAATGCAGCTCGGACATGACCGTACAATTTTTTATCCCCTGTCGGCCGTTCATACATGCTAAATATTTCATGCGGGTGAGGTATGCTTGTCGCTTTTCAATTTACCGCTTTTTATACCGCAAAATAACTGACGGATATATACTTATACCTTACTTACTTACTTTACGTTATAATAATCTAACATAGTGTGTGGGATACCTGGATACTGAAATTCACCTGTAAGTGAAGTTATCGTTAATTGAACAATGTTTTTCTGATGCCAGTGTGGGGCTTACCCTTTCCGTAATATGTAGATGCATAACTTTGAAACAAAACTACAAACAACATCTTAATGTCCACGATTATCTGTGTAGTATTTTTAAACATGTTGGGGTGGCCTTCCAAGATGCAGCTAAATATTAGCATTTTACATGGAGTGACTACTTGATCTCTACAACCCAGTAAGTACTAGTAATACGATATTGATTGTAAATACTACTGTACCCTGAGCACGAGTTTTCACTCTTTTACTTTACAGCGTTTTTCCAGTATTTACAGCGTTTCTTGTATGATAAAATGGAACAGCGCCTCTGGTGTGCGAAGTAGGAACTAATTTTTTCCTTGAAAATTGTCAATTTGAAGTTGTCAAAGTTCCAGTTTACTTTACGTCTCAAATACTGAAAACTCGTGCTCAGGGTACTGGTTTTCAGATTTCTTATGTCTGTAAACATGATAGATTTTATATAGATTCAGGGTGCTAGAAGCAGTTTTCATTTAAAAAAATGGAAACTTTTCCAATTTTATTTCAAAATATCGTAATCAAAATAACAGCGAATAAAATACATTGGAATTCAGCAGAAATTCTTACTTGAAATTTTGTTAATTAAATCGACGGGTGCAAAGTAAAAAGAGTCATCTACAAAACAGCTACTTTTCAGGAGAGCCCATAATAGGAAAAAATGCTCCCATTTTGTTAATTTTAAACCAAATTTATTGAAATTTTCATCATTGCTTCATTATTTAATAACATATCCACATGTATATTTCATTTCTTCTAATTATGTTTAATTTACGAGATATTGTAGTTGTCTGCATCTAGTTTGCGCTTAAAATAAGACAACTGTGTTATCTACCACTTGGTCGTTTCTACGTGGGAATTAAAAAAAATAGATTTAGTAAAGTATGATTAGTATATTTCAGGAAATACGAAACATGTAACACTTCATATTATTAGAATTAGTTAATGACCGTTTTACATCTTAAATACATCAAGTTCAGAACATAACTGCGCAGATGTCTTTTTCTACGTCGTCGATTCGGTGCAAGGTACAGATTTAGAAGGAGGTTAAATGTAATATTTACTTAGGAATCATTCATTTATTATCATAAAAAACGTAACTTCTCATACATTTATGGAAAGAAAAATAAAATCAATAAAAATCTTACTGATGATTTATGGAGGTTAATTTATGGTCTTTGGTTAAGAATTCAACAGTATTAAAATTAAATCTAGAAAGTTCTTAAATTTAATACTTTATAAAAAAAAAACTGTTTACTATTATGATAACACTTTTACTCACACTATCACATATCAAACCAAAACAAACAAATATTCGTGCCGGCCGGCGAAACACATGTCATCTGACTGATGACTCAATATGACTGACCGCTGCCCACCCGCGCGTCTCGCGTATAAACGGCCAGCGGTAGTTATCCGTATCTACATCGTGCAATTTCACAAAACAGGCGTAGTTGTTTTTTTTTTTACGTGACAAAAATACAAAAAATTTGATGATATTTGTATTTTTGTTTTTGCTATGTTGTAGAACATGATATTTTGAGTTAGTTTTTACAAAAATACAAAAATCTCAAAATTGCAGTTGACTTTTTTTACTTTGCACCCGTCGAAATGTGTTCGTTCAGTTGATGGAGAAGAATGTGGACCTTGGTTTTCATCCTGAATAATAAAATATTATTCAGTTTCTGAAATAATTTAACACATTCAGATGTAAAGAATGTTGCTTTACTGATGTACAGTCAGCAACGTAACTACTTTCAATTTTTTGAGTTCAGAAATGAATACAGAAAAAAATACTTCTTCGTTCCAGTGTGTCGATGGCAATCTATACTCGTCAAAACAAAATAAGGGCCACTTTTTAAATTGCACTTTAAACAAGTATTGCTCTTATTCTGGGTACTTAATAAATACTAAATATCTTGTTATGGTTTCTTTCAAGTATTAATATTGTTTCTACTGCATAATTGGAAATTAATAACTTTTTTTTAATTAGATATTTGAGATTACTTAGAATTTACGGTATGGTGTTTTTTAATTTTCAAACTTCTAACGGAGTTTTCTTTGACTAATACAGCAAGCAGGCTATAATGATCTTTAAATCTCATAATGTCATGTATTCGGAGACATATGGACGCAAAAACAGCCACTTGGGGTGTCACCTTAATCCAGGGGGCCCGTAGCGAAAAAAGGTTGGTTTAATGGTGGAATATTCCCAACGAGTGGTTCAAAATGCTTGAAACTGGTCTTAAAAGACGGGTAATATCACCAGACGCCGTAATCAAGGAAGAAAGTAAGTAAGTAAAGCCCAAGAAGACCATTAAGTTTGTTTAACCGCGCAAATAGAGCGAAAATCTACTGCGCGGACCGTACAAACTCCATTGCGTCGAGCTACAGGCACCCCTATAATTGACTACACTATTCCGAATCGACTCCATAAAGACTAACAATACTCAACAAGATGCTTGGTTCGCCTCCAGTTAACTGCAGCGTATGGTGCAAATCGTGAAACAATTGTGAAGGAGAAAATTTATTGATCTGTTTTGACTGGGCTTCATTGCTTTTTATTGATGACTGATGGATTATTTTTTTTCAATAAAAACTGATTCATAAGAGTGTAGAGAAGATCTAAACAACAGGTTTCAGATCCTTGCACTCTTAAAACCGACTGTTCTGGTGAGTTCTGAGTTATGCTCTGGGGCGGTTATCTCTATCACGCAAAACTGAGCTCGCACTTCTTAACGAGGGTGCTGTAACTCCTCAAAATTGCGTAGAGAATGTGGTACAACTCCACATTATCCCATTCGCACAGCAAGGAATACCTGAGTTCTTCTTGAAGAAGGATAATGCTCGAGCGAACACGACGCGACTAACAGTGCACACATTCCCTTACGCTCGAATCACGATGTTACAGTGGACACTCAGGATTTTTACCTGAGTTCTATTGAGCATTTAAGAGATAAATTAAAGAAGAGTGAAAAAGAAAGTAAAATTCCCATCAACACGCAGCTGGATCTCATAAATTGTCTGAAAACTTGCTGGTAGAGTATCCCAAAAGAAAATGTTCGGTATTTAATCCAGCCAGACCATCCACCTCCCATAAAATGAGCAGAACAGAGAGAACAGAGTTAAAAGAGAAGCCTAAAAGAACACTTTGGAACATTATAGACGTTATTTTTTCGATTTTTTTATGTTTTATGTAACTTGATACATTCCTGCAATTCCTGACTTTTCATTCAATTTGGTTTATTTTAACGATTTATTGGAATACTTATTTAATTTTTAGTATTTCCACCTAAAACCATTAATATTAATCAGATTCAGTCATAGTAACTAGTAATATTTAAACATTATTTAATAAATCAATAAAAACCAGGTGGCCCTTATTTTGTTTTGAGTAGTATAATTTGTATCGGCCTAGAAATGAGCTACGAGCTCGGTACCTTCAGAAACGTATTAGGAATTAAACATTGAAGACCTTTCTAAAGTGCCTTTTAAAAGGTATCCGTTACGAAATTAGTTCAACACAGTAGCGTATTTGCTATTTGCTTATGTAAGTTTGTTCTTCACAAAATGAACAACTAAATTATTTAGTTTTGTTGCAAAAAAGCTTTTGATTGTTAGACTGTTTATTGTATTATGATTTGGCAAAAAAAACGCGTTCAGTACTGAAACCTCATATGGAGAAATTTTAATAAAGATCTATTTACAGTCTGAGTCAAACACAGGTTGCTAAAACGATCAGACTATCAACAGTGTTTGAAACTACACTTTAGTCTAGTCAAAACCAACTGGTAATCAACGTTTTTAACAGATAAAGTACAGTATAACATTGCCGTAACTGAGAGCCCCTTGAATAGTGAACACAATACAGTGGATAAAATATTATTATGCAAAACAACTGTGGCTTCGAAATCAAACTCCACAATACAACAACCATACAAAAAAAATACAAATACAATTCAACGCTACAGCAAGCTTTGTGGGCAATTGTCCGTCAACCAAGTGAATTGTAACATTTCACACCATTTAATTCTCGCACTATTCAATCAATGCTCAGCCATACATTTACTGGTGCATTATTTAAACGAATGCGAGAGCCTCCGTGTTCCACGCATTGTTTCGTTAGCCGAACAATCCGATATATTTGTTATTCATATTCTGCGAGCCTCGGATGACAATACCCAGCAATATATTAGTGGGAAAGGCTATATTTTACAGCGAGACAAACTGCACGAAAGTCTGCCGGATGATATCGATGTGGTGTATGAAAAGTTGCGTTGGTATTGCGCCGTTTATTTTGACTTATACTTGAAATATGGCGGGGATATTTTTCTTAAGGATTTCAGTACGACAAATGGAATTTACAGTCGTCACAATTTACATATCTCCACGAGTTTTAGCCCTCATCAACCTTTTCAAGTAAAAATAACAACTGCAAATCGCTTTCGCATACGATCACGGCCCGCATACAGTTCACATTATTATATTCGCATTTTTATGTTCGTATTATTATTATCGCGGTTTCGCATACGGTTTAGAGTATTCGTTTACAGAAGGAACGTATTCAAGATAGTTACAAAGTGAATAAATAAATTATAAATAAAACAGCTCTTGCCGTGACAATAATTAATTAAAACAAATACAAGAACGCTACTAGTTCTACATGGTGCAACAAAATAACCTCTACGTGCTTTTTTATTTAATAAATTAATGTGTTCCTCATGCATTATTATATTAAATCTTAGCTTTCTCCACTCCTTGTTCGTATAAACTTTAACTACTCTATCCACCTAATTTTCCTAAAAGGGGCACAAAGTTTTAATTTCACGTATAAATATTTGTATTAAATAAGTTATATGTAAACGCATTTCCGCAGTTTTTGACGACAATTTCTGCTCATTTTAATAACTTTTTGAACAATAATTTAGAGTGAGCTTTTCGTTGAAATACGAAACAATTTTAGGATGTGGCCGTGGGCAAGAGTTATTTAATTATTTTCGTGGAAAGCACTCAAATATTTTCATTTAAATAAATTCTATTTCTCTTCCCATTAGTGTCGTTCCCTTTGATAATTTTCCAGTTCAGTTTACAAAATATGATGTATTTTTAACAAGGTTTTGTGCTGTTGGTAATTGGTTTTATCAAGTTTAGTTGTAACAATGGTCTCAAAACATGTGAGCTAATTGGTCTGTGCTGGGTTTAGTCGGTAGATCAAAAGTCAAATCTATAGTATATTATTTTGCAAAAAGATCATGTATTACTGATTATTTTGCACTATGATAATTACATACTTTTTTAATGAACACTTCTTTCGTAACCACATTTATTTACCTCGTAGCAGGCCCAAAAGAATATGGTGAGATGATGGTGAGAGGTGTAAGTTGAGGGTGGCCTTTGCCGAGCAGTGGGACAATATGGATGATATTTCTAATGAAAATAAAGAATATTATTGCTAATACGGATGAAGTTAAATTCAACAAACCTACGGTGGCGCACAATGAAGAAGATCCACATTCTGTATCAGAATATTTAAGCCTCAGCTATACATCACGAGGTTATTCTCTGACGTCACAATATATATCGTCGTACCGTTACAATCACGATTATACAACCGTTCCTATCTATTGTATAGGTTTGCGTCAGGCAGTGTAAGCGCATTGTGCTGAGCACACATTTGTGTACTGTATTGATAGTTTATGCAACTATTAGATTGTCCATTGATGAATCTTTCAGTAGAATGTAGGGTTTGATAGATAGTCTAATGATTCACCAATAGTGACTTGATCAATCTATGATATTAATCTGGGATTTTTTATCTCATTAATGGTTCTCTTACGACGGTAAAATACCAAGAAGGACTAGGTGGAGGTGTTCGTTCAATTAATCTTACCCCAAGTTTCTGTTTCAGTCTAAGAGTAGGAAGCATTGTCCTGCTGGAAACATAGTATAACATTTTTAACCATAATAATGAAATAGCAACGCCCCACTTCGAGTAAGCTTCCTACCTATCTACTTTTGCCATATTATTATCAACATAAATTCAAAAGACACAATCATTAAATTCGAAGCGGACAGTCCTCGCATATTTCCTAGTCCTAAATATGGAAACGGAAATGTCCTACATTCGTAAATAAACACAATTTACATGAATACGGGTAGATACGAACATGGTACTTGATGGCTAGTATTGTATTACATAGGTACAGTTAAGTAGGTGACGTATACGTGTATGGAGATACTGTTTACTGTGTCAATTGAATTGAGCTTTTGTTTCATATTTTGCAGCAACAAAACGAGAAGTTTTGTTGTTCAACGTTATGGAAATGCATTTCTAGGAGTAACTCTTGCAACTGATAAGCTAGTAATTAAACAATAGTGGGTGTACCAGGCTTCATACTGTGACTAATTCCAGGTTGTCACTCATTAGCACCATACCCGACCTACGAATCAAACATGAGACCATAAATGCTAAGCGTACTAACCCCACGCACTTGCGACCAGACCAACGAGGAAGCCACCCATTGACGTAGGTATTGTATTTTCGTTCGGTGTTCATGCAACAAAGCTGTTTTGTAGGCTATGTGCTCACATTGTATCCTAAAAACGGGTTATAGCAAAGTGAACGGTTTGAGGACCGAATTTTTTCGCTTTATGTGTAAAGTGGGAATATTGTTCGCTGTGAGTATTCACAAAAGATTTATTTTTTGTGACCCGGAACAACTACTTGCAGATCATACAAATATTTGTACCGTGCTGGGGTCGAACCCGTGACTCGCTGCACAGCAGTGGATCTCTCAGCCACTGCGCCAACCTTGCCGTCAATATGTATACCGTATGTCAATATGAAAGTTGTGAAATCACACACGTTTGCTTTTCCACACTATACAATAACGAAGATGTCCACATACTAAACGGAACTTAATTAAATTTTTCCATCAACCCTCATCTGTCCCTAATGAGTCGTCCCCAATCAGGGTAAGTGACAGAATTATATTCAAGTAATGGACAGTTCATGTGCCGAGCTATATTAACCTTTACAACTATCTCAGTAATAAGTAATAACAATCTAGAAGTTCTGTGATGGGGCGATGTGTTCGTGTATTAAAACAATATATCTTAACAAAGGATGAAAGAACAGTTCACGATAACTTATTATCTGATTACTACCTTATCTTGTTAAAGCCTCTTCCGACCATGTTGATCTTGAATTTTTCAGTCAAATCAGATGAATCTGACTTTCCATATTAAATGTAGAGCGACTTCTGATCACCATGACTTTAGTAAATGATGATTTAAACAACTTCTATGATCTGAGTGTCTATGTAATCGTTGAGAGAGACAAAATTAATATAAACGATCCCGATAGACAAGGTTTTGAACATATTTGTTTCGAGACAGAATCTTTCTCTTGACCTAAATATTCATAAAAACCAATTTACCTAATTCTTTTTCTATCTTTCAAGAAAGTGGATAAGTAAGTAAATTTTGAAATATAATCTATTAAATAAGATAATACGGTACGCCTGTTTTCAATTACACTAAGGGAGACCTAACTCGGACAATCGGGTCGTCGGGTCGCCGCAATCGCGGCGGTAAGTCCCCTCTTTGAGGAGTGGCTGGATAGGCGTCACGGCGTCCTGACCTACCGCATGACGCAGGTCCTCACCGGACACGGAAGTTTCGGGAGGTACCTGTGTCTAAGGAGAAAGGAGGAAACGCCTGAGTGCCACCACTGCGAAGATCGCCCGGAGGACACATTAGAGCATACGGTGCAAGACTGCCCCGCTTGGGCAGAGCACCGACGTGTCCTCACGGCGGCGATAGGCGGAGAACTCTCGCGCCCCCGTCTAACTGTATGCCACACTTTTGAATTTTAGAATATAAAACAATAAAGCAGTTCAATTGCTTTTCCATTAAAAAGAGTACAAGTAGGGGAACGAGTAAGACTAAGAGAAAATCGGAGACATTTCACATCAATCAGGTATAATTATACCCAGTTGCTGTTAACTGTTGAAAATCTCTTGCTACTAGTCTCTTAACACTACTACTCAAAATTGGGAAGACATAACTCTAAACTTGAAACTCGAACCGTGAAACTTGAAACTCTTAACTCGAAACTTGAAACTCTAAACTCTATACACGTAAGTCGTCAATTGTAAGTCGTAACACGTAAATCGTAAGAAAACTCGAAACTTGAAACTCAAAACTCTTAATTCGAAAGTTGAAACTCGAAAGTCGAAACTCGAAAGTCAAAACTCAAAACTCGATACCCGAATCTCGAAATTCAAAACTCGAAAAACGACAAAGGAACGAATTGGATTGTGATAGATTATTAATTTCGTGCATTAAAAATTAAAGATCTCTTTCACAAACAGAAGAAACCAATTTCAATCTGAAATGACAATGTGCCAAATAAAGTTACGTATTTTAAAAAAATGCCTTCATAAACGTTAACAAAGAAATAAATTCAGTTCAAGATACCATCTACCACAAAGAACCAGCAAAGTATAAAATGTTTCGATGATAATATGTCCAAACGTGCGCTTAGCGGTAAATTCATGGAGAACGTGTCGGTGCGTGTCGTAGGCTTATCTCCGTGCACCCCGGGCTCACACTCTCTAGTACTTCAGTCTGTTCTGGTAGCACAACATACTGGTGTTGAATTTGAATGTAAGCGCGTCTAATAACAATAATTAATAGAAAAAAAAAGAATTAGTAAACGTCAAAAAGCAAAAACTCTTAAATAGGTATGTTATTGTGCATTTTCTTAAATTGGAACAATGTACACCCAAGTAAATAAAATTTTGTAGGTTTTAATAAATTAAATATTATTATTTATTGAGTTGTACCTGCATAAGAAGAGTTATGAAACAGAAAACCCTACCCAGTTTACCGCGATGTTTATTTCAGTAATTAAATTCCCTAACACTCATTTTCTGCTCATCAGCATCATTATAGGTTTCTTTACCCTATTTATTGTACCGAGAGGCTATAAAAACTCTGTATACATAGTTCCGTGGTCTATGATACCTACAGGGTGTATGGCGGACCGTACTCTGCTTTTAACGTCATTTGCGTTTTAGTGTTCACTATTCGTGACACACTTTTTTGTTTATACAGCTATTTTACGACCTTTTTTTGTATAGCGATGGGAGCCATCAGTCTCACAAAATGCCTGTTGAAAGCATAAAAGGGTACCAGAATTGAGTGGCGAAAAAGTTGTACTATATTTTACAAGAGAGTTAGGTATATTCTATTGATAGCTTCCGAATTTCGTGTTTTAGTTTGTTGTGTATTTCTGATTTAAAGCTTCTTGGTTTACTTTTTAACCGACTTCAAAAAGGAGGAGGTTATCAATTCGACGGTATGTTTTTTTTTTTTTTTTTTTTGTATATTTGTTACGCGATTACTCCGCCAATTGTGGACCGATTTTCAAAATTCTTTTTTTTGTTCGAAAGGAGGTACTTCTGAGGTGGTCCCATAGTCACCAAGTTGGGATCTGATGATTGGATCCTGGAGAAATCGAGGGCAACCCTCAAATTTTATAGGCCGACACACCGTTTTTCGCAAATTTTATGAAGTAATTTAAGAACTTGCGTATGGTAATCATAATTTCATGTAGCTGAGCTGATGATGGAAGGTAGAACTCCTTAATAGTAAGGAGTAGGCATCGACTGATTTAGTTTGAGTTCGCATATCTCTGGAACTACAAGTCCGATTTAAGTAATTCTTTTTTTGTTGTACTAGGTATCATTCAACTAAGGGAATACTGCAAGTTTCATCAAAATTGGTTCAGTAGTTTTTGAGATAGGGAATTTTATTAGCTTATTGTGTACATGAGCGATGTTATTATCGGTGTTATGGATTACAAAATTCTAGTGCACATGCTGCATTTGACAAGAATTCGGGTTGAATATTTAAACTAAAAAGAGTAAAATAAAAACTTTTTCAAAAAAAAATGTAACCGCCTTCAAAAACAACCATAAAAAAACCTACAAAATAACTTTTCTTTCGGAAGTCGGTGGCAAAAAAAAGACAATGAAATAAAGAAAACAAAGACACCGACTTCCGAAAGAAAAGTTATTTTGTAGGTTTTTTTATGGTTGTTTTTGAAGGCGGTTACATTTTTTTTTTAATTGATTTATTCTGAGTTCTGCAATGCTTGCCGCTTTCATCATGTCCTGTATTTAAATCGGTTACGAGATGTGCCTTTGAAAGTTAAAAACCAATTGATTGAATTTCGGATTTGATCAAATCAAGCACTCACACATTTTATTTGCACCTGTACCATTTAGTTTGTACCAGAGTTTCCAATTTCAAATTAAAATGAGTACACTAATGTTATTTTATTATTGGAACTACTAGACTATTCTGGAATAGAAATGAGACGTCTACACACCGAAATTTTTCCCTTATATTCCATGTATTACGTTCATTAGGATCAGACGCGCGATAACCGAGGTTAAACTGTATATATCTCTGGCAGACGGGAAGCGAGTCTCATATCCTATGCTCCTATGTTCACTACTCTCCTAGTGCCGAAACTTTGCTACATCGAGTTAATATAATTACAGCTTCGAATATAATTCGCTTTGGTTGTGACGGTATGGTATTGGTAATATTATTGATATTGGAATTTGTAATATTGCTGTGATGTAAGAGGTATTAATTATGATTATAATTCGATGCAGGTATGTCATGTACGATGGTATTATGCTTTGAATTTTCAATATGTTAGCTTTGCCACCTTTAGGTAGGTATATGTAAAGGAATATCTTTATACACTCTGCATATTCAACATAGCATGAAGTATGCCAGGATTATTTTGCGTGTAAATTAATGATGAATGAAAAATTAGTTTAGGTTTCTTTAAGGCAATCGTGCTTCACCTTATTCTACATCATCACTTACTATCAGGCGAGATAATAGCTAAACGCAAGCTAAACGTTAAATTAAAAAAAACAGATACAGCTACAACCTACTTAATTATTCAAAACACCAAAAAAAGTAACATCAAAGTCACGTCCCTAAAATATAAATAAGTTTAGTAAAACTAACTGGCACGCACAGGTGAGCTGGTAGACAAAGTTGAGCGCGATAGTTGAGCGGCAGATAGTTGCGACGCGACACGACACACGTGACCTGACACACTAATAAGTCTGACGGGTGAAATCGCGTCAAGGTCATAGTATTGCACCCTTTATTTTTCATTATTTGTTTTTCGTGATATAGCATTCAAAATTCAGTAATTTGCCGGTTTAGCGTAATGACTGTTTCTGATATAGAATATGCACAGAAGACAGAAGATGATTTTTTTTTATTTTGAGATGAGTTTGCTCTTAAATTTAGTTCAAAGGCGACAGAGAAAAAGTCTAGGATAGAGTGGGCAAAGCCTCTTTTCCCTCTAACTTAAGAGGTTCAGCTTTTTTTTTGTTGTGATAAAATCGCCAAGTAAGTCTCCCCCGCTCTTAGTGGAGCGGAAGGGTTTGTCAGACTTTTACCGACTAAAATCCACGGGGATTCTTCAATATACCTAGCCCTTTATGTGGCAGGGTTACGATTACCTGGACAGTCCCGCTACCCAAGAGATTCGGCTTATGCGCGTTGTAGGTGATCATTTGCAGCGTCTAGATGTCTTCGGTAAAAGAGGGCCGGTGGGATGAGGTAGTGGAGTTTTGTATTTTTTCAAGTAACGTAATTTTGTACAGTCAAAATTATGACATTTACCAATTTGAGATCGTTTTCGTAATTGAGCGAGTTAATTGACTGAGAGATTACATTCAAAACTAGAGAGATGCCTCGGTAATAATATGGTTAAGTCATTCTTTAATGGATCGCCAAGTAATAATACCGTTGTTAATTCAAGTAACAAGCGGAAAAAAGTGATCTAATCTAACCAATATTCTATAAAAATATCCAGAAGCCTTTATTGAAACACCGATCAAAAGATTTAACAGTTTTACGAGCCACGATTAAGGCCTTAGTTTATCTTATTAAACCAATAACGTAGATCTACTATCTTGTTACCAGAAAACAATTTTGTAAAAAAAGAATTTGATCATAAATTCTCTTTCCTTTTGGATGAGAACTGATTTATGAAATTCTTTTAATCTGATAAAAGATTGCCTCGGTATTTTTATACCTGAATTATTGCTTCCAAGATCCCCTTTTATCTAAAGATTATTTAACGGTCCACTTTTTGCGGGCAATATTAATTTTAAAGCCGTTAATTTTGCAAGATCTTCTTAAAAATATCGAAGTAAGCGATATTTGAAATATTAGAAACATGGATATTTTTTTAAGCCTACGATGTCTTTTGTAAGTTTTATCTAATTTGATGTTTAATAGCTTTTACTTTCAAACAGGGAATTTAAATTATTGTTTTGAAGGATATTAAAGAAACCTAGGTGGCAAAGGCAGTTGTATTACTTAACTGTTGCTAACAGCGTAGAAGAATAAAACGGTATTAAATTCCGTCACCATAAATGGAGCCCACCCGTTACCAGACAGTACCGTGAAATGGGTGCACAAACTCGCAAATACAATTTGGTAGTAACTGCGTATCGGACGAATTGAGCCACCTCATCCCCCGCCGGTGCCAGCCGGGACAGAATGTTTTCACGCTGTGCATCAAACACTGACCAACGGGTAACTAGGTTTGAAGCAGGGAATTTATACTTTTTTTTTATCGTGGTAAAATCATAAAATGAGTCCTCCCACCCCGGGCAGGGCGGGAGGGACTGTCAGACTTGTACTGACTAAAATCCACGGTGTCCTTCAATAGCTCTTTATGTTCCGGGGTCACGGTAATGGTATAAGTCCCGCGACCCCGGCAGGCTTTGGCCCTCTAGAGAGGGGGCCCCGTCATTATACTGACGCTCTTTGAGGCGCGTGGAACACAACGCGCCGTCGCCGACCAGGGCATGGTCCATGGTCGGGCTGCGAGTTGCCCTTTACTCACCGCCCGCATGCCCGCGCCTACGGTGGCCGGAGATCGTCTTGCGACGTCCGTCGCCGTGGGCGTCCACCACCGCGGAGGGAATTTATACTTACGTATGAAATGGCGATGGAGTTAGGCATCATGACTACTCTTTTTAAGAAGATCTAATAATGAGGCAAACAATTATCATTGCATTTCAAACAGCGATAGATACATTCTGATTTTTGTAACTGTCTAAACAGGTAACTAATACCCTGGAACGTGCAGGGCTATTAGTTTTAACAGTACATAAAACTGAAAGAAGAAATAACTAAAAAATAACTGAAGAAAGAGAATCAATGACTATATCTAAAGTTACAAAATATACGTAAATAACTCACAATACAACCTACAAAACTCATCGGCACAACAAACAAAGCAGAATTACGATCCTCCAAAATGATAAGCAACTAATTAAAAGTCAATGGCTCCAAAGACTCGGAAAGATGTCCTAATTTGTGTAATATCTCGGCCTTTACTAACATTCACAACAAGATCATATCTTTTTGATGAATCGCTGCGGCTCCGAATTGCAATCACTTTACAACTTGGAAATTAATTCTTTGAACTGGGGTGGAACGTCGGATCAATTAACTTTGGTTGTTTTATGGATTTTCCAACTGTGTGAATGCTAATGATTGCTTTTGCGAGGTAATATTAGCTTATACCAGTGCTATTCAATATTTTATTAAATATATTATTTACAAATTTTGATAGATTCCAGTGAAATCCACTTTTGATTTACAGAAACGCTTACAGTTATAACTCAAATTAAATTAGCTGGACTCGTTTGCCACAAGGGTTTTTTTATGTTATTAATCACAGAAAAAATAATGACTCTATTACCTATGCGTATGGGCAAGCAGCAACGTTGATAGATGAGAATCTGGTTAAAGTCTCTAAACAATCTAAACAGTTATTTGCATCTGGAATTTAATTCCATGTTACCAAAAATGTTTTTGCTAGCAATTTTAGTTAATTACACTTCTTTTCAATGTTTCTTGCTTTAATTATTTTTTGAGACGTTTCGTTCTTCGTTCGACGTGCCATTAGATCTCCATCCCTGCTCTTTAGGCTTGCGTTTTACTGTAATTCGCCCGATGTGAAGACTTGTAGTGCTTCCTTATCAAATTAATAATGAGTTACTAGTATTTCATCAGTTTGCTATGCATTCTTACTTGTAGCTCATGGATTTTTGTTTAACTAATTAGATATTGGAATAAGAACCTTCAATTTGCATGTGTCGCGGAACTATCCAAACGGGAAACCGTGACCGTAGAACGTAAAAAGGGCTATTTGAGAAACATTGTGAATTTGAGTCAGCACAAGTCTGACAGTCCCTCCCGCTCCGTTTGGGGCGGGGGGACATATTCGATGATTTTACCATGTACAAAAGGGCCTCCAAGTTTTGTCACTAACATAAAACGGAAACTTTCTATCATCATTTCACATGTCCGTAAGAAAACTTACGACGTAAAAATGAAAAGGGTTGTTACTTCAGCTGTGAATGAATAATTTCCACCCTCAGTTCACGACCTTCGTGACCCGAGGGTCGGGGTCGACGGAAGAGCTGTTAACTAATCCCGGTTACGGAGGTTTACTCTTCACTTTACTCATGAAAAGTCAGGTTATTAAATCATCTACAACACTAAGAAATTAGAACAAGACTCACTAGCCTCACGCTTATGAATGAATTAATTGAATTTTAACTATAGATGCGAGCTTTGAAAGTCTGAAAGAAAAAATCGTACAAAAATGTAGAGTACTGAAAAAAAAAAGGATGAATTGATGATTCGCTGCGCCGCAGTTTTATACTTTTGTACCTATCACCGTTCTTATATTTTTTTGTGTAGATCTAAATTGTTCCTAATAAATAATTTTTGTTCTTAGTATTTTTTTCTTTATTCTTCAACCACGACTTAACTGCATACCGGATCAAAAAAAAAAATGGTATAGGAATAAGAAAAAGTCTGGAATAAGAGATCTTTTATTCCGAAAATACACACGCGCAGGCGAGGCCCCGGACAACAGCTGAATTTTATATAAGTATTCATTGACGCCGAGTATTAAAGACGATCTAAAACCTTAATATCCCAGTAAGTTGACGCTTGTTAAACATTTCATTAGCATATCACAAATCACAATTAAAACACAATCTCTTCACTCAAAATACGAAGCTTGTTTGCTTCTAAATTGTTGTTTGATATTTTGAGGAAAATTGCTCTTTAAATGTACGCCCTTTAATAATTTATAACAATGGGGGTGGGAGTCCCCTGGTTTTCCCCTTAGTGTACATTAACGAATAAATAAAATTTGGTGCATATTACTTTTTGGCAAGGATGAGTAATAAATACTTGTAATACATAATTTCGCGGCTCGGTCCCCGAAGGGTTATGTAAATTGCTTTTGGCTTGAAAACTTGACTTTATTAGGTAAGTTTGGCTTCTCGATAATGTTGATTTTCCTGGTAGAATTCCTTTGTAGATTAAAAACGGATAGTTTTTCCTACTCTGAAAGCTATGGAGTTTCCACTTTCGAGATACAAGCATGGGTCCTGCGTCCCGGAACAATATCCCATGATATTGTTACATAAAGTAAAACTACCAGAACTATTATTAATAGGCCAATAAACTGTTCCAAAGTTGAATGATGGATAAATAAATACTCGTTTTGTAGCAACAAAATATCGTTTAGGTTCAAAATATCTAATTCTCAAAATGTCCAATTCACAAAACGTCCAATTCCCAAAATGTTATGTTAGCAGTAATGTAAACATTATAACAAATGTTTCATTGTATTTTTCCGATGTAAACAAAACGGGAATCAATTCGTAGATATTCGAAACTAAACTGCAATTCAATCGTTTATCATTTTTACACCGGTTGGGAACTAAAAATTGATAAATGCTCCAATTGGCTAGGGTTGGCAAACGATGTAGTTTTGAAACGGTAAATAAACCAAACATTTTTTTGTTACCTTTTTGCTGTTTCGTACTGGGACAACGATAAGTTAAAAAATCTAAATAGCTAGACTTTTGGTTTTAAAATTACTTATAGTTTCAACTTTACACTGGTGAATTATGTAGTCCTACGAATTGATTGGCTTCGGAATATACGTAGATCTTTGAAAACATTATTTTTTGACACAGTGTTGTTATTTTTTGTTTCTCCCTCACGAAAATCTTCATGGCCCTGTTCTCCTGGTACTTTCTGTTCAAGAGAATTCTAGAATTCTATGTGGAATCTGAACAGTAAATATTAGGAGAATAGGATTATGAAAATGTTTGTGCTACGGTCTTTAATACTAAAAACGTAGTTTTGGTGAATACCCAGCAAATGTACTTCATCATCATCATCATCATATCAGCCGTAAGGCGTCCACTGCTGCACATAGGCCTCCCCTTTAGACTTCCAATAAGACCGGTTGTAAGCGGCCTGCATCCAGCGTGTTCCTGTGGCCTTCATAAGATCGTCTGCCCACCTAGTTTTGCAAATGTACTTGGATTATTTGTAGTTATATAAGTACATAAATTAGTTTGCTAGGTATATTAAAGAGCGTAAGTAAACGAATACATCATAACTCAAAAATACAAAACAGTCTGATGACTACTTGCTCAAGCTTTCTAAATAAGTACATACCATCTTGAATTACCTTTCTCAAAGTTGGTTAAAAAGTTTAAATATAGGTATAAGACTTCCAGGTAAAAGCAATTAAGGTCAATATACAGACAACTGTTTCAGGAGTTTCAGGTTGTCTGAAATGGCAGCCCTTAGTGCAATAGTTAGGCACGCGCACGCCGGATAATTGTTAACCGGACGCCCGTGTTATTATCGTTTTAACTCCAATTTACAATCACATGCATCGAATCGGTTGGAATTGTTAAATGTTTCATGTATACGAGTATACATCGGTTTTTTTTGTAATTGTGAATTTTTAACGAACCTTCAGCGGCCATTTTCGCCGAGTAATAAAAGCAAATGGTGATTATTTTTGTATATTGTTATGGTCGGAAAGTTTGTTAATTGAGAACTATTAAACCATCCTATCTACCAGGGTACGAAGTAACTGTGTTGTGGTCTGTTATTATTTGACGTGGTGTGCCATGTGAAATACTGGTACTGAGGTGCATCTGGGTACTTTTTGGAGGCTTGAAAATATTCTCACACTGGGAAAAACGGAAGAGATTGACAGACTCTTATACTGTACCCCTGGATTTCATTTTTAGGCTTCTGTATCCAAATGGCAAAAAACGGAACCCTTATAGATTCGTTATGTCTGTCTATCTGTCCGTCCGTATGTCACAGCCACTTTTTTTCGATAGTATAAGAGCTATCATGTTGAAACTTGGTAAGTAGATGTATTATGTGAACGGCATTAGAATTTTCACACAAAAAAAAAATACGTGTGGCACTCGGGGACTGCCGTGGTAAAGCTATTGCATAGCATTTTTTATCAACATTTATCAATATACTGGGTGTAAGGGACAGCCCTCCGCAAACTTTCGGGGCTTACTTAGTTGTTGTAGTCAGGTTGTATTTTATGTTTTTGCAAAAATAAGCGAACAAAGCAAAGGTAAATTCAGTTATGTAATACTACCCTATCTAAAACCTCTCAAGTAAATGCACCGCAGACTTCTTATCTAAAGACATTTATGATGCTTATGTAGAAGAGTTTTCTTCAGCAGTAGAAGACAGGTTAAAGATCTTAAGAGTTCCTCAAGTTAATGAAAACGAACTCACCCGCTCACAAATTGTTATTAACTTGGCAAACTTACTTAACTTAGGTTATTATTAAAAGTAACTTAGCTGAGTATTTTTATAGCGATCGTTACCTCCCCGTGGTCCAGATTTTTATTGTAATTAAAAATTCATTGTCGTCCATTAGAGCTTTAATGGTAATGCAATAAATTTTTATAAGCGATGATGTGAAATTAAGTAATTGCTCTTGCGTTGCTTCAAGGAGATATTATTTGTGTCTAACTAAAAGAAATTCCAAGTAATTATGTTGAAAGTAGTTACGTTTTTACGTTAATTTCAATGCGAGGTCTTCTAGTGTATCTATTAAGGCAGTAAATATATTTAAGCCGATTAAGGTAAATTTTTCATATCTTACTGATTGACAAATTAGATTTTTTTCCTGTTTGTCTTTCAATTTAGCCTAAAACGGGGTTGGCGGACCCATTTTATTGGCAATTTGAATAGAATCTTCCCTGTATTCGTAGAAGCAACTTCATAAGTCCCAGCCAAAACAATCTCGTTAAAACCAGAATATTACATAAAAAAAAACATTCACAAATTCCGTCATATTTACGAACGTAGTTCAATATTGTAGCCACACAAGTGCTCCTATAGCTCATACCTTCGAGCGCTTCAATCGAGGTAATAAGTGGCAGATGGATTGGATTGTAGCGATGCAGCGGCTGCATCCCCCATGTCGCGTCAAAGCGTGGCCTACGTTATTAAACAGTAGGGATGGGAAATGGAGGGAAACATGATTGAGATTTAATTTTTTGAATCACGCAGAGAGAGGACGCCGAAAGGGGACTGCATACACTTATAACGAAGGACTAAGAATTGGTTATTTTAATAGTTGATATTCATACATGGATGAACTTTTCGTTTTAAATCGTACATGTTTATTGAAAGGAGCACACTAGTTCTGCATTCTCTTGGTTTAAATTTTCACTTATTTTTCCCTCAATAAGATTTCTGATGCTTCACTATGTATCAGGTGCCACGATGAAAAGCATGCATAAAAGAGATTTAAGTTTGTGACAGCCGAACACAAATTAGTTTTTGGTGATGGCAGATTTGATAAATTAAATCAATCTCCTACGATCATTGGTTCATTGCTTCAAACATCGAGACAGTTAAAGCACATCCCTATAATAAGAGCATAACGTAATTTCGCATCGATACCGGCCACAATATCCGCGCGAACCTGTTCCTGTTCCACTGTAATTATCACTGACACCGCTATGGTTTCACGTGATAGGCTTTAATTCGATACTCAAATCAGTTGCTCGACCAAAGGGTGGGATTTGGAATGATTTTGTCTGATTTATGGCTAGAATTTTGCTGTTTCAGACTGTTTAGAAGTGTAGTGGAACCAAGCGGACTGGACTAGCGAAGATAAGACCAGATAAGACTTTGTTAGAGATTTTAAATTTGTTAATGTCCTAAGTCCGGTGTCCAGGTCGCGGGACTTATCTCATTACCGTGACTCCGGAGCGTAAAGGGCTATTGAAGGACACTATGGATTTTAGTCAGTACAAGTCTGACAGTCCCTCCCGCCCTGCCCGGGGTGGGAGGACTCATTTGATGATTTTACCACGATAAAAAAAAAAAAAAAAAGTCCGGTGTCCACAATTTTATCTGGCATCATTCATTCTGTTTTGTTTGACCACAGCATGAAGGTAAATTAAATGGAGAAGTTGAAATGCACGATAATTGTTAGTAGGTATACTTGTTAACAGAGCTTTTTTTATATTGATTGAATATTAAAGGCCATTTCAAACTAATTACATTTTGAAGCGTAGGTTTATGTGTCATTTCAGTATAATCGCAGAATTTGTAATGAGTAGGTGTTTAATTATTCCTATGTTAAATTTAATGGTAATAAAAAACTTAATCCATCCACACTGAATAAATACGTTTAAAATTCGCAAACGTGCTTACAACGCATTTCAAGCAATAAATAAAAGAATTTCACGCGAATTTCAATAACTGACATTACATTTAAATACCGCACATACTCCGCAGAGATTTAAATTTTAAATTCTGTTATTTTACAAGAGAACAGTCGTGGAAAAAAGTTGATAACACACAGTCAATGTGTGCCCGGAACACACTGATTGATTTATGTATTGTTTCACAATTCGCTATGCTATTTATTACTGTAGCGGGCAGGAAATAAAACATTTTTTTCATTATTTATTCAATTGGAAGATATACTGCCTCTCAATTTTAATAAACTACTAGTTTTACCAATGGCTTCACTAGCCTGGATGTAGGAAATCATCTCTTGGAAACAACGGTACTACTGGGGTATCAGATATCGTATGTTTTAATCGTGGCCATAATCTAGCATTGTTCCAAAGAAATCCATTCTGTCGTCAAAGCATGAAGGGGTAACAAAGAAAACATTTATTTTATCTTTCATTTTCAAATCATTTTTTTATAAAATTATGTAGTTGTTACAACTGTTTCAAATTTTAATTTCTGCTGTTAAAGTTCTACAAATTATACATAACCACTTTGATTAAAATAAAATAGCGGAAGATATGTCACTACACGATAGCGCATGGACCGCATAAATTAGGCTAAATTGGCCTAACTGTCCTCAGTGCAATACGAGTAGATTTCGGTTGAGACGTGCGTACGTGTTATTTTCAAGTTCGCCCCACGACACTCTCAGAAGAAAAAAAATGCCTTCGTGTGCCTTCACCGGGCGTACGAACTACTCTAAAAGAAAAAACAAATCACATGGCCTCACATTTCATTCGTAAATACATTTTTCTTATAATTTTCTATTAAGATTTGATGTATCCGTTCAAATTTGTTCGTCATTTTGTAGAGCGGGATAGAAACATACACGAGTGACCACACGAGTACTAACGAAGTAATACGAAGAGCGTCGATGCTCCGTCTTGGTCGCACGCCACCTTTGTGCATTATTCTGTCTCTCTCTTTATTGGCGTATAATAACAACGATTGTTTGTGTGAGTAGGGGAGACCGGGGCTACAATTAACAAAAAATATATTTTTTGTTGTAGCTAAGAATTAATTCAACATTTACACTTAATTTTTGGGATACATGATGCTTAAACCATTCTGGTATTACGTAATGATCTCAAAACAAACTTAATAGTAACAATGCCGTAGATAGAACGACTTTTCCCAAAAATTGTGGTTGTTAATTGTTACCTCAGGTTTGGGGCTAGAATTAACAGGTATGGGGCAAGTATTAACAGAAGGGGTAAAAAAATATCACTGTCCACCAGTGGAGTATTCTCTGTGTCCACACACAGAGAATACTCCAGCTTAAAATCGTCTCGCTATCTACCAGTGGTGGCCAAAGGTAATATTCAATAAAATTCGTATTACTGTCCACCAGTGGTGACCAGGGGGATCTTTATATAATATCTTCCTTTTGTGCACCCTGGGGTGGACAGAGGGAAATTTTTTGTATAAAAACTTCACTGTTCACCAATGGTGGTCAAATTGGGGGTGGTTATTGGGATCATGGCTCCTTTCTGCATGCCTGACGGTCGGTATTAACTAGTTAATTCTAGCCCCTCCCATGTGTTAATTATAACCCCAAAGGTACACTTTAAGTATTATACAACATAATAAAATATTGGTCAATAGTAATGGCAAATAAGAAACTTAGAATTGTTAAGTATAAAATATGCTTTTAGGGAAACAAAAAACATAATCATAACACTTTATAATTATTGTACAAATCAAAAAATCGTAAACTCTAAAAAGATCGTTACCTGCTTAAAAATATCGATCAGCACACAACTCACTCACATGACGCGCGGAGAGCAACCAACGGACGGCTGTGGCATGCGGCGCGATCAAGTTGTCAAATTGAGACACGCACTGGAGGTGTAGTGTGTATAGTTTTTGAGAAATTTGCTTGTTAATACTTACCTCTGTTAATTGTAGCCCCGGTCTCCCCTAAATGTGTCTGTGTGCGTATAAGAGTTACTGTTTGAATACTCAACGCAAGACGTAACGTATCTACCGCTATTTTATTTTAATCAAAGCATAAACATAATAGTATACGTTTCATTTATGTTTTATTTAACATTAAATATTATCTAACATTTCAGTATGTGAATAAACGTCAATATGTTGTTGTTGACTGCTGTGGTTATTATAAACGTTATGCGTCAACAACACCGAGTGCCCAGATTTCCAAATAAACTAATTTGCCCTAGAGGCAATATTCTAGTTTGTATAAAACGCGTTATGTCCAACCGGATCAGCCACTGCGTTGCGTTAGATTATACTGCGTTCTCAAAGCGTCATGACAAAACAATGGAGTCTACATATCCTAACATCCGTTGACGTCCTCAGGCGTCCTCAGGCCCTGTGCTTCTCAATCTCTTCACGTGAATGGCGTAGCGTCACAAGTTGATTGCCGAGATGACATGCTTTAAGTATTTTTTATTTAGTTAACTCAAAAGCTACTATCTCACAACCAATTTAATTTGATTAAGGTCTCAGCCCAGCGGTCAAACATTCATCATCAACATCATCACTAGCTCTTTTCCACCACAGCTGCGTACAGGTATTTTACGTTTTATTCAATTTTTCTCGACCCTTGTCGAATATCGTTTGTCCATCTAACAGCAGTCTACCAACGCTTCCTCATCAATTAACGCCCGAAATTAATATTCTATCTCTTTCCAAATATCGTTCTTTTGTTTTTGACAGCTGCTTCTCATTGGATATCTTTAAGATTCGAATAGGCAAACTCGGTTGTTGGTTGGTTAATATCGGGAACAAGACAGCATCTAAGATAGTTTATTAATTTCCATTGTTCGCCTATTATAAACCAGAAAATGAGTAGACAAGTCCATTATCCAAAACAAAATTATGGAATGAACAAACAAAATTCAAACTAACCGAAACGCGAAATCGAATCACAAAATCGTTTACAATTCATAAATTTAAATCGATTCAATCCTAATATTGAAATGAGATGATGGCAACATTTGCTGGAGTTAATACTGTCGTTTTAAAGTCCACTGCTGGAAAGGCTGCATGTTCAATATAATCTGTTACGGAACTCGAATTAGCATTTATAATATCAATTGTGTTTTGGGTTTGTGAAATTATTTAGAGAATTATTGTTGCTGAAATTTTCGTTTCGTTGAATTTTAGGCTCGGAAGCAAGTTTTGGAGCATGTTTTATTTTTAACAAAGAGCTTAGTTATTTAAGCAACTTTTACAGACCGTTAAAATTATTTAAATATTTTTTTTACTATTGGTGGGTTTCCTAGCTAAGTGGCAAAATATTTAATTGCCACAATTATTACCTTGTCTAGTTGACGGTCTATCCATTTGTTCATTTTGTTCCTACGTCTGGATATTGCGACAGTGTTACCCATCACTAAGCAAGTGTGTTTACGCCTGGACGTTAAAAAATCACAATATTTATTTACATAGCCACTGAAAACACACATTTTAATTTTAAACCAGCTTTACGAATAATTTCTTATAGTAAACAACGAGAAACCCAGTGATCTATCAGGTGCTAAAATCTGCAGACGGCAACCCCACAGCGTGAAGTTAATTCATAGAATCGGACAGTCCTATTACCGGCGCTAGGAAACGCCATTACTTATACTTAGCTCGGAAGTCTTCGCGCCGACGTTTTAGCTTTACTTAAAGATAAAAACATTACCCTCCCTTTGAGTTCCGGCACAGTCGGATAAAATTTTTGTTTACGCTTTTATTTTTTTAACATTTAGAATAATATATTGTAGAATGCAAACTAAGGTCTGTCTGGAGGTAATAAATAACTCTAGTTTGACAGTGTTCTCTTGTTATTCAGAATTCCTTAGTAAATATTTACACAGCCGTTTTAAAGTTATGTAAATCTTTACGTACCACTTTAAAAAAACAAATCATTAAAAAAATACTCCATTAGGGGATTGCCCCCAAGTCCACCCCTTATAAACCACCTTATTGATGGAACCATCTATTCTTCCCCATAATTATCTCGGAAGTGATGAATTGGAATACTTTTCGCTATAATACCCCAAATACCTTCTAAGCTTTATTTGTGTAACCCAGAAAAGGGACAGACAACATTCAAATTGTTAATTTAATTAAATAAAACCAAAATGTTTGTATACGGAACGATCCGATTTATTTTCTATTCAAATTACTGTGTACGAGGAATCAGTCTACTTTGTATTTTATCCGTGAACATTAAATACAATAAACAACGTATAGTTTGTTACAAAACAAACAAATTATATTAAAATATTCCACTATTCGTTAAAAGTTTAAAAAGTTAGCTAAAATTTTCCGTGAACTGAAATTGAATGTTCATGGAAATCGTTATTAAACTTTTGTGTCCAGAGAACTGTTTAGCAACTGTACATAACATGCTCAATAAATAGTAAAATAAAAAGGACTTCTAAAAAGTTGTTTTGTAGTAAAAACATGTGGTGACAGTGTATTTTAATATTGAATAATGCTCGAATTTGTAACTACCCTTTACCACTATTGACGTTTTTGAGTACTTTTGGAAAAAAGCGGTAAATAACCTTTTTTTCGTAGATGTTAATAAATTACAAACAGCTCCTAATTTTATGATAGCGCCATCCCATTCTCATTATTAAATAGGTGTCAATCTATATTCGTACGTTTTTCTTTCTCCGGTATATTTCATTTAAATATCCTTGTCATCTTTCCAAGTTAGCCTTGTTTTATGTTAAAGCGCATTGCATTTCCTTCGTAACAGTCAGTGCTCTCCAAAAGAACTGACCTTAGACTTAATTCTCTCATATTTTCTCACTGTTGTCACTTTAATTACTGAACAACGCTTGCCAAGTGTTTTTACGAGAACAACTGAAATTAAAGCTGAAGTGTAATAGCCTACAAAAATATGAGTAATATTCACCGCGAGCTCGTTTACTGCAATCAGAGTGTCTGATCTTTGGCAACGTTTGATTCCAAGTTTTTGCCCAATCACGAGCTGCCTCGGGGAGTCTTGGAGGAGCTAAGTGCAAAATGTTACTTTGCTATAATTTATGTGTATGACTGCAACCCTCATATTAAAAACATTCAGGAAAATTCTCCTTGCTGAACCAGAGTTACAGTACAGATTATGACAGTAGGTTAAATTAAAACTGTAATATTTATTGAAGAGAGATACGTTGTTGGGCGTCAACGGAAGGCATTTTCTTCTTCATGAACATGAGGATGTTTGACAGGAGTTGCTCTATTGATGGACATTTGTGAAAATATATTTTTAAAACAAAATGACGCAGGATGTAAAGGGTAAATCTATCAGTTGCAATTCTTTGTTTAATAAATATTGACAGGAACGTTTAGCGTGAACAAATAACATAACAATCTAGAGCGTTTTACATTTGCATTACTGAACAAAATATGTTTCAGTGTTCACGAACTGAAGCAAGCCAAGAATTCGATTTGAGCGGCGCGGCGGCGCACTGCACCGTCCCGCGTCGGTGATGTATGCCCACTTTATGAGCGAATTAAAATGGCCGTCGAGTGACTTATGACGTCATAATGGCTGCCATGATGACACATACGTCATACGTGTACGAAAATTAGTAGGCGCTTAAGTATTTCAAGTAAATTTTTAATGTAATTCAGCATATTCTCGTATAAAATTGTATTATGACGCAGAATAGCTGAAATTTTTATTTGATTATATGACTAATAACTCCAGAACAGAGGTATTGTGTTTCTGAGTTAAGAAAATCTTCTAATTTTCGTTCTTCTTTAATTGTCTGAAGAGTTTCACTTCATAATTTAATTTGACCAAGTATTTGATCAACATCATTTAACATTCCATTCAGAACAAAATTGCTAATCTAACAAGAATGTATTCAAAACCAATTCGAAAGAAACTCCTCAATTTATTAAAACCAAATAAAGTTGTTAATAAAAAGGGAACGGCCCATAAAATCCGTCTAATAATGTCCATCATTTAATTAATTGAATTGGAAGTGGCGACGCAAGGAGAGGGGAGGAAATGAGGGGGGAGGGGAAGTGATACAAATGTAAATCAACCGTCCATTATCCTCCGCAGACTGTCTTCGGAGTGAAGTGAAAGATTACGAAATTAAGTGACGTGTAATTTAAGATTTTACATTTTTATAATGTTTAATCATAATTTTGAAGGTAAAATGTTTCGAAGCAGTATTTATAATTTGTGTTCTAATTAAAATGTAAATGTACTAGGCATTGTAAGATTTATCTATCACAAAATAAAATTTTATGTTTGCTGACTGATTGTATCTTATTAGATTCTGTCACTCAAAATCTCAAATAAGTAATTTTAGGTAAAACCGTATAACATTTTAAAGTAATACATATCTTGTGGATTTTTCAATTGATGCTGAGTGATGTATAGTCCAGCCTCATAAAATATACCTCTAACACAATGTCTGTGCTTTGCCTCAGGCATATTATTTTATTCGCAGTTTAAAAATATGTTTTCTAAGAAAAAATCACGTAGAACGCATTAAAAACTTGTTAAAACTTTCAAGGGTTTAAAGGCATTTAAGTTAAGCGTAAAGTCTATTTCAGCCAAAGTAGACTAACTTACTGAAAGCCCTAAGCGAAATGGAGTAAACTTGAACAGATTCTGGTAAATTGTCTTTGCTAAAAATAGCTTCAACAGCACAAAATCAATACAGCCAGGAAATCCTTGAAAATACTGTATCAGTCCCAAAAAATATCTGATTATCTCTAAATCTAATACAATAAAAATCAACGAGCCATAAAAATTTAAAGCTCTTTATAAAGTTCCTCTTTTTTCAAGAAAATCCATCGTCAAATGATTTTCATGACTTTTAATCAATTCGAAAGCGGTGTCCACATTTTATCCACTTAAAATAAATTACTTTTGCACAAAGCCACCGGCGAGACGTTGTTTAGAGAAGTAAATAAGAAAAACTGAACTCAAAAGCAATAGTCGCTTTTTCTTCGCTGAAGTGAAGATTGGAGGGCAGGAGTCTTGCAACCGACTTTTTTCCTTTCCACGAAGACTTTGCCTACCAGCGATTTTTATTATTCGCAAGAGATTAACTCTATTATGCAGAGTTCACTCGGAGTCGCTCGGTTTATTCCGGACGTCAATTAATATATTTTTTCTTATTTCTGGTGTAACTTAGAGAGGTAGAGAAGTTTGTTTAAAGTTTGACTTCGTGGTATTCTTTATTTTTTCAGCGAAACTTTGTTCGTCAGTTGAAGTTGGCGTTTAGAATTATGGATGCTATTTTGCCAATGCGAACGACTGGTTTTTTGGGTTTCAAAATAAGGCAACTAAAATATACAGTGATGTGAAAATGTTAAACTTTATAATGTTGACTAGTTTGAAAGCTCTCACTTCATATTAATCACTCACTGTGATCCCAACACTACATACATCGACAGGCGGTGTCGCTTACACGTTCACACGGCACTTGTTGAGGCGCTCTTGTATCAACAGTGTCGACGCGTCGAGCGTACACCAACCGTGTTTTAGTGACAAACAATAATATTGTGTAGATCATGTACGAGGTGAACATTTATGTTTGGAGGCAAAAAAAACGTTATATAAAAATGTTTTTTAGCTTCTAGCAATGTGTTTTTAAACCTGTCAGTACTCCTACATATTATTTTCACATGCTTTAAAATTAGAGTGATAGGTTATCTCTCTTTCATGAAACATTTTGCAGATTGTAGCTACGTAGATGTTACCAAAGGTAGAATCTGTGGAACAAACACGAATATTCGATTTATTGCAAGTCACAGGAGAACCCCTAAACAGTTACTAAAAATAACAAAATCCCCAAAAAATGTACTTTATGAAAAAAATACGATCTACAATGCAAATAAGAAGTGCTATAAACAATGGTGAGCCCCTCCATTAATTAAATCATTCCCTTTTTTATTTGCAAAAGTAAATTAATAGCTAGTTATTCAGGGGCGGACATTATAGAGGATGTTCAGAAACCCTTTCATTTTTCTAAAGCTTCTGTAGCCAAGAACTAGACAATTAATTAAGACGACCGACAAGATGGATGCCGTCTAAGTAAATGAACTGAGAACATGGATGCACTAAACGTAAAGGGTGAAAGAGAAGGTTCATAGTTTGTCACAAAATATTTGATCCTTACCTACTATTAAAAATTAGACTGCTTTCTTTCACACCTAAAGTCAGTTAGTTGTTAGACGGTATTAACTTTCGAAAATTACCAGTTAAACATTCTTTATTTACTATTTAATTTAAATCAGAGAACGAACTCACTTGGCTTTATATTTTTTTTATCAGTTTTACTGATTAATGTAAAAATCTAAATATTTCAAATATTTTCTTACAGATTGGACCTTCTTAGTTGATAATTTGAGTCTGCACTATAACGCGGTGTTTCACTCCCAATTGTATAAAACAGACATCTCTCGTCAGACTGAACGGAACGTAAGACTAAATGAAATTGCAAACGATAACTATTGTTTGTATGTAGTGCTAGTTAAAACAAGACGTAGATTACGGTATACATTCGAAAGCTTTGATAAAATACGGAGAAAATAAATCACATCGTTATATTGTTTACTAACTTGAGGTTGAATATCACTTGCTCATCTTAAATGGCTTACTTTCAGATAGTTATGATCTGACTAACATTTCAATTACTGTCAAAATCTATCGTTCAACCATCTTTTTCACGTTCGATACGCAAAAGCCGTTCAAACTGGTCAAATACGTTCAACAAAATAGTCTGAATATTCTGCTCTCCACTGTGCTACATGTTTCAATGGGCGGGGTGCACCACAACTACCACTCAAACTCGGGACCGCACAGTGGTACACAAGCAGCTGTCGCGACCACAACACTCGCGGCACAAGTGTTGTGTGCCGACCCTGGAATATTATGCCACTATTTACATTCACATTACACATGTAATTATGGACAGTACCAACACAGATATGGACTTGAGGCTCTTATGACTAATCTTCATCATAATAATTTATCTCAATTCAATTAGAGTCGGCACAACATGTCTTCTTCTCTGTTGTGTCTATGTGTGCCTAAATTTTTAATAAGCACAACAAAAGCTAATAGTCTTAACGAGAGCCATAAAACAAGAAAAATACGAAAAAATATGTAATAAGTAGATAGTTCATGAAAAATAATAAAAATGGACACAGAATGTATATGAAAAGGGTAAGCGTATAAATACGTCGTCAACAACATGTTTGTCTTGATTTATACTATACTAGGCGTCTGCGTTTTGTCCATTTATGTATTTATATTATATTTTACAAAACAATAGGTGTATTTGATTGTCGATGGTGTGAGTCTAAGGTATTAAAAGTCGGTTAAAAATCTACATACTTTTAAACCAGGCTTACAAGCCTGGTTTATGAGTATGTGCATTTTATAATATGTAGGTGTGGTTATAAATAATAATCAAGAGCGGACGCATATTCTCGGAAAAACTCGGAAAGGGATGGCAACAGTATATTCCTGCCTTATAACAATAAACTGGATAAGGTTGGTGCCGAATCGTGGTAATTAAGGTAATGTGGGAGTTGGAGGGTTATATATTTACTTATATTTTCCCTGACGTAATTTGGAGCATGAAACAATATCCTCTGAAAACCATGGGTTTCTTTGCACAAGGTAATTTATAATAAGAATAATTAAATGTATACACCTATGTATACATTTAATTATTCTTTCTGTAGCAACTCACAAACAGCTGTGTAACAAAACGTAAACATAATTTGCATTAAAAAGAAATTAAGTGCGTTTTTGTTTCTACCAAATGGTGACGCATAACATTTACATAGTAAAATAATGACTGAACAATCTTTTACATCTTACAGAAAATATCTATATTCGCATGAGGTTTTAAAATAACTTATTTCCTCTCTGAAAGTAGTTTCAATTGCTATAAGCCGGAGTGCATTCACACATAAAAATGCGATACAACCATACAACAAATAGTGAATAATTTTAAATAGCCCGTGAAGTCCTGGGTGTGCCTCCATTCTGCCAATCTGCCAAGCTGCCAGCCCGCCAGACTGCCAGGCCGGCCATATTCCATTCATTCTGGCACAAAAACTGGCGGTATAAACACTGTATGGAGTTTGGCAGAGCAGCGAATGTTCGAGAAAAAGACGAGCGTGTTGTGGTGAGGGGCGTGTAGCGAAACGAACATGTTGGTGCGAGTTGTGAGCGACAGCGATAATGGCCGCTTGTGATAACGCTGTTTTTTTCTTTATAGTTATTGCATGAACAATATTGGCTCCTTTATTTTTATGAACGTTCCAACATTGTGGAATGTGAATGGCCACAGTGTGTATCTATTGTTAGTCAAACGTTTCCAGCAGTGAAGTCAATTATTCAAAGCATGAGCATTTTAGGCATATATTTGTGATTCCGATCAAGAATTTTGAAAAGCGTTTCAGTCATGATAGTCATACAATTATAATCTTAAGTATTTTACTATTAATAGAATTAACGTTAAAACCTGAAATGAAGTAACACTACAATGATTTCATCATCACCCGCTCCCGCTCGCGCCTGTCCCACACACTAGCCACTAGACCCAATTCCAAATGTAACTGCAGTGCTTGGCACAGCCGCGTGTTCACAAAAAGTATAGTCGCGTATAAAATACAATTTATTTATCGGTTCCATTGACGTTTATACGGGCGAACGCCAAATCACGCCGTAAACACGCCAGGAGCAGCGCGCAATGTACACGAAATAAATCGCGGGTTGAAGTTCCACCGCGCCCTAGAATGTGGCCCGCCGTCTATGCAAAAGTTTCGTGTAGAAAGGTAATTGGTTGAGTTTGAACGGAATAGGATTGGCTAGATAGAGTTTGGAAAAATCACAGTCAAATTTTCATAAGTTTCAATACAATTTTGTAGTGAAAGAATCATTCAACTTCTCGAAGTTTTTGCCTATTGTTAATATTGTTTTAATCTAGTCAATAATATTTTTTGTGTATATGAATGTAACAAAAATTTACTAGTGTCTATAGCCATTTAACAAAACGCGGTTTAAATACATTTTAAAATAAAGTTCTGTTAAAAGTATTCTTTGAACGCAAAAGGTATTCAAAAATACACCATTTTAACGAAGAAAAGCATTAAAGCCATATGGAACTTAAATTTAATGCACAATTTTGTCGAAATTCTGAAATTCTGCAGCCAAATGAACCCTCATCTTTACACATGGTACTGAATTAGACAACCTGGCGTCACAGAGTAGAAGAAAGACTTTTACAATTTTGTGACACCGTAACTTTAAAGGTGTTAATTCAATAGGTGTTCTTACACTGTGGTCGAGTATTGGCAAGTCTGTAGAGGTATATAATCGTCTCATATCGTGCTTTCTCGTCGATTAGGCAAGCAAATGAGGTGAAAGGAATGTATTGTGTGCGAAAGAGACAAAGAGAGGGGCGAAGTAAGCTGAATAAATGACTATTGATTATGTTGATTTTGTTGGTGTTAAATACCTGAGAGAAAGTCTCGAGGGTTTTTGTTCACTGTTGCTTTCTTAGCGTTTTCGCGTAAGTGCTTTGATTTAAATAATGTAAATATAATTATGTAGCTACCATTTTCATTTTCTGAAACATTTCCTTTCAGTATTATTTGAGTATTGATTTTGTATGTTTGCATAAATGGAAAAAAGATGTCCGAAATAAGGTGGGTACACGTTTTAGGGTTCCGTAGCCAAATGGCAAAAAACGAAATCCGTCATACGTTATACAAATTATAGATGTGTATAACGTATGACGTGTGGGGTGTCTATGGATAGGTCTTTAAAAATGATATTGAGAAACACTTCCAAAGTGGTAAAACGTGTACCGCCCCCCGTGATTTCTAGAATAAGAGAATGACAAAACTAAAAAAAAATACGTGATCATTACTTTTAATACGTCATAGATCGTAAACCGCAATTCACCTTTCGAAGTTACAACCAACTACAAAAACTTTTAATATTGTTATTTGCTGCTTTGGAACCTTTATGGGCGAGTCCGACTCGCACTTGGCAGGTTTTTATCGTGGTAATATCAGAATCCGTTCTCCCGCGCAGGGTGGGGCGGGAAGGACTGTCAGACTCGTACTGATTAAAATCCACGGTGATCCATCAATAGCCTTTTACGTTCCAGGGTCAAGGTTATCTGTTTAGACAGTCCTACGAAAATTAGGAAAACTTAACTTAGCACTTCAGTGACATGGGTATTAAATTATATAGTACGTTAACATATTAACATATATTTTCCTTTAAAAGTTAAAGTTGCATAAACTTTTGCATAGAATATCGACTCGAGATTATAAAATATTCATAACACAGATCAATTAATCCATAAAACTCTTTACACAGAGCCACGAGCAGCTCTAAGCTGTTCATTAAAATTGTATTAACTCCGTAAATAACTGGTGAAAGAAAGTGGTGCAAGTCTAGTCTAAACCGCAGACGTTTTAATATAACCAGTGTTTTTCAGAGTATAATGAAATCTGATTCAGAATTCAGATCAAAAATACTTACTCGGTTTTTCTGAAGGACTTAACCATTATATTGTAAAAGTATAATATTACAAATACTCGTATGAAGCATATTAAGTATCGTATTGTTGTACAATTTGTTTATATGATGTGGGTTTATTTGAACTATTTTAGTGAACATAGATGGTTGACATTTATTTGTGTTAAACCAAATTTTTATTTACTTCAAAGATGAATATCAATTTAATCCCTTACAGACTGCTTTTTTCCGAAGTTAATACAAGTTTTTCTTAAATTAAATTACTCTTATTTAAGCGGCTTATTTAACTTGTAATATAACTAAGAATTATTAATTTCTCATGGAAAAAACCATTCTCCAAACATTCAGAATACTTTTATGCTGTCATATTTATTTTTTTATAATCCGTATCAGTGACAAAAAAAAGGACAAAAAAATATCAAAGAATTATTAAAAAATATTAAAATATTTTTGTATTTCTTTTATTAAAAAAAGAATACGTATTGTGTCAAATAAAACCGTATCTCCATAGCCAGTGAGCGAACACCCAAGCCTCGGTGACGATACAAGAGTGGCATGGATGAATGCAGCCAACTATAAAACATTCAGATAAATCTAACAATTTGTTTACACCTTGACAGTTTGGTGAAGGCGTGGACACCTGTGATTTAGTATGGGGTTTAAATCCCAATTAGGCTTTTGCAATAAGATATATAAAGGATTTCTAGAAAGATACTTAACAAAGTTAATATAAAAACAGACTTAGATAAAAAAAATCCACTCTACTTAAATTGTGCTGGGCAGGCCCAACTCGATAGAATACTGAAAGATTTTGCCGAGCAGCATCGGCTGTATTATAGACGAATACGTGTTATGGTTGTTCTGTATTGTTTTTATAATAATTCGTTTACCGAACTGTATATGTCCACCCCAGTTCCCTAAAGACTGTGTTTCATTTATTATGGAAACCATTTTCTCAAGTAGCCTGTGCTAGCTACTTACTACATACTTATTCTAATTTACAAATTGTAACAGTTTATATTTACACAACAAATTAAACTTTATTTTAGAATATAAAATACAAGAATGATATCAAAACACAGTTCAGCACTATAAAGTTCACTGTCACGCACAGAAGGTTAAGCCTTGGTAATGACCTCCAGCAAGAGGCCTCCGCAGGTAGGACCGCAGCAGGTAGTGGCCCCAACAGGCAGGACCGCAGCAGGTAGAGAGAAGACTGAAGTAGACCGTCGACTGCACAAAGGGCCGAGTTAGAACGCCGCCGCCGACAGGTGGTATGCAGCACGCACTGGCCTCAACAGGCAGGACAGCAGCAGGTAGAGAGAAGACTGAAGTAGACCGTCGACTCCACAAATGCTGAGATAGACTCCAGCAAGTTATAGTATTCTGCCAAGAAGGCTAAGTTAGACAGACGTCTGCACAAAGACTAAGATAGAGTCTCCACTGCACATAGAGTGTTCACTGGACAGAAGTCTGAGATCGAAAAGCCATCTTCTGCCAACGGCCTCTGCTTTTATAACCCATCAGCTCGTTGTCAAAATCAGTCTTCTTTTCTATTTTCAAATTAGTTTCTTCAAATGTAGTGGAACCCGACTATATCAGACCTCCTTCGTGTGCGTAAATTTCATAAGTAAAATTTAGAATTAAGTTATTTAGTACAATCATAATATAAAAATTAAATTAGAATTAAATACAATATTTCAGCGAAATCAATTTGATAAAAATAAACTAAATTATATAAACCAAAAAGCATCATCATAGACTAAGCTAGACAGAAAAAGAAACTGACAGTTTGACATTTGACATAAGTGTCACAAGAAAAATATCAATAAAAGGATGATTTAATAAGATGATAAATAGGATGATAATGTATGTAAGTATACATAAATACTATAATATCTAGTTTACAAAATGCACAATATACATATAATAAACTACACGGTGCCTGAATATTATGCCAATGTTCCATGCATCGTGCACATACAAGCAACGTTACAATAAAGTGCTACGCGAGTGCTACGCCGTAGTCATAACCGCTACGCGAGCTACGCTTACGTAGCAAACATTTTAAACTGACTGCTCGATGTCACAACAGTTGTCAGAATAATAGTGAAACGTGTTGTACAAGTTTCCTATTGAAAACTTTTATGAAAAATTTGGTCTAGCTATCTTTTTGTGTGTTTATGGTAGGTACTATTAAATGTTACTAGTCCAATACTTCCTCCCTCGCCACCATGCTATCGGAGTCCGACGCCTAACATTTGTACAATGTTCCATCGGTGCGCAGGAGTTCAAGTTTCTTCTAGGTAAGATCGCTTCTTTTCAGGCCTCATCTTTGCTTCCGGGCTAATAAAGGGCAAGAGGAGGTTTTTTTTTTTTAAGAAAAAGTTATCCCTTTAAGATAAGAACTAGGCTCTAATCAGCCCACTTGTGAGCGCAAATGGTTCAACAACTCTTAAGTAGTTCAAAGATCTAATCTTTTAGGAAAATGCAACGGTAATAAATAAATATTTCATGTAGTAAAACATTCTTGTAAATCCATATAAATGTATCAAGAATTGTATTTGTTGCAATGTCGCGTTGTCGCGCTGTCGCCGGGTCGCGGTGCTCCGTCTTACATTACAGTAAGCCGTGATCGATCGTTGCACCTGTGACTGATCGCTCATACTGTTTGTTGGTACGTTTTCTTCTATTGGATATTATTGTAGAGAAATTGTAGAATTGAGATTATTTTTTATTGTTGTTTTGTTGTTTTTATTGAAAATAATTAAAATTATAATTAATTTAAAGCATGTTAAACAAACATACTTCCACATTGCTACTTACGCGAGGTATAGTTTTCCCTTGTGGGCCTATGGCCACCAATTTAATCAACTTCTTTGCAAGCATGTCTCACCGTCGACCACGTCATTGCTTAACATCTCGCCAGAATAGGATAAGCAAAGATTTTGTCGACGTTCAAAGCGAGCATATAAAATAAAAAAAAAAAATCGGTCGTAGGACCACGCTAAGTTTCTAAAATTCATGAAGAAAAATCTCAATATGGGTATAGAATTCAGGACCTCAGAACAAGCAAAAACGTAAATTACCAAAGAGGCATTTAAAATTCAATTACAAGACTTTATAAGTTAGTGATACCAGTTATCAGTACACATTTATGTATAAAACATTACGTCGTTTCACATCCCTGTATACATTAGAGAAGTGTGATAGTATGCCATTTGCTTCAGACGACTTCTACAAATTGTGTGCGGTGACACACACCTGATGCTTCTGCTTTCCTAGTAGCCACATTTACGTATCATACATTTATAAATGTAATGTTATTTACAAATTTGCTTGTAAATAATTTTCTATTACAGTTTTAACTCTTCTTTTTTTGTCTGTATAGTTTAGTGGTTTATGCGTTGGCCTTCTACGAATTAGAGAAGTGTGATAGTATGCCATTTGCTTCAGACGACTTCTACAAATTGTGTGCGGTGACACACACCTGATGCTTCTGCTTTCCTAGTAGCCACATTTACGTATCATACATTTATAAATGTAATGTTATTTACAAATTTGCTTGTAAATAATTTTCTATTACAGTTTTAACTCTTCTTTTTTTGTCTGTATAGTTTAGTGGTTTATGCGTTGGCCTTCTACGCTTATAACCGTAGGTTTGGCCTAGGAGGTTAACGGTAATTCCTGCCATGAACAGGTTTTTTTTTAGTAATTAGTTTTTAGAGAGGAGACTTCATTTTTTACGTGCGTTACTGGGGCAGCAAGAAAAAAAAAATCAAACATTTAAAATTAAAAAAACAGGTACTATATTTCAATATCATCTTGAGTTAATAATGCATAAGTTTCCAATAACCTGTTTGACTAACCATTATCTTCATGCTCTTATCGCTTTACTTGGGAACAACTCTCCTCATTCTTCCAAACCTCCTGGTCATCCATCCTGCTGTTGCAATAAAGTATTTAATTGTTAATATTATACGTATTCGACAAAGAAGACTATCCAAGAACTCTTGTTTATCTAATTGTAAACCGTCTTGTCTAATCCATTAGCCGACTTGTACAACAATAAAAATACTTTAACTGTTATTGAGAGCAACTGCTGTAAAAACAACATCTGCTCTTCTGCCTGCCTTTTAACAAATATACAACTTTTCCTCAGAAAATACCAACCAAATGTATCTCGTATATCTCTTTAAGCCTTAGTGCTTCCTAACCAAAACCTAGAACAACGCATTATGAACAATAAAACCACATTAGTTAACTGTGAAAGCCATTAAAAACATTACATTACGCGTTAACACAACGGCCGTATACCCGGCGTATACGCGGTATATACGCGGTGTTACATTAAGCGTATTCACAAGGCAGCCCATTCTAACCGTTTTACTAACGAGTAACGAAACTCCGTGTGCTGCTATGTACTTTCAATAAACCGTTGGATTAGGTCATGTTGATAAGCGTAAGCGGAAAAAAAACGACTTTTTAACTACGCATTCATGACCCTTAACAGGAAACAGTCTTTGTTACTTCGGTGCGGGAAAGAGATGAAACTATAAGATACATCTAGCTCTATCTCTATTTCACATTAAATTTAGGATAAAATTATACTGCTACAACAAATTATAGAAGAACCTCAGATGATCAGTTATAACATTACAATGAAAAAAGTGAGACACTTCAGAAGGAAAATGAATACCTGGGCTCTCAAAACCAGTGCTGTCAAGTTATGGTATTATGTAAATCATTTAAAAGATCACTAACTTATAACTAAATCTGGAATTGGTGGAGGTGGATTATAATTCACAAACAGTTTTAAAATATTAAATTAAATTTTTCAAGTTCAATTAAACTATGATCTTAAACAGGACTTTAAAACGAAGTCTAATTTTGTTTAAAGTTAGCTTTACAAAGAACGTGTCTTGTTTGTGAAATATCATAAACGTCTATAGAGACAACATTATAATCAAATTCTGAAATATTCTACATGGTGCCTAAAATTAAGTAACATTTTTGGTAACCCAGAATTATTTGACAGGCGCCTTAAACGATTCAGTTCAATGAAGTTACCTTTCATGTATTTCTGAGAATTTAAAGATCTGACTTTAGTCTAGACTAACTTCAATTAAGGCTTTTGACATCAAAAAGCAATCGTTTATGGGTATTTTTTTTAGTTTTAAAGATAGTTAACGTCTTTTCAATCGTGAAAGTATTTTGAAATTAAACCTTTCATCTGCAAAATTGGTTTCAAATAAAGTTTTTATATGAAATATGAATATATAAATAAGTGGAAAAGTTTATGCTGTGAGTGGTTACCGTATCTACCAATAAGTCAGTTGAGCTGCAAACCATTATACTTACGAATATGCATTATCATTATCAGATTTTTTATGAAAAACACCATGCACATTTCTGCCCCAGTGGTGTTTAAAATGGAGCTGATGCGTGTAATACAAAAGCTTTTTAACTGTGTTTTTTTTAAGGTCTCGATTAAATGTCATAATTAAGTAAAGCCCGGGTTAGGTATCATAGTTAGGTTTTTGAACTGGAACTTTTTTAGAGGCTATAATTTTAATGTCGGACATTAACAACTACAGACCCATTAGTCTGATCACCCATGTCTATAAAACCTTTATAAAGGTAATAGAAAACCGCATTGCTGGAGAACTCGACAAACAACAACCTCCTGAACAAGCAGGCTTCCGTCCCGGACTCTCTACCACCGACCACTTACATACCATTAACCAGATTATAGAAAAATCTCACGAATTTAAAATCCCAATCTACCTTGCTTTTGTGGACTATTCGAAAGCATTCGATAGTATAACCCATTCTGCCATCTTTGATGCTCTTAGTAAGCAAAATGTTGAATATACTTATATACATCTTTTAAAAAACATTTATACCAACAGTACGGCTGCAATAAAACTAGAACGAATAGGTCCAAAATTCCAAATCCTGAAGGGAGTCAAACAGGGCGACCCGCTGTCTCCTAAGCTATTCAACAGCACCCTGGAAGAAGTCTTTAGAAAGTTGGCGACCGCCTGGGAAGACAGAGGTATCTGTCTAGGAGAGGCGAGGTTGACAAATCTACGCTTCGCTGACGACATTGTGCTCTTCTCTTCATCAGCTGCGGAACTGGAAAAGATGCTCCAAGAACTGAGCGATGCAAGCCTTGAGGTTGGATTGAAGATGAACATGTCGAAGACCAAGCTTATGACCAATACTACACCTATCAATGTGTATACGGACGGGGAGAAAATACACTATGTCCAAGAATACATCTACTTGGGCCAAGTGGTCTCTTTCCAGGCGAGACAAGATAAAGAAGTGGCAAGACGCACGGAAAACGCCTGGAAGAGCTACTGGTCCATGAAAGAGCTATTCAAGGGAGATTTGCCCATCTCTTTAAAACGCAAGCTTATGGACATGTGTATTCTCCCCATCCTAACATATGGTGCACAGACTTGGTCTTTGACTGACATCCAGATGTCCAAACTCAGGGTTTGCCAACGAGCGATGGAGCGCAGTATACTAAATGTTAAACTAAGTGACCGAATTAGAAACACGATACTGCGCTCCAGAACTCAAATAGCCGACGTAGCTCATAAAGTGGCGAGACTTAAATGGGACTGGGCAGGCCATGTTTGCCGGATGCCGTCACAACTGTGGGCCCGAATATCACAAGAATGGAGCCCTGAAACAGCTGGGCGGGGTCGCGGCAGACCGAGGAGGAGATGGCGGGACGATCTGGATGGCTTCCTTGCGAATTGGCGTGAAGAGGCACAACATCGAGAGAAGTGGAAGGAATGGGGGGAGGCCTTTGCCCAGGAGTGGGACACAACAGGCTAATAATAAATAATAAATAATTTTAATGATGTACTTACTACTTATCTACTATTTATCTTTTTGCTTGAACTCGCTAAACGCCATCGCTTATCAATAAACTCTCGCCCGCACCCAGCACTCATTACGAACTCGTGAGACAAAAGCCTCGCTCAAGTTCCATTATGATATAAAAAGGAAGGGTCGCTCCCATACAACTCACACAAACAAAATGTAATACATAAATTGCGTTACACCGTTATTATAGATCAGGTAAATTCAGAAGGTTCATGTATTTGCTGACAAAATAACATGCGCCCGCGTCGCAAACTAGGTATGGAAGCTTATTTTTGTTTTGAATATTCTTTGAAGTTTTTTAACTACACAGGCGGTCTAGTGGTTAGTGACCCTGACTGCTATAGGTACCGGAGGTCGTGGGTTCGATTCCCACCCAAGACAAATGTTTGTGTGATGAGCACGATCATTTGTTCTGTGTCTGGGTGTAATTTATCTATAATATGTATGTATTTAGAAATATATAAGTATGTTTATCAGTTGTCTAGTACCCATAACTCTGCTTAGCTTGGGACTAGATTGTGTGTTATTTAAAAAAAAACTTTTTTTATTCCACTACCATTATTTACACTTGTACTGTTTCTTTTACACTAGACGCTATATCTAAATAAATTCACAGTGTGGGGTCTTTGTCATCGTACGCGTAAAGTTTAAAATTTAATAGTACATTACGATTTAACAACATGTTTCGAATTTGCCTTATAGCATTATTGACGTGTTATGACCACGGGACCAGAGCGTTTCGACCCGAAAGAGCTTAAAACTGTAGCAACCAATAAGATCACAGTATTTGGGCCGTTTAAGGATCACAGCAGCCGCAGCAGCAGCGCTAGCACAACTTACTGTAACAAATTGCTCTTTACTAACTTATTTGGTGTTTATTAACTTTATCCACATGGTATTAAAGATCACCTCCATGACAAGGAAGAAAAGGCTTTCATTCAAATTAAGCTAATTTCAGAACATTTTGAACACCAATATTACATGAGCTTGCCCCAATTCTTCATTAGAAGTGCACCTTCTGTCGTTCACTGCAAGTCCACCACCCAACCACTTGAAGTAAAACTTGAAGTTTGTTTAGTTCTCCGCTTTCTTCAACTTTATTATCGCTTACAATGTTTGTGCCGCGAGTATTGTCTAAAGCTGTTATGGGACAGTTTTCATGTCGTATTGTGTGCAAACAAAGTGGCCAACTTCAGGTGTATTGGTTCGCATACTTTTGTTCTGTAAATTGAGTTTGAGAGTTTGAAAAAAGTTATGCTTGTTTCGCCTTCCATGTATGTTTTTACTCTCGGATAAAAATTGGCTTTATGAATAAGACGATTCCAACCTATAATGCCTTTTAGGTAACAAATAGCTGTGCTTATTCTGTTTGTCGTCATCTTAAAATTCAAACCTACGACTTCTGTTTTTCAAAGAATAATTATGACGTCGGTTTAAAAAAAAAAGGAAAATCGTTGCGAACCAAACCACAAAATGATGCTCTTATTTTATTAACGAGGGTTGTACGCTTTTAAGCTTTACCATTTTCTAAGAATTTCTCCTATCCTTTACCTCGTACCTTGAATGAGCGCTCAGTGGATACAAAAGTTTAAACTCACGTTCGTAAACAAAACCACTTTACAATTTCCGGAACCTATAAGCCATACAAATACACACATCAAAAATGTTTGTGAATTTACTAGCATAAGCCGACATATTTTTTTTATTTTATGGAAAAGCAACTGAACCGTTTTATATTCTGAATCTATAATTTTAAATAATTTATCTAAAAAGAAAAATAAATCATAATATAATTTACCGTAACAAAAATGATTTCGACTTTTACACGCACAACGCATTTTTTTTTTATGTAGGTATGTATGCGTTCTATGTGGAAATCAAATTCGTGGCACGTAGCGTTATAGTCAATCTCCCATGCCGCCAATATCAGTACCGATTCCTCAAAACTGGTTATCAAATACTACAATACCGATACCAATACCAGTCCAAAATTAATAATAGATACTACACAAATGAGAAGCAAACATTTCACACGGAACACGAGGACTGCTCGGCTCGAACCCGTAAGTCCTCGGCCGGTCCTGTAATCCACCGCAAGAGGATTGCCGGCGCTTTGACCAGCCACCTTTATGACACGGCACAATTTAAGAACGACTTCCAGCGACGACTTCTTGCGGCTTCCGAGACTATTGGAAGTTTTTGAACAAGTTTTGGTGACGAAAAATCTTTTTTTCGTGTAGTCGAGAAAGACAGCTAGGGAAACAAGTGCCAAATGAAAGTGCTTTGAGAAATAGACTCCTAGACTATATCCAAAAACATACTAAACATATTACAGCTAACTATTTTCCTTCGGTATTCACCACATTATATCTGATTTTTTACTTTTCAAGAAAGTAAATAGCACTGGCACACCAGAAAGCTCTATTGGCTTAGGAACTCGAGTTAGAGTATAGTGTGGTTGTGGCTTCAAAATAGTAATCTCAAGAAGTATTGTACTTACTACAAAAGAAAAATGATACGATATTTTTTTTAATAAACTGCCCTTGTAGTTGTTAGTACCTAGTTATTTCAGTGTCGTTAACAGTGTAAACAACCGCTTATCTCTTGTGCCTCAAATTATATACATCCTTAGTCTAAGACGCCCGTGCGTAATTTAGGGATTATTAAGGCTTCCGACAAGTGTTCACGACCCAACGTTTTAGATACTACTGATAAGTTATTATATAAATTGTGTATTATTGGTCTGTGTAGATGTCACGAGTGTCGTGAACGCAATAAAAATAGTGCCCTAATTTATTTTCTCAGAATAGAAGTTGTCGAATTTTGTAAACAATCGTACAAGAGTTATTTGGATTGTTAAATTAATAATAAAATGAACTTCTATTTATATCTTGGGTGTTGTACAAACATTGAAACTCACACCTAGACCCGGAATAAATGGTAGATCAAGTAATAGTTCAGGGCGGGTCTAACTCGTGACACGCAGCGAAGCAGATGATCGCTTTGCTACAGAAAACAAAAAAGGAACCTCGTATTTATTCTGTTTCGGTACATCAATTGCCACCTCAAACCATGAGTGTTGAAAGCCCCAATCCTCAAGAGAATTATTCACAAACGAATCAGAGCCACCCAGAGGATTCATTTACTCTTTCCAGGAAAAATAAAATGTTTCACATTTAGAATTTTCCAACACGACTTTAATTATTCCGCTTTCGTTTTGTATTCTAAAGTAAATGTCAAAAGTCCAAAAGTGTTACGTGCCAGCACGCCGAAAAAAAGAACAAAGGAAAATTCAACACTTCACTCGTAACTGTCCAAAAAGTTTCAATTCAATTCTAACTCAAAAAGGAGGTCAACTATTCGCATAACTGGACAGCGACACTCACACGAAATAACTTCACGATGAGTGCATCGATTGCTCTTTTTGTTTGAACCGCGATTCGAACGTTTTGAACTATCGGAACGATGTAACGCGCCATAGCGTGCATTTTATAAACACATTCTGTTTGTTGCAAAATGGTATCGAATATGAATGATGCGATGTCTTCAAGAAGAAAGTTAGATCACAAAGCTCACTCAACTACGATGAAATAGTACAAGAACTTTTCATTGCGTGAAAATATAAACTCTAAAAACCGGCCAAGTGCGAGTTGGACTCGCCCATGAAGGGTTCCGTAGTAGCAAGCATAGATTAGGGATAAATTATATTGAGTTTAGAAAGTAATATACACAAACAATAAAAATAACTTTGTTTTTCATAGTGTTTGTATGAATGGCAAAGTTATATTTGCGGTTTTTGAAAATGTACTATATCTCAAAAACTGCTAACTGTATCTCATCCAAACTAATTTTTGTTGGAAGTTTTTGTTGAGGTCTACATTATATATTTTTTTTTAGTTTTATCATTCTCTTATTTTAGAAGTTACAGGGGGGGGGGACACATTTTACCACTTTGGATGACTCATCCCGTGCAAACTGTTCAGTTTAGAAAAAAATGATTTTAGTAACCACAATATAATTTTTAAAGACCTATCTATAGATACCCCACACGTATGGGTTGGTGAAAAAAAAAATTTGAGTTTCAATTCTTTGTATGGGGGGCACCCCCAAAATTTGTTTTGTTTTTATTTTTGTATGAAAATCCTAATGCGGTTCACATAATACATCTACTTACCAAGTTTCAACAGGATAGCTCTTATACTTTACAAAACGTGGCTGTGACATACGGACAGACAGACAGACATGACGAATCTATAAGGGTTCCGTTTTTGCCATTTGGCTACGGAACCCTAAAAATGCGAGCCACCAAGATCCGAATCCTCTTTATTATTGGATTTGTCGGTGGACCATGTGGGTTAGTTTAGATTTGAATGTAAACCTATCAATAAAATTATAATAATGCGAGGTAAACGTTTAATTACAATGCAATTTCTGTCCTCAACCAATACCAATCACTTCAGGCTCATCCAAACTACTTCAGCACCAAGTTCTCGGCTAAATACCCATGTAACTAATTAATATATCTTGGTAGAGGGCAGTAATTGAGTTTGGAAGGCGTCCAGCGCTGGCAATCACGTAGGAACACTGATCGCCTGATTGATAAAAAATAGTGTGAGACTCTTGGATCAACGTGTCTGATACTTCTGTGAGCCTAGTACTTATTTGCTACTTTTCTTAGGTGAACATCTACAGATTAATGTATCAATCTACTTACAAGATGATGGACTAAATCCATACTGATATTATAAAGTTGAAGGGTTGGTCTGGTTGAACGCGCTACTCTCAGGAACTACCGGTTTTAATTTAAAATTATTTTTGTATTAACTAAGGAAGGTGAAAGTTAAGGCCAAAAATACTACAAAAAGTTGTCATGCCCAGCAACACGAAAACGAAGTAGAAGGGAAATCCCTTCATTCATTAAATAATGAATTAGTGAATACAAAGAAAAAGTTTAACCCGAATTTCATGTCATGTCACACTAGCGTAATGTAACGCGAATTCTAGGTATGGACGGCACCGCGAGCATTCATGTAACGCTCGCGGCTGATCCATCGCCTGTCGGTTTTTGCGCGAACACAAAAGCGCACGCAGTATTCGCGTTCTCATTTCGCTTTGAGTTTGTGTGCCGTCCACACTGTTGATGCATATTACACGTAATCGTTAGATTCGCGTTACACCAATCAGGACCCGGCTTAATATGTTGTGGGCCTCATCTAAATATATGTCGCAGTAAAATGAGGAAATCAGAGATTTCACGATATCCCTAGGGATTTTACGAATTTCCGGCAGATGTGGAATATTCTTATTTATGTTTACGTCTTCTTACTAAAATAATTTAGTGATATGACAAAACACCAAACTAAATCTAGTAAAATGTCAGAAAAGTCGCCGGAGCACCGTTTCGCGGTGCTCCTATTTCTGGGTGGTTTAAAAAAAATAACCTAACCTGCCCGAGTCTGGGTGCCCCCAGTCGTTTATACGACATTTTTTATTTCTCTGTGCCCCTTTTCGTACACTCCTACTTAAATACCAGCTAAACAACTTTGGATTTGAACGAGAAAAAGACGGACTTCATTGACACCCCAAGGTTCGGTTTGGTTAGGTTCATTTAAACCCTGTAGACAGAAAATTATCAACAGTATTCTTTATTTCACAACATTTAGTTAAATGAAATGACATATCTCTGACTTTATGTTTAGTATTTTGTCATATCACTAGATACTTTTAGTAAGAAGACGTAATAAACAAGAATATTCCACATCTACCCGGATTTCGTGATATCCCTAGGGATTTCGTGAAATCCCTGATTTCTTCATCTCCCTGCGACACATATAAAACTCAAAGGTGACTGACTGACATAGTGATCTATCAACGCACAGCCCAAACCACTGGACGGAGCGGGCTGAAATTTGGCATGCAGGTAGATGTTATGACGTAGGCATCCGCTAAAAAGCTTTTTGATCAATTCTACCCCCAAGGGGATAAAATAGGGGATGAAAGTTTATATGAAACGGTAAATTTTAAACCGATCGGGCTGAGACTTTGCATGCATAAAGCTACTGTGACGTTGGCGGATGCCAAAAACCTTTCTTAGGGGATCCTAAGAGGATAAAATTGGGGATGAAAGTTTGTATAAATCTTCATAGAATTTTGACTGATTACGCGATCGAAGCCGTGGGCAAAAGCTAGTTACACAATAATATTTTATTAAACGATAAAACTTTGATTCTAATTCATGAATCATATAAACCCCTAGTCACGGTTCTGCAGCTAAAAACAATTGCGACCCCTTCAACTCCTCGTAACTAAGTACCCACTAAACTGCCACTATCCTCAAAGAAACTAGTCTCCACGACATTACTCCCCTTTATTAGAACCTCCTCAATCACGGGTTATACGCTTTCCTACAAATAAGATGGTCCTCTTCTCCTAAGGATGCCAGTTTTTAGGGTTCCATACCAAAATGGTAAAACTGGTGGATGCCTATTACTAAGATTTTGCTGTCCGTCCTTCTGTCTGCCTGTTAGTCTGTCTGTCTTACACCAGGCTATAACTCATGAACTGTTATAGTTCGACAGTTGAATTTTTTTACACATATTGTTTTTCTGTTGCCACTATAACAAGAAATGCCTACTAAAAACAGAATAAAATTCCAATTTTATTTAGATAAAAATATTTCCCCATATAAAAGACGTCATGTTATTTTGCCGTGTTTTGGTCCTCGTGTCCGCAAGGATTGAGACTTCCGTAATTGTAGCCTAACAAACGGACTCTTTGTTTGATGTTGATCGCATTTGTGAACTTGTTTCAGAACTGAAAGTTGTTGTTCAGTAACAAAGGAGGAGTTAAGACTTAACTTTTTGGGCTTTGCTTGTAGGATTATATTAAATTGATAATGAAGGAATTTAGTTTGTTTTTCTTTTTTTACATGCAACCGTTAATCATTAAGCTGACCCGTTTTTATTACAGACGTGACAATGCTTCCTCTTTTTCCCCACTCATCCTGCAAATTCCAGGAGGAGCTTCTTACTAGTCAAACAAAATGTGTGTAGTCCAATCGACAAGAATATCAGAAAAATACTTTCTATAGCGCTTTGAACATAAAATATAGAATATAAAATCTGTCTGACATTCACAACATGACAACAGCATATTTACCTGTATCGTAACTATATTCTGTATATCCGTTCACAACAAGACTAGCCGATTTCCAACTAGATTTTCCTCTGAAACGAACTCCCGCGTGAAAACTTTCAGATATTTTTATAACTTTAAAGTTGTTTCTATCTTAGATTACGTTTCAAAACAATTCTTCTTCAAGATTTCAGCTGCGAAGTGGACACTTGATTCGGGATTGAATTCTTCACTACCCAACAATTCTCACTGGGATCACAGATCATATAAAGAAGTGAGATATGGCAAATTGTTCATACATCAGCACAAAAATTCAATATTCTTATTAATCACACATTTTATGGTTGTAATCACTGCTCGGACACGGACAGGTGTACAAGACTAACGTCTTTTTTTATCGTGGTAAAATCATCAAAAGAGTCCTCCCACCCGCGGCGGGTTGAGAAGGACTGTCAGACTTCTACTGACTAAAATTCACGGTGATCCTTCAATAGCCCTTTGCGTTCCAGGGACGCGTATCTGATGATGGCCCTCTAAGGGGGGCTACGTCAGGAGACTAACGTCTAAAATTCAGATAGGATTCAATAGCGTAGTTGTTGAGCATTGGGCTGTTGCACTGCATGTCTCTGATTCAATCCCTGTACGCGACTAGTTTTTGTATGGCTAATGGCTAGTTGTTCCAAGTCAGGCTGTTTAAGTATGCGTTAAATGTTTAATAAAGTACTCAAAATACAGAAATAAATATTTGTATAGAACAACATAACAAACCAAGAATGATATAAAATTGTCTCAGCCAAAACATCGCAAGGCCACCCGTCTGGGTTCTTTCATATTTCCAGAAAATATTACTTGTATCTAAAAATTTTTCACTATGCACAATTTTTCACAGAAAGCAGATATTTATTAAATCGACGCTCGATACAGATTTTTCCAACTTCCATCGCCTGGCAGACTTTTATAAGTTTTGACAGCGTTTCTCAAAGTTCGCAGCGCCTTCAGACTTGTCGAGCAGAACTGAAATTGATATTATTTTACTTTTTTTCAGATTTATAGGAAGCTCATAGTTTAATAAGAAAATTAATTACAAAGTTGACATTATCTTCGTTTGGTAAACAATAACCAGAAAATATTTATACTTAACTGTTTGTAAACCTTTGACAAATACCTTATTTTGTTGTTCAAATCAAATCAAATCATTGATTTGCATAATACAGGTATAAAAGATGTTACAAATAGATATAGAGTGCACTGTATCATTACCTGATTAGATGTACAAATATTTATATAATCTTTAGGCAATCTAATTTTTCTAATAACATTACTTAATTCTTACAATAATGTTACAAAATTACAGAATTTTCCTGCTCGAAAACAAAAAGCTAAAAACAAATTCAGTATCAGTGCTTTGATTATATTATAATCAAAGTATCAGAGCTATACAAATGTCAAAGGATTCATAAAGAATGTCAAGAGAGTCACAATTATTCATGTCGTGGTCAAAAAAATTAAATTAATCATTAAATACATTAAAAATACTAGTTAACATAAAAATTAGGCCATTACATAATAGTAGTTTATGAAACTGGTACATAATGAGGGGTATTATACACGAGTGTGAGTTTAAAAAAAAGCGAAGCGAGTTTTTTAAAAGTATCACACGAGTGTGCTACTATATACTACTATGTAACTACTATTATGTAATAGCCGATCTGTAATCTGTATCGTAATGAAAAAAAAATTTATTATCACATTATTTTGTTAGAGAAATAGTGTCATAATTTAATTTTTTAATTTCATTTCGATATACTGTGTGTAAAGTACGTCATTATAAACTCGTTTTGAGTTTTGTATTTTGAATTTAACGATAGGAGAGTAGATAAAAGTTATTACTGCATGTCACACTACTTGCTAGTATAAGTATGTATCTCTATATCTTTATCCTGTAAGTATTCCTTGACACTGTAATAACATTTATTTATTAGGAGTTTGTGTATCTTCGACTACGATACTTAAGGAGCTATAATTAGGCAGAAATGTTAGCAACACACCATTTCATGTGCTTTCAATCACAGAAATCATGTATTTGAAAATTGAAAATTTTGGTAACGAAAATGGCACGTTATTTGCTTGACGTTTTCAGAATGCCATGCATGCTAGCCGCTATGTAACCGGTCTGACATATCCCATACAATTTCATACTTTACAACCGTTGCGGGCTCACACACATTATTGCTTATTGAGTTTTGAATCTGTGAATTATCAAGCTAGGGCACTAATTTTTCGCCCGGAGGACACGGTGAAGCATACGGTGCAGGACTGCCCCGCTTGGGAAGAGCACCGCCGTGTCCTCTCCGCGGCTATAGGCGGAGACCTCTCGCGCCCGGCATTGGTCGAGGCCATGCTGCGGGGCGAGACGGAGTGGGAAGCTTTCGCCTCCTTCTGCGAAGCAGTCATGCTCGCGAAGGAGGAGGCGGGCCGCGTGAGGGAAAGGATAGCGTCCTCCCTCCACCCCAGCCGCAGTGGGCCACCTGTGATTGGTGAATTTCAGTCAGTACGAGTCTGACAGTCACTCCCGCCCTGTCCTGGACTCAGTTGGTGTTTTTTTTTTTAAAATAGGGCACTTCTTTAGAGCTCGCGAAACGGTTATTCAAGCTTTTGAACTTGCGTGTTATTATGTTTTTATCATAGAACGTGAAAGTATCCATATTTTTGCAAATACACTCATTATACTAAAAAATAACAACCTGATACTATTTTATTATTCTACTTCAAAAACCAAAGAGTCGTCTACTCACAAAAAATATATAAAAATGCTCAAATAAAAATTTACGGCACTGCGTAAAGAGACAGGATACGGTAAAATTGTAACCTTTAAACACAATTTTATACGGTTCCGAAAGAACTTTTATATAAAAAGGGAATGTTGAATTAGAAAAGAGACATTTCTGTTTATTCGTCAGGTAGGTTCGAGTATCAGGAACCGACGTAAATATTTTATTAGTGGCTATAAAATATAAATATTTTACGGTGTCGCGAAGTGGTGTCGGTATAAAAAGTGCAATAAACTCGGTGACACGTTTCCTATATTATTGACGTCTATGTGGATCTACTATGTAGGAACTGCATAGGAACTCTTCTTGATTTTGAGATTTTCCTAATGGCAAATAAATTTATTATATCCTCAGAAAGTTACTAAGAAGAATTTCACACTCATACCACATTCGAATAAGAGATAAATTGATTTTTACGCTTCCGATATGCTTTGTGCATACTCTCCTCTGGATTGCACCACATAATTATATTTTGACGAAAGCTCAGAAATTCGAGACTTTTATTTAAAAAATATCTCGTCTAATCAAAACTCGTATTTCCCTACATTGTGCCAGTTATTACTAAGAATAACTAAGTTTATCACTAGATTGGGATGCCATCAAGTCATGATCATCAACATTTTCAGCCCTATCCCAATTTACTTAGGGTCAGCGCAGCATCTTCTTACAATATAACAACTTGTCGTCCCCACGTAGCGAGCACAACTGCAAGTACAAGTCCCCTAAAACGTAACCCGTGGTTCACGCCGGCCACTCTTCACGCTGCTTTATGGTCGGGGGTGGGCAGACAAGCAGCTATTACCATAAATACTGACACACTATCTCGATTTTATGTAGCAGGAGATTAATCATGATAAATGATGGCGGGTGAGACTAGTGTGTTTTGATGTTTTGCAGAGCTTCCGAACTAGTGGCGCACCTAATTATATTACTTTCGGGTAATTACATTAGCTATCAATTAATTTACCTATTTATAATTTACTGGAACTACGTACACCGCATTTATATTTTACATTTTAATGGCGCACGCTGTGTTTATTTATTTATGTATACATAGAAATTAACAAACTGCAAAATAGCATAAACGTACTGTTCGCTGTACTGTTCGGGAAATAGACTCAGTATTTTTTTGGTTTTTAGTCATTTCGTGTGCACTTAAAAATAATGTACGTATATTTAATCATTTTCACAAAATCACTAATGCTTATGGGAATTACTTGATCCAAACAGCACAACACAAAAACATCACAACCAAAAGGTAATAAAGATACTTTCAGATTTGCAGAAACAGCTAAAAATATCATGACCTCGCTTCTCATAGTCGCAAGCAGCAATACCAGCCACATTGACACTAATTACCACTCATTAAGCGCTGCCGTATCTCGCACCTAAAATTCCATACAAACGTACCTATTTCCGTAACCAACATTACTGAAAGAAAGTAAGACAACCTCGTTAGCGAGCGAACAAATTTGCGAACGAGACGAAGGAAGTTGAGCTCTATGCGATGCTATAACTCAACTGAGGGATGATATAAATCATCGCATGAGTTTCGGCAGCTATTTATTGAGAGCGTGGCTTGTGATGGGGAAATTCGCTGGTATTATACGATTTGGGAGCTGATCTCTAAATAAATCAACAAGCCGTATGGGACAAAACCTCATGCTTATGTGCTTTGTCAAAAAAAGAGACCTCTGGACTTTTTTTGGTATGAGAGTTATGACTTACTGGTACGTAAAATATGAGCAAAGCAGTGAAGAAACGCTGTGTTGGTAGGTGAGAATATTTCATCTTGCAAAGAAGAATCAGCAAGCGAAGGCTCAGACTTAAAACCCGTCGGAATGTGAGGCTTATTATTATTACAAACTGTTTCAGCACTAACACACTAAACACACTAAGTGTAAATGAAACAACGCAAGGAAACGAACCATCCACAACGGAACAAGAAATTAATTACAGTAAACTGTCATGGCGACGCACAACATTCTAAGCTGAAATCTCACAAATATAAAGGGAAAATTGTTTTCGCTCCTGAAAACTGCAATTGTACGTTCCACGACTTGAAGTGCACGATTTAGTTAAAATGTTACAGCTAACATGACATTACGAATATAAAATTGTGTTATACTCGTACGAATTTCATTTGCAAGTACGAATGTAAAGAAATTGAATGAGTCTACGAAGTGCTGCTTGAATTCATGACAACCTGGTACTTATTAAATGAAATTTAGTAAAACGTGGAGGTCTTGAGAATGTCATGAATGGTTTAATGACTGTAAATGTGTTAGAATGAAAACGTGTTGTGTTATTACTTAGAACGCGACAGGTTGGAGACGGTGGAGGGAAGCGCCTAAAGTCTATTTGACTGCTACCTGAAGTCCTTAGAAGATGTAATTAGAAATTCAGCGAAACAATATAGTCTTGTGATGAACACCACAATATGAACTATTCCAAAAAGGTGGCATTTTCGCATAATGTTTCTACTCCAGAATTTCAAATTAGTGTCAAGATCGTTGATTACAAATTATCCGTGCCAGTATCTATACTTGATTGATTCAATAAGAAATGTTGAAAAGTTTTTTAGAAATAAAAAATAAGTCATTCCATTCATTTAATACGTAAGGAAAAATACCCAGAAAAGCTATTAAAAATATACAAAACTAGCACGATTAGTCTAAAAAGAGAAATTCAAAGAAATAAGGTGTGAAAATAGCTCTGTCGTGTAGTATTTGTCGATGGAATCGAACAATCTGCTCGTTGCACTGCCGTCGACAATCTGATCTGCGACTCGATAACTAAATAACACTGAATGTACAAGTGTACCGGAACTCTGAGAGAAATTGATACAGTTTCCAGAAATACGAGTATACACGGAATTTTATCAGGGTGTACTTTTGAAAGTTCCAGACGAACTAGCCCGTAAACATGGCAGATTTTTTTTATTTTTAAGGTCAATTAATGTCAATTACTTAATTTCAGGTAATGTGTGTAGTTCCCCGGAGAGTCAGGTAAATATACGACTGTTCTTGTATCTATCATAGAGTACACCCACGTTTCGCTTGATAAATTAAAAATATGAGGACGTTATTATTTTTATCATGATTTTGTTGGAGCATTGAATTTTATTATTAATCAAATTCCGAGAAAGGATTCAAATCTAAAAATCCATCTCTTGTAGTTGACAATAAGCAGACAGAACTTTATACGCAATACACGTTTCCAAACATAACGAACGTGACACTAAATATTACTGTATACCTCAGTTGAGATAACAAGTTACGGTTGTTGTAAGACAAACTATCCGCTTCCAAACACCAATTAGAACCAACAACACAACAACTTTATTATTAAGTAGTGTGAGCTACTTAGCCCACTGTAGCCCGAAGCCCGGGCAATGGGCGATGGGCATCCCAATCGTGGAGGCTACATTTTTTTATCACTTCATCTAGATTAAATATTCAGTGGAAGGCGTAAAAACCGCGCGCCCTGTAACTACTGCTGAAAAGTTGGTGGTGCACTGAGAGACGATGTAAAGAAAAGAAAATCCTCACGTAACTTAAACCATGTCTATAATTTTTTTCATCACCACTGCTCTCAAAACGGTGAAGGAAAACATCGTGAGTGAATATTATTCTATTCTATTCACATTTCGTTTTTGTTAACTTACGCTGGTTACACCGTGGATTTTAGTCAGTACGAGTCTGACAGTTCCTCCTACCCTGCCCTGGGTAGGAGATTTAATTTCATTGATGATTTTAACATGTAAAAAAAAAGAAAAAAAAAACTTACGCCGGTTGCAAATACTACACACCTAATCTTTCTGAAGAACATTAATGTACGAATGAAAATAGAACGTAGTAAAATAAACATTTTCGATGTTTCCTCGATTACCCAGTGTGTATCACTATTCCAATATAGGCTATTAGAAGGCGTGAAGGTATCGGGGGTAGGCAGTAAAGCAAGTTTACGAGTGGCGTGTACAATGAGAGTCCCTATGAATTCGCAACGTATTGGGCTGCGAACAATTCCGATACACCTTCATTTTTAAATGAACTTTCTTTGTTAATAGGAGTTGTTCTTTACATACCTAAGAGACGTACGACGTAGACGAATGGGATATTCCAAAATAATACAGTTATTATTCGTATAGGTAGTTGGGAAGAAGAAAACGCGTTATGCCGTGCCAAGTAAAATGGGATAAGGGCATCAAGATGATGATGATGAATAATTGGGCTCCAATAGAAAAGGTGCATGATTTTATAAGCGCCATTTTGATGTTACGAAACCTTTCATAAATGTTGAACATTGGGACATTTGCTATACCTACGGGATATAATTTGCTAAAATGTTATTTAATGTAATTTTTTGCATTTGTAACTTATAACATCGTCCTGAATAATGATCATAAATTAATTTAAACTTAGAATTTGTCTAGGTAGAAGATATCCATTAACCTCTGTAAAATCTTGAGCACGTGAAAAGCGTCAAAAGAACTTACACGTGTCGGCTTAAGCACATAAAGTCCTTAAACCCTTTTCGGTTCCGAAGAAAATTAAATCAGATTACTCGCTATAAAATTCTAGGGATTTAAAAATAATAAAATAATTGTAAGACAAAGAACTGCGCTTCACTGTCGATCACATCTTTGCTTTATCCATTCCCAAATTAAAAATCCATCACATGAATGTTAAATGGAAACCTACCTTATTGTGTTTATTAGTCTGCCATTTAAGTATCATTAAAATTTGATATTAAAAATGTAATAGGTAACAACAGAACATCCGTTGAAGAAGAACACTTAGCAAACGGAGCAAATAGAAACATTAAGCCAAAATGCAAGCTGGTGACAGCTGTGATCGATCACGAACAAGACGAAGATAAACTATTTGCAATAAACACAAGCAACTGCTGCATATCTAAATTCAGTTTCAGATTCAATTGGAGCTGTTATTCTGGCAATAATAGAGATCCTTGCGGAGGACTCATCTAGAGAAAAATCGTCAACATGACGACATGCAGACAATCTTCGCTGAATGATCGGTGGCAGTTAGAATGAATTGCATTTTGATTATAGTACTGCTAAAGGATGCAGATGGAGCAAACATGTGCTAGAGTGGAGACCGCGAACGGGCAAACGCAGTGAAGGACGCCCTGCTGCAAGATTGGGTCGATGATTTAAGGAAGGTGGCTGGCAGTGGATGGATGCGGGCTGCCCAGGATCGGGATGGTTGGCGCTCTTTGGGGGAGGCTTACGTTCAGCAGTGGACGGCAATAGGCTGATAATATATACTGCTAAATGTTGATGAAAACGTGATAATTAATTGATACTCATACTGTTCCCAATACTGGAACACAGACTTCGTCTTGTGTCTTTGATTTATCATCATTATTCTACCCGTACCAGGCCTGTCTCACTCCGCGGTGTAGGCATAAAACTGCAAGTAGTTGCGGGGCCATTATGTCGTGGCTCATTCACTACGGCTGCCACGCGCCACCCGTGACGCACGCGCTCCGTCTCCTTAATATTTTTGTTACGTTACGTGTAGTTACGCACAACTTTCTTGCTTTAGGTGCTTTTGGTAAATTAATAACACAATATTAATATGAAGAAAAAAATATATAGTACATATTTAGTAATGATCAACAAAATTATCTCCCTGCTTGTGAAGTATGGGCTTAACTGATCATGATACCTAATCATGAGGTTACAAGTTTGGAAATGAGGCGAGATACTAATTGGGGGGGGGGGGTGAGCCTACTGGACGACCAAGATAAAAAGACGACACTCTCACTCACCTTAAGCTGAGTACTAAGAATTAAGATCGGTAGAAAGTAGAAAGATGTTTGCGTTGTTGTTTAAAAGTTCTAACTCAGAAAATGGCCACACTACGCATTCAAGGTCAGCGGTCGTAATTCGCTGCGCCACTTTTTTACCTACCTACAAAGACACGCAACGCAGGGCCTGTGACAGTATGCGATAGTAATTGGTCGGTTACTAGGTTGAGTGCAAAATAATAAGGACTGGCTATTTTGCCATAGACGATAAAAATCTTTTAAATATTATTCTTTTTTTTTTGTAAGATAAATGTTCAAAAATATAACAATAATAGGTATAAAAGATAATATTATTATAAATATTATTCCTCACGTAAGGTGCCGTAGGTACCTACTTTTATCATTCTGTGCTAACAATTTATTTATTTATTTTTATTTTTATAGGTATTTATGGTAATAATGTAATTTAGCAAATGCATAAAATACGCATAGGTATCTACCTATTTGTGCCTAAACTCGCAAGTCGCAACCCTATTGAGCTTGACCCGTAGTAACCTTTTAATGTCGTTGGAGTCAGATAAACCAAAATAAACTCTCGGGCGTAACCATTCAGTACATTTTTGCTTGCGCACGGGAAGTTTAGGCTATTATAAAAGTAGGTGGGCGGTACGGCTGCCAGTTAAAATGTACTTTATTCTCTCGTATATAGATTTTACATTTGTTTGATTTTTTTTTGGAGTAGTCCTTCTGTACGTATAGTACTATTAATTATTCTGTGCCCGTACCGAATACAATTTGGGAGTTGCAGTTACGCTCATCATTTCTTCATCCGTGCTTATCTATAACTCGTCAACGTGTCGTCGTGTTTGTGTATGGGATTTTCTATGTTTATAAACGCACCCACGAAACAGGAGAAATTCATAGAGTGGGGCAACGTTAATGAAAAAAAAATCCTATCTTTGGTCTTCATGGGCATGCGGGCGGCGAGTAATGGACGACTCGCTGTCCGACCATGGACCATGCCCGGGTCGACGGCGGCGCGTTGTGTTCCACGCGTGCCTCAAAGAGCGTCAGCATAATGACGGGGGGAGGGCCAAGGCCTGCCGGGGTCGCGGGACACACGTATACCGCGACCCCGGTACACAAAGGGCTACTGAAGGACACCGTGGATTTTAGTCAGTACAAGTCTGACAGTCCCTCCCGCCCTGCCCTGGGTGGGAGGACTCATTTGATGATTTTACCACGATAAAAAAAATCTTTGGTCTTCATGCCGGCTTCGACGTTACAGGTAAATTGAATTTGTAGGTAGCGTGACATTTAAACTGAATACGTAAAGTCGAAAAACCCTTATTCCGACAAATTCTTGGTATTTTTAGGTGATGGTAACGATATAACATCAGGTGGCATTTGGCGTGTTTACCAAACCTATCACATAAAAAGAAAGTTCAGCAATTCTGCTAAACGATGCGCGAAATTTCGGGCTTTAATCCCCAATACATGTCGAGATCTGTTGTATTTAAGGTTTTAAGCCACTTACGGAGGCTTCAAGAGAACATTACAGCAGCAAACGGCGGTAACTGCGGTGTAAACACACTGTAACGGCCACGAGACGTCACTCCTGCCACTACGCTCTATTGACGCGCTGGCGTGAGGCCAAATACTTCCAAATGCTTGCACAGCTGCCTCGAAAAACTTTCAACCTTATTGCAAGGAAGGAAGGGAACTTTGAAGCACAATAATAATTTTGTTCGTGCGGTCAGCATGACCAATTTATTTTTGCAGTTCACTGCACCCGAATTTCAACTGTGTGCGGAAACAATAAGGTTCAGTCTTATAAGCCAAAAATAGATAGTGTTGGTTATTGCTGGGTGATAGTAACGGTAACGGGAAAAGGCTTAAGGGTCGTCTGGGGTGAGATGTTCAGTTTTTTTACACGTTACATGCAAAAATGAAGCGATACTTTAAGAGAGGCATCTGGTTTTATTGTAGTTCTATTCTAGAGTGATAAGGTTGAGAATCGGTTGTTGAAAACGGATTGTTGAACAGCCATAGTCATGAATTATGTTATAGTAGACGTTCCAAATGGCTGATAATAATATTGTGTCCAAATAGCAATCCTTCTAGAATGAAGACCAGTGACCCCGAATGACCGCTATTGACCAAAATGATTTTAATATTATTATTGAATTTGATATTATTAGTTATCAGATAGAAGTTATATGAAATGAATGTATCAATACTGTACGTAACAAATACTGGACATTGTTTACTCATCGTTCTATAAATGGAGTAGATTCCAAGAATGATAAATAGTATGGGACCGGCTGAGTAAATACATCCGGCTCTGTACACAAGTAAACAGAACTAAATACATAATCTATTATTTATTTATTACAGAAAAGCTAGACTTGTTTTTTCTAAAAGAAAAGTGAGCATGGAACATACCCCTTTTTTGAGTGACAAACCATTAAATGAGTAGAAAGGAATATCGGAATATTACTGACTGGGGAGGTATTACAACGTCTTAAAACCAGGCTTGTTACGGCGAGTGAAAGTGACACAGCTATACAAGTCGTCTAGCGCCATCTCGTTCACTCACTGAAACAAGCCTGGTTTTAAGACTTTGTAATACTCCCCCTGTTCCTACAGCTTTTACCATAATTAAAAAAACGAAATAAGTTTGTAATAATAATAAATAATATTTCACAACTATCACATAACGCCATCTAGTCCCAAGCTAAGCAGAGCTTGTGTTATGTGTACTAGAGAACTGATAAACATACTTATATATTTCTAAATACATAAATATTATAGATAAATTACACTCAGACACAGAACGGGGTGGGTGGGAATCGAACCCACGACATCCGGCATAGCAGTCAGGGTCACTAACCACTAGACCAACAGGCCTGTCTAGAGTGACAGATAATTATGTCGAAGGTCTATTATAGACCTTCGACATAATTATCTGTCACTAGACGGTGAGAGTTAGATAAGAGAGTATACCTGTGTTGAATGTGTTTACACTTACTCCTACACTAGTCTTCGCTGAAATTGATCGGCTAGCCAGAATTCAGCCAGGCAGATTACTTAAACCATGTAGTACCATATAATATGGTCAAGTTTCAAGGTTTGTATGATGTTAAAAAGTTTTCGGAAAAGCCGACAGGTAGGTCAATGAACTCGTATTTAACCAGGGCGAGCCACTAGTTATTGATATTATAAAAATATTTTTGCTATGTTGTATTCCTTCTGTAAAGCACCGCAACCCAAGTCACATTCAAAAGCAAACAAGTCCACAAACAAGCTATTGTATTATTTAGTTTAAAAACAAAAGGCAGTGGAAGACAAAGACGAATCACTGGGCGACGTCACGGATAGCTCCATTACCGGACAAACAGTCGCCGACGTAATCGATTTAGTTGCCTGCGCGAGCGCTGGATAAATTGATTTTAGTTTTATTACGGTGCAAGTTATGAGAAGAGGCGTTATATTGTGTCTAGAATTATTATAACAGAAATGGCTTCGTTCTGAGTCGAATTAAATGACGTCAAAGAGAAATAAGGACTTAAGGAAATAGGTTTTTGGGCCTAAGGTTTAATTAATTTTCTAATTTGTTTTAAATTCGCGTTTGACCAGCTCGCCTGATTGTTATCAATAACGTGGTCGACGGTGAAGCCTCATAACCCATTCGCTCTGGACTTTAAGACCACAATTCCACTCCTTAGCTGTGTGCATAATAAAAGTATTTTCTAAACGATTTGTACTTAGAGGACATTCACCATGTACTTATGGCGCAAAGCCGTACCTACGTCTTGTAGTCTGATAATGAAAAGGGCCTGGCGGAATCAAATTGTCCCGAAACGTAACCGATAAAATTGATTTAATAAATTATACGGAAATTATTTCATCAATAAAATTGTCTTGTTTTTGTTTTACATAAAATTAATAATTGGCAGTCAGTGCTTATAATTGCATGACCCATTTTAAACAGCAAAATAAGGAAAAGTGAGTCAAAGAATTAGTGCAGGCCATTGAACTTACTACAATAATTTACTCGCTATCCGTCTCTGTCTTACACCACACTATTCTCCAGCTAAAGTCATCGCGACGCGTTCAAGCGAAGACAGCTATCGCTCGCCGTGCAGCGAGAATTAATCTACTCGGAAACAGCGCTGAATTCTTACCTGCGATACTGGACAACAATGTCCATATACATCTAGTAGGACATGTGTGTCGAACAAACATTGAAAATTGATGGTGGGGACGCGACGTTCGGTGTATCAAATCTACGACAAAGATATTTGTCATTTGACATTTGTGTTTTGACGTAATGTGGTTTTAGATAGTAAATTTAATAAGGGTTTGCTTTTCCTTAAATATGTTATGGATACATTACACAAACTGAATGAAGTTGAGTTTATCCGTTCCCCATATCCAGTTACCGGGTGAAATAAAAACACATTGATAGACTGATTGGCGGTTTTCTAAATTCTGAATAATTGTAACAGATGTCTGAGATATCAGAACAATTGGCCAGCAACGTAACTTGTTCTCTAATATACGGAAAGTAAGAAATCCATATTATAATGAATACAAGCCGCACGAGGGAAAGCAAGATCGGGTTCTGAGTGGCTATACTGAGCTATGACGATGCATTATCATGTAGCGTTTAGTTAGATAATTCTTTGCGAATAATCTAACTAAACAAACAAACTAAATACTGAAAAAGTTTTATTCCATTCACATCTAGTGCACAACTAAACATATAAATGTTAGCTAATCTAATCCGTTTACATCGAGCTCTCGTTCAGTATTCCTGCTGCGAACTTCTGCTGCCTTAGTACCTGAGGACGTTAAGCTTCTAATGACGCTTATATTTTACTGCTAAGCGCATTACAGTATCGTGGCCAGGATTAGTTCCGCAGCAACCACTGCAATGCTGCGATCTATAGGAAAAATGTATATAAATAATAATAACATGCAAAGGATTGTATTCTAATATTGGCATTATTGCTGTACAATACGGCATTACTAAACTTAGAATTTGCATATTTCTGTTTCTTCTGTCAGTTATATTCAAGTTGCATCAAATAGACATAAAATCTTCATAACGGCCATTGCTGTTAAAAATTTCCATGCAATATTTCGTTTTCAAGACATGCTCTATCTGGAAAACCAAATTCCGTTAAGACTTTTAGCATCATGACAAGCTTCAAGCAAGCAAGTTTCAAGCAAATACGTAAGTCGTCGTTTCCTCTCAAAGCATCATTTATTCAAACCTAGTAAAGTGCAAGCCAGAACATTTGGGCACTTGAAATGACACGAGCTCCTGCATTTTGGTAAACATTACAACTATCCATATGCGGCTCAGAAATACTAAACTCGAGTACGTTGGGTGTTATGTTATGTGTCCAACACATTTTCACAAAATAAATCAATCCAAATATTATACACCTAGCTCATGCCCGTGGCATTACCCACGCAAAGTTTTGTAATTATCGCACGGGAACGTCGTACCGGGATCAAAGTATCTTATGCGTTAATCTGGGTTATAAACTATGTATTAGTGTATCAAAATAACCAACCCAAAACTAACTCCTTCCAAGTTCTCAACTGTTACAATAACAAGTCGGAGAACACAATCACGTCAACATATTTAACTAACAAAGCACTATGAAGCAAACGTATTTCAGATTTAATCTGTATTAAGTGATCCACAGCCTGATAACAATGTAAACGTCAAGATGCTCCTCTTAACTAAAGATTACCATCTACATCCTTTTCTATCTCAAAGGGGAAGACAGAGAGGACCAGCCAATCAAGTGATTGAATTGTATCGCACGCACAATAGAATGTAAATTAGATTTGGTGAATCATATTGTTCGTCTGTTTGTGTGGAGGAATATCGATAAATGATAATTCTGGAACAATAAATGGCTCGTATTTATTTGTGTGCGGATTTATTGTTTGGGCGGGTAATTGTGTTGTAATCGTTGTTGTTAGGTTGGGATTTCGGAGATTTAATTGTATACATGCCGTTCTATTAAATCGTGTCAATTGTTTCATAGAGAGACTTCATGTATTCAGGACTTAGCGCCATTTTCACAACTTTGAACTCATGTTTTATTCTGAGAGTTTAAATAATTATCTATGTTTACGTTGTGTTTTCATGGCCGTCTGAACGCGCCACGGTCAGAGTCCCACATAACGGTGGGAGGGGTTCGCATCGGCGTCGGGAGGACGATGAAGTACCTGGGACTCGTCCTCGACGGCCGGTGGAACTTCAAGGAGCACTTCCTGCGTTTGGCCCCAAGGCTGAACCGGGCGGCAGGCGCCCTCAGGCGACTCCTGCCCAACCTCAGCGGGCCAAACGCCTCCTGCCGGAGGCTGTACGCCGGTATCGTGCGGTCCATGGCCCTCTACGGGGCCCCCGTGTGGGCCCTGAGCATGCGGACGCGACCAGCGAGGCTGGTCGCATGCCAGAGGGTCATGGCTATCCGGATGATCCGAGGATACCGCACGATCGCCGGCGAATCGGCCAATCTCCTTGCCGGATTATTGCCCTGGGATCTGGAGGCGACCGCCCTCCAGCGCGTCTATGAGTGGCGCGTGGAGGCGCGGCGCCGGGGAGAATTCCCGCTGCCCCGACAAGTCGAGGCGCGGCGGGAAGAGGTCCGGCGCGATCTCAGGGCAGTATGGAGGGAACGACTGTCGCAACCGAGGTTCGGGCACGCCGCAATCGCGGCGGTAAGACCCCTCTTTGAGGAGTGGCTGGAAAGGCGTCACGGCGTCCTGACCTATCGGATGACGCAGGTCCTCACCGGACACGGATGTTTCGGGAGGTACCTGTGTCGGATGGGGAAGGAAGAAACGCCGGGGTGTCACCATTGCGAAGATCGCCCGGAGGACACAGTAGAGCATACGGTGCAAGACTGCCCCGCTTGGGCAGAGCACCGCCGTGTCCTCACGGCAGCGATAGGCGGAGACCTCTCGCGCCCGGCATTGGTCGAGGCCATGCTGCGGGGCGAGACGGAGTGGGAAGCGGTCGCCTCCTTCTGCGAAGCAGTAATGCTCGTTAAGGAGGAGGCGGGCCGTGAGAGAGAGAGGACAGCGTCCTCCCTCCGCCCCACCCGCAATGGTAGACGCCCACGGCGTCGGACGTCGCAAGACGATCTCCGGCCACCGTAGGCGCGGGCATGCGGGCGGCGAGTAAAGGGCAACTCGCCGCCCGGACATGGACCATGCCCGGGTCGACGGCGCGTTGTGTTCCACGCGCGCCTCAAAGAGCGTCAGCACGATGACGGGGCCCCGCCCAAGAGGGCCAAAGCCTGCCGGGGTCGCGGGACTTATCTCATTACCGTGACCCCGGGACATAACGGGCTATTGAAGGACACCGTGGATTTTAGTCAGTACAAGTCTGACAGTCCCTCCCGCCCTGCCCGGGGTGGGAGGACTCATTTGATGATTTTACCACGCTAAAAAAAAAAAAAAAAAAAAAAAAAAATCTATGTTTACGTGTTAAGAACATAGGTTCTTTGGTAATACTGAAACGAAACAACATCACCCTGAAAAAGTCATGTTATGGCGGGCTATCTATCATGAGTTTTCAGTTTTTGTGACGTAAAGTAAACTGGAACTTTGACGTTAATTTGATGGAAAAAATAGTTCCTCGTTCGTACACTAGAAGCGCTTTTTCAATTGTCCATACAATAAACGCAGTAAATACTTCAAGTACGCTGTAAATAAAATACAGAAATCTCGTGATAAGGCCGTCGGACTCGGCTATGGAAGGTTTCAATTCTATTTATTCTTCCTTGATGTATTTCAATACAGGAGCATTTTTAAAGGAAATGTAAATGTCTTTCATAATTTTCTCAAAAACTCTTTTTAAAAACCATTGGATTTTGGTTCTTCACTTCCTATAAACAGCCATCAATTCATTTTTAACACGAACCATCTGTAAACCTGGTCAGCAATAAATAGCAATACATCCACAATACAGTATTATCACCCAATTGCAGAACAATCTCACATCATAATCGGAACGTGCCTTAAATGCTGGAGCGCCGAGTACGGCTGTGCTCCGGTCCGACATGACACAGTGCAACGGAATCCAGTAAACTAACTAGGTTCGTAACCATGACCAAAGAGCTTAACTTTGTTCAGAGGCTTAGAATTGACATCATCACTAGGTACCATTACTGAATATGGATCTTCTCCTTTTGTGCCCTATTTCTCTCAACTGATTAACTATGGAAGTCCACCTCTTCTGGCCGATGGTCGGGCACTTCTTCTACAGCCGCCTGTCTTGTCAGGTATAACGATGCCACCAGTCTTTAGAACACGTTAAAATTTTTAACAACTGTGTGGAAGAAGTTTTCGAAGCGTTGCATATCAAACACAGTTCTATAATCCGCAGTAGCAAAACTTAACAATTTTGTGAAAAAAACTAATTCGATGTTTTAAACTAAACTTTTCGTTATGCAGAAGTCGTCACCATTTAAGCACGATTATAAATATATTTTGTTTTTTTTTACACAATTATTTGTATGACCTGCAGGTTCTTGGTCCACACTAAGAAATGTTTCTTTGTCATGGGTGCGTTAACAAACATTTGACTACAAATACACAATTAACTATATCAAACCCTCACTAACATCAGCACTTCACACATACGAGCACATCATTTAGCTTGAAACTTAAAAACGCTCATTCAGATGCTACCAGCTCAAGAGTTGAAATACTGAACGTGAGTACAACTGTGGCACAAGTCTAGGGAGCTATAAATCGAGCTCTGGAGCTCACGGCTGACAGCTACCAAGTTCAATTAAACTGATGCTACGTTTTCTACGTAATTTGATGATGTGCGGATTCCCAGAGTGATAAATTTATGAGCTAAAGATGGAACGATGGAATTACTAAATACCTAGTATTTAGTAATTAAAAATAACTGATATCGTAAAATGTATGTAACTAAAAACGTGTTTAATATAGGATCAACCCTGAAATCGCATGACAAAACAGTTGCTCCACAAAGCCTTACGATTAGAATAGAAAATTATTATTAAGTATAACGTATTGAAGCCTACTATGTTTGTAGTTTGTCAATATAAGTGTATATTTAGGTCTGACATGGGAGAATGTAAGAAAAACAAATGTTGCGCCGACTCCAAATAGAAGGATATAAGAGGGGAAGATGATGATTTAGATACTTACATTAAAAACTTGACATCGCAGCATATAAATCGATACATTAATAGATGCCATAGTTTTTTTTGTAAAAACCACCGCAATGGTAGAGCACGATTCTAGAAAAAATGTTCAACTATCCTCAGCTGCCGTTAGTGAAGATCCAAACTCGACAGCGCACGCCACGTAGCAGCCTATTTTTTTTTTCTTCTACCCGCTACGCGATTATATCAGAACAGAAGTTTATTTTTACAGAATGAAAAAATGTCATAAAAAAAATCATCTGAATTTAATCTTAGTCCTGTCTTTTGTCTTGAAGCCATTTTGGGCATTTCCACTTTGGGCACATTGGACACTTCATACGCGCACTTAGCTAACGCGTGTTTTAGAACGAAGTTAGTATTGAAGCATAGCTTCTCATGCATGCGCGCAGTGTGTACAGTGACAAAGCGCGTTTGTGTGTTTGTAAAAGATTGGAAATGATCTTTCCCATTTTAATTTGATCCACACTTCCCGGGACACCCTGTTTACAAAAAAAAAAGAAAATACTGTCTCAGGAAAAATGGCGCAAATTAATGTTTCAGTAAATTAAATACTAATAATACCACATTTTTAAGTCCGTTTAGAAGTTCGTCGGTTATAAAAGAGGTCTGAAGCTCTTAAGCCGTTTGATACCGTTGATAACAATAAATTGAAATACTGCTAACTTTTAATTAATATAAAGTAGCAAGCGAGTCTTCTCATTAAAAACTCATGTAAAGTGGATGAAAATTAATAAGTTCCTTACTTTGGGTCGTTCTATGAGGTCTTACACAGTTGATTAGGTTTGTATGGTGTACATTCAAAGGGATTGATTTAAATTTACTTGACAACACTAATTTTTTTTTATTGATTGGACTCTGGTATCAATTTTGGTTCCATATACATAGTATACTTTACATTTATAAACACTATTGATCTTCACTTTAAACTTTAATCATCAAACTCAAAACATTTTATTTGTATTAAACTAGTTCAGGACTTGTTGACCCGTTAAGTATTCGTCAATAATAAAAAAAATAAGCTATAGTACCTTTTGAGCCACTTCACCTCGGGAACAGCAATCTAATTTAATGTAATTTGACTATTTCTCAGTAGACTTATAATCTTATTTAGAGATCTAAAACACCGAACTGCCGATCTACTAACGAAGTGACTTGAATCTTCAAAACTCTGACTTTTGAACTTAAAAGTTTCAAAATTACTAGAACTGGAGTGTAAGCTAACAATACTCAATTTATAATTTCTTCTTCAATTCGCTGAATTCAGTTCCAATTGAGATTTCTCCAATTACTATAGAAATTTAGATTAGTTCGTTTTAAAACAGACTTTTTTGTAAAGTTATTATTTATTCAAACAATTGGACGTTGCTCGCTTCTAACATTATTTGACAGGCTCTTAGCGTTAATTTTTAATAGAATTCTTCAAAGAAATTACTTTTCTGTCTATTTTACAAAGTGGTTTCCTTGGCTAACCCACGCTGAAATTGTAATGAAAATAAAACAATTTTCTGCGAGTTTCAGGTAAGTTCCTTCACCCATTGTTTTATCCATTCTGCTTTTAGAGCATTGCAAAAAGTGCATAAACCTAAATTAAATCCTAAATTAAACAACACTGAAACATTAATTTAAAGAACCCTTTAGAACTGTAAAAAAATAGTATACCTAGAATCTTACGAGAAACTTCCATTCAAACACTCCTTTAATTGGCTATCGCCAAAGAAACCGTTCACACTTTTTCAACTTCCTCAATTTCCTTACAAAAAGTGTTGGAGTTCGCTTACTAAACACAAATTACTTGAGTATCGATTAACAAGTAATCAGCGAGGCGAGAGGGCATTAAAAAACTTATTGACTTCACTGAGCCACGTTCAGCGTTCGGACCGTCGCGTCTGGAGATTGGTCCGGAAACTTGTTGGACGACTTCACAAACTAGTTTTCAAAGTTTTAAAGTGGTTTTTATGCTGCAAGTCTTTGTGTTTGAAGTTTGTGACTTGTTCAATGTCACCTAAGGAACCACCCATCTCTCTAAACTGCCTTAATGGCTGTACGAATTTCCATAGTGATTTGATAGACAGGTATACTACTTGTAAGACATTACTTGGAGTTCTCCTCTGTTATACTTACTCGTAAGAGAATTTCCGACATCCATGCGAATAGAGCTATAGACATAAGTTGGTAATTTAAAACAGTTTTTAAATACGACTAAAAATGTTGAAAGACTTTTACTCTTCTGATATTTCCAACCGAACCGCAGCTAGCTCTTGTCCCGAACGAATATAGCGTCTGTATATACTCTGCAGTGAGACAACCACAAGGTTACATAATAATCGTCTTTATGATAGCCCATATTCCAAACTCGATTTATTCAAAATTGGCTATCCGTATCCTACTTTACATAAGTTTAAGTACTATACGCAAAACTGGCGCCCATTCTCCTTGACCATAAAGTGGCAATGTCGTGGCATTCTGCCAAACTATACCGACGGGAGCCTCGGTTGAGAGCATGAGATACTTCTTAACAGAACCTCATCATGTGCTGCATTTTAAACGGGACATTTTTTTATTTAAATCACTGTTTTATTTAAGTGTGTCATACTTTAAACAGTTTGAGACAGAGCAGTGAAGTGGCACGCTTGGCGGCTTGCCAAACTGCACGCAAGGGAATCACTTCAGCTCAGCACTTAAGGCGTTTTCTTCGGACGCTCAATGCTGCATTCTACCTTAAGTGAGTTGCAAATCGTTGGAACTGTAAATGTATTGTAGAGTATACGATGGACAAAAGATTTCTCGGAAATGAAAACGTATACTCGAGAGGAATGTGACTTATAGTTTTCTCTCGAGCAGGATTTGACGCACAAGTTTAAAATTGAACAAGTTAGATGAAATCTTCTTGTCATTTTTTTTTTGTAAAAATTTCTCAGCGTCAAAACTAACAAAAATACCTTCTTGTTCCTCAGAAGAAAAAAAAACTGGCTGTTACATAAACTTCGTTCAAGAAGGCAGCCACCACAGTACGTTGATCTCGTAAGATAGTCTTTCAAACACTTTCAACTCGCGGCATTTGCGTTTACACACCGCATACTTTTAGAATAATCACTTTAATCTTGTAGAAGTGGGCGTATATACGTAAGTGTAGCAGGAATATGTTATGTTTTTAGAGAAAGTTCAGTAGCATGTAGGACATAAGTTTTAAGTCTCATCTATGTAAACTATCATGGCCAGAGACAATATAGCCATACTGTCGATAAACGTAGGTATAGTTAAAACTCTCGGCTTAGAAATCTGAGAATTTTTAACATAAGATTTACAACTACTTAAAATAAATGATTTATTACGTATAAATAAGTCTGTACGGATACAAAATATAGGTTAACCTATTAGTAACAGACCAAGGAAAAAATACAATATTAAAATGGCTTCTTCCCGGTGTTATAAACTTGCTGAAGTAAGTTTCGGAGCGACGTTGTACAACAAAATAATTAGTTTAATAAAAATATCGTTTATATCCTAATTGGAAATTATCGTCGGGAAGTCTTTTAAACTCTTAATGAAATTCTAGCGTTTTTGTGACACTAGACGCCATTAAAAGTGCGACGAAGAATTACGTGATTTCTTATTATTTATACATAATAATGTGATAATGCAAGTTTCAACTAGTGCTTATATCCATACGACACAGGCTGGCAACGATTAAGCGACCTCCTTCTGACGCTAACGTTCATCTATTGTTAAAAAATACAAAAAAAAAAGTTTAAGAAACAAGATCCCCTAAAAAGACAAGTTAAATATCCTTTTCACATGTAGAGAAGAATTATAGGCTGTAGTAAATACTATACTGTAGTTTCATTCATGTATCAACAAGCTTAACTTTCCTTGTAAAAAATAGTCATATAAATATGTCATAATTATTTCGTCAGACCAGCCATCTTTCTCATTATCCATGTATCATTTGAATCCGCAAAAACAACGCCTTTTGCAAGTCACAAGCCCAATTATAACTGAAATTGCAACACAAATATTGTTCAGTAGTAACTCGCTGGTGTCGGAGCCCGACGGCATCGTCAGACGAAGTTTTTAATAGTGTTGTGTCGAGTCACCGCCCGCAGTTAATTACTGAGGCTGGCCCCTGACACCCTTCACGCGATTCTCGATCTTATTGACTATGATACAGAGAGCCAATAGTCATTTCTCAATTAACAGTTGGAATTACTTTTAACATTCTCTTAAAAGTTTTCGTAATCTAGAAATTTACATATTCAAATCACTATCACTTTACGCAATAAATCTACATTTTAAGAAAAAACTATCAGCGACATACTAACAGTTTTTAAAATATTATAAAGCCTGTGAAGATCCAACTTCTAACTGCTGAGGCCTTATCATGAGTTTTCACTTATTGTGACGTAAAGTAAACTGGAACTTTGAGATTTAATTTCGAAGAAAAAATGTGCTCCTTCTTCGTACATCAGAGGCGCTGTTCCATTTTTAACCGACTTCAAAAAGGAGGAGGTTATCAATTCGACTGTTTTTATTTATGTTTGTTACCTCATAACTTGCGACTGGGTGAACCGATTTTCATGATTCTTTTTTTATTTGAAAGCTGGTGCTTCCCGTGTGGTCCCATTGTCACCATTTCAATATCTGATGATTGGATCCTGGAGAAATCGAGGGCAACCCTCAAATTTTATAGGCCCACACATCGTTTTTCGCAAATATTATGAAGTAATTTAAGTACTTGCGTATAGTAATCATCATCTCATGTAGCTGAGCTGATGATGGAAGGTTCAACAACTCCTTAACAGTAAGGAGTAGGCGTCGACTGATTTGGTAAATTATTTTTTTTCGTTAAGTATTACAAAGCACTACAATTTAATAAAGGTCTGGAGTATATCTGATGATGGAACCGAGAGACAGTCGAGGGAACTCCTCGACGATTCACAGCAGCTACCTTGTGTTTGAGCTTGATTAATTTGTATTGATAAGAACTTTACAACTAGATGAGTTGTAACTGTTATTAGGGGTCTGATGACAAAGACGAAGGACAGTTCAGGGAATTCCTCAACGGTTTATAGTAGCTACCTTGTGTTTGGACTTAATTCATTTATATTGATGAGAACTTTACACCCAGATGGGTTTTTACTGTCATTAAGGTTCTGATGATGAAGACGAAGAACAGTTCAGGGAACTCCTCAACGGTTTACAGCAGCTATCTTGTATTTGGACTTAATTCGTTTATACTAATGACCCATATGGGTTATTGTTCGATGCAGTATACCTGCCATTTGGTCCCATAAAACAATCATTTATTTTTGTGTTCTTGCTTATTGTGTACATAGGCGATGTTATAACCTGTGCTAAGGATAATAAAATTCTAGTGCATAAGTAAGAAAATTATGTTTTTGACAAGACTTAGACTTTTTTTTCCATACAAGAAACGCTGTAAATACTGGAAAGACGCTGTAAAGTAAAATAGTGAAAACTCGTAATAAGGGTTCTGGACAACAGGTCTAGTCTCTGTAAAAAGAAATGTAAAAAAATTGCCTTAATAAACTCTCAAGTACGCTACTAATTTTAGAAATCTACTAAAAGGACGGTAGTAGTGTTATTGTATTATTAGGTGGCAAAGGCGTGAGCCCACGCACCTACACGCACTTCCAAAAATAAGGCGCGTTAAATACGCTAACTTGATACCGCTTTTAAGGTAAATTGCTATTTCACAAAACAATACAGAAACTTTTTCCGACTAAAACAGGTCTTCTTACCTTTTTCTTTAAACTTTAAATAGGTATATTCTCTTATCATCAAACTCATCTTACAATGTTACGTAACATCTCTGTTCAAAGTTGGTTGCGCACCAACAATTTGACGCAGATTACTGCACATTTCCGATACATTGCCCCCAGCGACGCTCCGCGCAATATTGAGGCAATTTCTAGCAATAGCTCGCTCTGTTCCCTGTCTTATGGGATCACTTCAAGAGGATTCAATAGCTATTATCACTGGCCATCGAGTTTTAGAAGAAAACCTGTTTTGTTTCTTATGAAAAAGTTTCTCTGTGATTTTCTTTTGTTTTCATTTCAATATTTGGACGATAAAGCCCGGAAATAGAGCAACTACACTTCTAAATGGAAAAAACTAAGGCACCTTCAATATAAAGTAACCTTAAATATATCCATGAAAATATCATCAGCATAATTTCTGGATAGAAAAACGGTTCACGGCACTGTTCGGTCCCACGGTCACGGTTATGGGAAGGCCTATGATCAGCAATCAGCAGTGGACATCTTACGGCTGATTATGATGATGATGGTGTTCGCTCTCACTGCTTCGCAAAGGCTTTTTGTTATAAACCCTGTTAAAAAACTTATTATATTCAACATTGGAGTTGTTTTCTTAATAAATAATAACGTTAACTGAACATAATATATACTTTCCAAAGAGCCTCTCGACATCTGATTGACTGATGGCATTAAATAACTATGTTGTTTTGAGAACCCTTTTCATACTTCAAGATCACTTATTAACTTTTATAGCCAGGACCCTCATCATCAGCCTATAAATGTTCCCACTGCTGGGACACAGGCCTCCTCTCTGTGAGAGGGAGTGGGCCGTAATCCACCACGCGGGCCCAGTGCGGATTGGTAGATGTCACATGTCTTCGAATTTTTGGTTCTAGGACATGCCGGTTTCCTCACGATGTTTTCCTTCACCGTTTTGAGAGCAGTGGTGTTGAAATAAATTACACAAAGTAATGCGCCTGACGGGGTTCGAACCCACGACCTACAACTCGTAAGTCGAGGCCGATACCACTGGGCCATCACTGCTCCCCTAGGACCCTAGGACCCTAATCTGTCAAAATTTCGGTTGAAGAGTACTAAAGTATTGAATAAAAAATCTTGAAGTTTATAATAGCGTGTTTAAAAAATTGCACCTTTAACACTTTGACCGGTCGTTTATACAACGAGGTGTGGAATATTCTAGTCTCCGAAAGGATTGCTTAACATTTTTTATTCAGTGAGACTTTCCAAATCAAATCTTGATTTTGGCTCGTTTAGGAGAAAGGTCTCAAATTGAATTGTCTATCTCGTCCCTGGGCGAGGGTAACTCGGTTACTGTGATCATCTGGGTACTAGATATGTTTCATCGCATATTGAAATAGGATTTGAAATATTATACTTAAGTTGGTTCAAAAGAGCGTTCTCGGGTCTGTTTGATGTAAGTAAGTACCTAATTATTTCGCCAAAGTCGTCTAGAGGGCAAATACATCGTTCATAATTATGTCATTACTTAGTATTTTTTTATGTTCTAGGCCGAAATATGTCAAGCACATAATACATTATAGGGGTTCTATAAGATGGACAACCCTTTCAATTTAGTGGTTGTATATTATGTCGTCGGCCAATCGTGATAATTATCTTTTTGTTGTGCCCAGTAATAAGGCGGGCGGAACGACGAGAACAACTTTAAATAGTGTCCCCGTCTATAGTGCCCCTATTTTTAAGTAATACAGTCAGTCCATATTTAAAATAGTCTTTTGACAGACCAGACGAAATGAAGAGAACAACTGGTAAGCGTCGGTAAAGTTGTAATGAATTAAACTTAGCAATTACATAATTTCGCCGTACCTAGCCTTCTTACGGTTCGGAGACGTACGGAATCACAAATTTCTTTAGTCATTTTCCTATATTGTGTTATCTCTATTATACTGCTTTGATCTCTTTGGCTTACTTGATATGTGAGGTTAGAAATTTTATTGGCTGTGGCAGCATTAATTCAATGATCCTAAATAAAAGGAATCACATTAAAACCGCACCTTTAGCTGCAGCCAAAGAGCGATTTCTCACTCCTCTTTTTCCCTCTCAAGTTTCGCAAGCTTTCGAAAAAATGTTTGCCTCTCCAAATAGAAGCCGTCTAATGGCCGATCGGTTTAACGACTACCATCAGGCCTAATTGACGTGCCCGCCAAATTTACTGTCTTCGACTCTGACTGACGGCTGCGATTAAAATGAGTAACGCGAGCACCCGGGAAGGCTGGTTGGTATAATCGAGCCGTCTTCAAAGATACCTAATATTTAATTTGTTATTTATTTATTTATTAGTTTTGGGGATGGAGTTGGAATGGTTTTAATAACTTACGATAAAAATGTTTCAGTGTTTTGTTAATAATTGGGATAACAAACTATTCTACCTCTTTAAACTAGGTGTACATGAAACGCTAAATAATTGGGTTGGCCGAACATTAGGGAAACATTATCTACACTAATATTATAAAGAGGGAAGATTTGATTGTTTGTTAGTGTTGAAAGGCTCCGAAACTACTGGGCTACTGGACCGATTTCAAAAACCTTTCACCAGTTGAAAGCTGCTTTGGTACTGACCTGAGTGACATAGACAATTATAATTTCTATGGGGAGTGAGCGTCTTTCTATTTATTATTTTTCAATAGAAACACTTTGAATTTCTGCTGTGTCGTAGGCGTGTTTACGAACATAATTATACACAAACACCCAGATCTTACTCCACTTGTAGATTATGCAAGTATTCTCCATTTTTCATTATTTTCATAGAAGATTTATAAAATACCTGTGTGTGTTGACTAACAACGAGGCTAATTTTGACGTCAATGGGATTTATGATTTGGCGAAGCTATCTACATATTTGCCGATATGCAAATGGTCCATCAATCGAACATCGCAAACGTGGTGAAATCGGTTATATTAACATTTGGCTAGCTTTGGAAACATACAAATCTGTTTATTTTTGTTAGAGTTAACAACGATGCTTTTTTTTTTTTGCAAATATTTATTACAATATTATCAATTTTATTTTACCATTGGTTACGAGAGCTATACACCGTGTTCCGGACGATATACATAAACTTCGACCAGATGTTCAAACCACGGAAGTAAGCATTTTTCATTATGGACACATTAATAAATTCTTATTTTTTATTTTTTGTTAATTTTCATACAAACTAAATACCTAGACGTAAATAACCCGATATGCATGCCTCTTTATCCGAATTGGCAACGTCGTATTTTCATTCATAACATTTGGCGGGCTGAAACAAATGAAATGCAAATAGTATTTGATAGATTTCAAATTAAGATACTTTCTCACTGCATAGCTCAATTAAATTTCATTAAATGAAATTACAAATATCTTTGTAACGAAGCCTTTTTAAGTACTACTTCCTTTGTTGGATTTGATTTGTAAAAGCCATAGAAGTATTTGCTAAAGTTTATGGATAACGTGAAGAACACGGTGTATACCTTTAAAATTGTTTAGCTGATAATACCTTCAATATCTACAATATGAATATATTTTTACATGCCGGTTGGTCTAGTGGTTAGTGACCCTGACTGCTACGCCGGAGGTCGTGGGTTCGATTCCCACCCAAGACAAATGTTTGTGTGATGAGCACGATCATTTGTTCTGTGTCTGGGTGTAATTTATCTATAATATGGATGTATTTAGAAATATATAAGTATGTTTATCAGTTATCTAGTACCTACCCATAACACAAGCTGTGCTTAGCTTGGGACTAGATGGCGTTGTGTGATAGTTGTGGAATATTATTATTATTTTGATAAGTGAAGAGAGGCTATAAAAATGTCGACTTCTATGATTCTTATATTCTTTTATTTCTTTATATTCTTGAATTCAAACTTTTGAAAAGTTTTACAGAACAATTTAAACAATGGTCATAAACTACAATGGTTTTAATTTAAAACTATCTTTCCTAACTTTATTTTTTTATTTAATAATTATTCATTTTCTTGACAAGAATTCGAACGACTTGCCCAAGATAGTTTCCCGTATGTTTCACCAGTAGCTTAGTCATACCAATTTAGATTTAGATTTCAGTATCTCATTACCATACCGTCCGATTAGTTCGTTAATTATAAGCCTTGATCTGCACTCAATGGTCAGGGTTGTCCCAGAAAATATTAATCTTAGGTATTACAAAATCTACAGATACAAAATATTACTCGCATTGTGATCTGATTTTACATATTACGCTCATATTTCAGGATCTTGGATACCATCGACTAAATACTGTTTTGTGTAAAAAGTATCTCACAGTCAGTTTTCGCTTATTTAATTTTGTGTAACTAAGTTAAACTAAGCTTTCCACAGAATATCGAATTACTTAGTTTTAGCCAGTGCAATCTGAAAATTACTTGTATCTTGAAGAGGAATATTTACCTATAAAGTTGCACCAAATTAAACTAAAGCAAAGCGTGCTGTCAAGAATAACCCCGCTAAATCCTACGACCCAGCCCTACTACAAAGTAGTACTAAAAAAATAAAATGTTTCGTTTTAAATTCTACATTTAGGGGGTTATGTCACGAGAGCGCGCGAAGCGCAGCCGGCACAACGATTATGTCTAATTTATGTACATAATTTGTTGAACAAATGGCCGCCTGTTTTTGCTCCAAGCTCCTTATAATTAATAAATTTGAGACTACGCCGCCACACCAAAATATCAGCTACAATGCCTGATTACAGATGATTTCTTGTTGGCTGGTTGGTAGGCATTTTTCGGAGATGGTCTTGGTTTTTTAAAATAAACTTACTTGCCTAAAATACTTGCTCAGCTCTTATTTACAGTTTAATATGATGTTTAGACTTCACGCAGTGGCAGCTTGTTAATTTGGAACAAGTCAACATCTACCAACTGATCATATTGTACGTACCTAATACACTGCCGCATTACCGAAATATTTATTATTTTGTCACCACTGTTCTCAAAAATGTGAAGGAAAATTTGACAAAAACATCAGCGTATTAATACTAAAATTGGAAAGTGTCTGTGACAAAAATTGCATCACGTTCGCAAGGTACATCACAGGTCAATCCCATTCACAGAGAAAGCCGGGAAGGGTCTCAGAAACAGGTACGTTATAGGCTTATTGTAAAATAAAGCAGGTCAGCTCGTATGTCGAAGCTACCCCAGAGCAGAAATTAATAATGTCTATGTCAGGAATAGTTTCCAAGAAAAACTACAAAGAATAAATAACACATAATTGAAGCAACAAGAAACCGTTTACAACATATTCCTTACCTCTCAAGAGACGTATGAGAGGAAAAATATCCTTTGTGAGTACGTAGAACGGTACAACACGGGCATTTACTGTATGTTACAAAAATAAAGTTATTCAGTATACCCCGGAGAACCGAGCAACCAGGAATTATTATTTTATTCACACTACATTACCGTTTACATAATATTAATTCATAAGCAGGGAAGGGACTACTTACCGATGCCTATTGTATCTAGCTGTAATGATTTCATTGTGTTACGGCAGGGCTTTCATTCCGTAGTTAAGTCTACATCAGACGCTTTACTTGAGTGTACGGTTTACTAGTAGCCGCATCTTACATTTAGAAGGATTGAGGTGGAAATATTTTGTGACACATAAAGTAATTTTTCATTTCTGTATAATTTGTGTTCAAATATTTCAATTCTAGTCAAAGTTTAACATGAATATGAAATGTGAAGCGTCGGAAACCAGTTTAATCCATGTTTCCACATACGAACTATAGTTCCAAAGGAAATTGTTTGTCCTTTGAAATCATAGCTTGTATCTCTAGGGTGTAAAGCCGGGGTTGTATCGAAGCAAGCTTGTGCCACAGTGCACAAGACGACATTCGCCATTAGGTGTACCACAGAGCTTAAGTACAAACTATTGTGGCTTGCAAGATGTGTTCTTGCACGGGTACGTACTACAAACATTGACATTTCTAAATAAGATCTTACCAGCGGTAGTTAAATTTGTTCATTTGCTTGCCCCATTGGTTTTTTTTTTTTTTTTTTTTTTCGTGGTAAAATCATTAAATGAGTCCTCCCACCCCGGGCAGGGCGGGAGGGACTGTCAGACTTGTACTGACTAAAATCCACGGTGTCCTTCAATAGCCCGTTATGTCCCGGGGTCACGGTAATGAGATAAGTCCCGACCCCGGCAGGCTTTGGCCCTCTAGAGGGGGGCCCCGTCATCATGCTGACACTCCTTGAGGCGCGCGTGGAACACAACGCGCCGTCGACCCGGGCATGGTCCATGGTCGGGTGGCGAGTTTCCCTTTACTCGCCGCCCGCATGCCCGCGCCTACGGTGGCCGGAGATCGTCCCGCGACGTCCGACGCCGTGGGCGTCTACCACTGCGGCTGGGGCAGAGGGAGGACGCTGTCCTCTCTCTCTCGCGGCTCGCCTCCTCCTTCACGAGCATAACTGCTTCGCAGAAGGAGGCGACCGCTTCCCACTCCGTCTCGCCCCGCAGCATGGCCTCGACCAATGCCGGGCGCGAGAGGTCTCCGCCTATCGCCGCCGAGAGGACACGGCGGTGCTCTGCCCAAGCGGGGCAGTCCTGCACCGTATGCTCCACCGTGTCCTCCGGGCGATCTTCGCAGTGGTGACACCCGGGCGTCTCTTCCCTCCTTATCAGACACAGGAACCTCCCGAAACTTCCGTGTCCGGTGAGGACCTGCGTCATGCGGTAAGTCAGGACGCCGTGACGTCTTTCCAGGGAAACTACCCTTTCTCCTAAATCCATTTTTTTGTTTCTATTGGGATATTTATCACCTCTGAGCGACTGATAAAATCTGTCTACATGGATGGCTATGAATTTATACTTAATATGCAGACGATTGTCCGTCGATCTGTCTGTCTGTTTGTAATTATTTATTTTATTTCTCTCTTAATTCGGGTAATAAAGTGATAATTTCTGCCCTCAACGTAGACGAATGAAAATAAATGCAGCAGTATTACGTCTTCGTAACCACCAATCAACATTTCGTTCTGCATGAATAACACTTGTAACAAAGTTCAAATTCCAGTAATGTCACCAACACACAAGAACTTGTCAAACACTAAGTTCAGTTCCTCTGTCCCAAACAGCAGAACATCTGCAAGGAACTCCAGGGCCAGTGCTTTCAGTCCAACAATTACAATTAAACTCGTATCCCTCTAAGTTACAAAATACTTGGTAACTGGAGTCCAGCTCTTTGAGAGTTGCGCTACAAACAGCACTTAACGGCATTGCATCGAACACTCAGATTGCATTGAAACTAATACAAGTTGTTTGCAGCCGATGTATGGACTCTGTAGTTTACTGGTGGGTTAGGTACAACGTAGAAGAGTTTAGCGGATGCATGATTACACTCAGTATGAGAGTTTTCTGTAAAAACTCGTCTAGTTTGAGAATTAGTATCCTGAATACTTCTAAGTCAGATCAGATATTATCATCAATTTCCTTATTTTCATTAACCCTGTTTTCATTAATATTATCAGTCATTTTTGGGCTGACCAGGACCACGTCTGCAGCATGCTCAATGAGCTATGGGCCAAAATAGCCACTTCGTGGAGCCCTGACACAGTCAGACCATCGACCAGTGGTCCACTTTGGCTATGGATCGTGAAATCTGGAAGTCATAGGGAGACTTTAGAGGCCTTTTCCCAACAGTGGGATGAAGTAGTCTAGCAGTATCCATTTTCATAAGTAATCCGCTTATGACTTGAATCTCTATGTAATGTACAAGGGAACGCCAGTTGTTTGGCAAAACGCGCGCGTGCAGGGCTGCAGCCACAAGCAAACCGCTCAGTAATCCGGCCAGACAGGCTGGCAGGCCACAGGGAATGGCGATCACTGCCCAAAGAAACCCAAACACACAAAATTTAGCTGGCACAACGTAATTACTCTGTTGTTCGAACAATGGTGGAAATGGTGATTATTTATGGCGTGTTTCTTGGCTACGCATTTTCTCTAGTCGCTCAAAAAAATCTATCCGTATTGGCTTCACCTGTGTGTTAAAATTATCCCATGGGGATGGTAGGTATACCAAGATAAATGGTCTCATATTTTTATGTTGTTTCAGACTATAACCTATCTGTATTCAAATATTATAAAGATATGTTCAGCTGTGCGAACGTTGGGATGTTTAGATGGATAGATGGATGTTGATGATAATCACTGCAACTATTGAAAGCCAGAAAAAATTGTAATGATGACTAGAAAAGCATCGCTACAGCAAAGCTTGAATGACGAAGTTATGGTGAGTGAATTCAATTATTCCGGATTCCGCAAAGCGAAGTTAATCAGAAAATAATGAGCAGCTAAACTCCTTTAAGATGCAGGAGCACCAAGACCGTACATTTCTTTACAATACCCCACACAATATGATATAAGTTAAATTCAAAGTTCCTCGTACCACTAATTCATAATGAACGTGCACTAACCGGTGCCGTAAATACTACTAATGAGATAATTAAAAGCGGAATAGCGCTGTATGGAATTAAAAATGGCGTATTTATTTGCCAGAGGCGTGTCGGGAAAAATGAGGGGATTCCACGGAATTATGTTTTGTTACAATGTAGGTGGCATGTAGTTTATTGTTCGTTCGCTATTTGCGTGGAATGCATTTTTATTCTCACACAGAATAAACTCTTATAAAGATTAGTTGTTATCTTGTTTAGTGGTGTGACGTATTATTAGTGTTTTTTTTTTTGCGTATAATGATAGTGACTAAAAATAACAGTTTTTTTTTCCTGGTCTTTATTTAGTATCTGGTACCGTTGTTAACTTGTCTATTTAAATTCAAACAAGAGAGGCAAATTACAAGTCCTAGAACCAATAATTTGTAGACATATTGCAATCCCAGATCTCAATCTTCAATTACTCCCAGGTTCCTATGTGAACAGTGATACTTTGAATTGAAAAACTTTACATCTGTAAACCAACAACCCAACCAACCCACTCATGGTTACGCAACCATCCTGATCAGCTAACTGGCACGTAATTAGGTCAATTGTTGCGGAGCCTGGCTCTCTGCCAGCCCTCTTGATCTCAACTTAGGTGGCGTGCAGATGCTCACGTGCAGGGGCGTTTGTTAAGGGGCTTTGGTTTCTACAGGTTTATACAGGGTGCCCGGGGAAGTCTGAATCAAATTGGATATGAAATCTCCCATGCCCCTGTTCAATTTGATCCAAACTTTCCGGGACAATTTGTATTATATCAGTCTGTAACTTGCCCATGTCAGTGTGAAAGTCTCATGCCAAAATGTTCTGTATTTTTTTTTTTAATATAATAAAACAGAGAAGATCTAACATGTTTGCGGAGCATTCGAGCGGAGAATTCTGTTTTCACGTTTAGAAATACTAAGTAATATTTCCTTTTATGATATAGTAAACAGTCTGCTCGGAAACACATTCAGAGTGGGTATTTTAATTTACTTACTCATAAAGACAGTCAGTGTGGTTAAGTTATTGCCAAAAGCTACGTAACCTTAACTTAGCTACTTCTTTTTCAAACTCACTACGAATATAAAATGTTTAGATATTTTTACATAAGCAAAAACTTTTACAAGGATAACAATTCTTTTAAGAATATTAAAGTAATATTTCTGTAGAAATTCATATTTTATTAAAATACTTTGTTTAACAAACTATAAATAAAATTTATATGAGCATAATAAAATCACTTTCTAAATTTACTTAGAAAATTCCAAGTCCTCTGAATATCAATCGGTACAATTCCACATTCAGCACGAAATACAAAAAGTGTGGGACGATGTTCTCTTCTGTCTAAAATCGGAAACATTTCGGAAGCCCACGCGTTGATAATGAGATGTACCCGTATGTAATCGTGCGTGAAGCTCGCCGACCGTGGGAGGTGGCACCTGTCACGTTCTAATGTGAAATTTGAAATCTGGGAAATGGAGGAAATAAGGGATTTTCCGTTTGTCTGGTGGCAATTGCAACGATTATAAATACTGTCAATATTCGTTTTTGCTGCTGGAACTGTATAATGTATTTAGGTCACATATATTTCTATTTTATTGTTCCGTGCGGCGTTCGAACCCGAGACAAACACACAGCCACTAGGTACTTCAACTGCTGAACCACTGCTCCAGCCGTGCCATCCAAACGTTGCTATTCTAATTACCAAATTGGAATTGCTTTTTGATTAACATTCTACCTAAACAGTGTAAAAACGGTGTTGAAATGAAAAATCCGTAATGTTAACTTACTTCGTTGTTTGCTCGCTTCTTATAATTCCTTTGTTGGCAAAAATATGAAGTAAATAATTCATAAGCCTTTTTTTATTGCTTTTATAATCAGCGATTTATTAGTACTTACTAGTCCAATGGTAGAACTAAGAAATAGTAGATATATATTACAAATTACCAATTCCAAATCGAATACCTACAACAAACACAACCTACAACAACGAACACCTGTTTCTACAAACCAATAGATATTTATGATATAGAACGTTAATTGTATAGCAAAATTCCTAGCCGGACATATAATTCAGAGGGCTTGGATATAATGACGCTCTATCAGTGAAAATACATACAAAAACCAGTTAGTATTCTATCTTTTGGAAATCATTGTCATACAAGGAAACCCTTTGCAAGCAATTGCCACTTGCCGGGCCCTCAGAATCACTATTGTGCTCTTCAATTAGATAGTAATTACTAATTAATTTACAGGATATGATAATGCTTGATCGTTAACCTCTCCCACGGGGCCACATTGCTACAGCTTGCATCATAGTCTGGTCTTAGAGATTAGCATAATCCAGTAATTAGCGATAATGGCGCAGCGACGTGGGTAGTACGGGGCACTAATATTAATGAGATGGTATCATAAGATGAAAATAATGTCATATTTTTGTATTAAAATTTCTTTCCACCCTCGGAATTTTGTCCTCTATCGTGGGTGCGTTTACTAAAATTTAAACTCACACATACAAAAACAACGACTTGTAGATCATAAAAATATTAGTTTTGTTTTATCGAACGTGCAACAATCAGCACAGCAGTCCAATCGCTCGACTACTGTGCCAATCGTGCCGTCATCAAATTGATGACACTTTAAGTTAATATTTTAAGGATAGTTATACTTGTGTAATGGTGGCTAATAAGGCACAAATACACAAGGATGAGATGATAAGATGTCACTTTATAAGGTGACATCTTCTCCAATAAAACATTCACTATTAACAAGCTTTTATTTAGTTGCAGGCTTCTTCTGGGTAAGCTCGCTCCATCGTCGACCTTGTCTTAGTCACTCTTGTCTTAGACTAAGGTCAAGAGCAAACCCATTACACATAAAAAAAAAAGTTGCACTTATCCCTTTGTTTGCAAACAAATCTTGCAAAGTTTTCACATAGACACACAGGTTTCCGATTGAGCTCAAATTTTTCACGCAGAAAAATCGCTTGACCATGCAACATAATGATGACAAGGTGTTAGTCTAATGATGTAGCTAGAAGGTGGCCATAAGAACACTAATGAACCAATCCAACTCCATCGAGTTCCAACTCGTTTGATTTGTCTTGACAAATATAAATTTATCTCTAGACACCTACCTATTCTTGTAGTTCTTTTATATTAACCAGTTCCAAAAAAAAAAACTGATTAACTGGTTACTACTTAATTAAAACCACTGCCATCTTCAACAATTAATTTGAATATAACAGAGACCAAATATCTGTCTTAATTTCATCATGTTTAACGCTCATCTAAATAAGAGGGATATTAAAAGTGAGCCTTCAAATTCAATGTGATTATTATGTAAATTTTCAGCCTAGAATGACAGTAGCTCATAGTATCACTGTGTCTGCGCACACAGCTGTGTACTGATTAGTTTTGGCTGATTAGCTTGAGCTAGAAATTATTTCTACGGTTAAAAGATAATAGAGCGACATTTTTGTCGAAAGTGAGTTATGAATGCCATCTAACATATTTTTTCCGCTTTTTCGAATGCGCAAATTACTCCCATAGCTATACATTGATTTCGTCACATGTGCCTGTTAATGTTCTGCAAAATTGAAAGATAATAAAAACAAATTTTCTAAATAAATGTAATTTAATATAACAATGAACATATTGTACACTGTTTGCATACCCATGTCGGTAAAATGTGGAGAACTTAATTATAAGGAAATAACATCTATGTACTATTAACGCATGTTTGCAAAGAAATAAATGTTTTTTTTTTAATAGCCATCTGTGTCCCACTGCTGGGCAAAGGCCTCCCCTTTCTCCTTCCAAACCTCTCTATTTTGGGCAATTTCTGGCCATGTCTGCCCCGCGAACATAATCAGGTCGTCACACCACCTCCGCCGCGGTCGACCTCGACGGCGATGTCCTCCCTCAGGCGTCCAGTGAGTGACGATCTTTGCCCACCTTTCCGACCGCATACGCTCAAATGATTTAAACAAAAAAAATGTTTTTTGTTGTTATTATATTTTTAACAGTTGGTACTAATTACTTTGAAATCTTTTAAGCTTAAACCGTTTCAAACACATGTAAGTACAACGATTATTATTATTCATTAAATTTCAAAATTATTTCAAAGATGCTTCACCAAACTGATGGTTCTGCTAATACACAAACATAAAACTCATAACAATTAAAAACAAAACAATCTAAAAACAACAATTATAAGGGCAGTGTTAATCGTGCGCTTACGACTGAGGCGGTGATTAACGAGCGCCGCCACCTGCGCCCGTGTGTGCCCGCTTTACTCAGATTACCTGTAATCTTTACTTATTGAACGATATTTTGTTTGTGCACTGATGGATTGAAGGGGTTGTGGGACAAATGGGGCTCAGTTGTGGTAGATAGCAAATTATGGGTATACAACATTATTTTTTGTTCATGCGAAACCCGATACACCTATATAGAATTTTTTGTAATAATGTAATAATATATAATATAATATGTAATAATCTATACCAAAACTGCATAGTGAAAAATCACAAATTTATAAGCTTGTTAAGTTAACTGGTTGTCCGTTTAGAAGCATGCTCGTTTAGCGGCGGGGCGCGGTACCCTCACACAACCCGCGCCTCTTGTGTCGTACTCTCGTAGATAATAGTTTGACAATAGGTACCTAACCGTACGAGATTGCATTGTAGTTAATTGGTGATAAAATTCAATTAAAATATTTTTGGAACAAAATATAACAAAAATTTGAAAATTATTGGAATCAATTCAGTTACCGATTTTGAACAAACTATATTCGAGTTTCGCATATACTAAAAATAATATTGTATACATAAATAGTTGAAGTATTGTACTTGATTTAGCTCTTTGAAGTTGAATATTATGTATGCCGTGACTCGAAAATATTTTGCTTAAGATTTTCTGTAAACGAAGTAGACCACATTGCTGTGAGGGGTATGTGGTGCTTAGGATAAGACATGCTGTTACCAGGGGATACAGAACTAATAAATTAGAAAATTTTGGTGTCTGCACCGGAATTAAGCAGATAGCATTCTCTAGGATCTGTCCCTTCCCTTGTTATCAACTAGTCCGAAGTTCCGGTCTCACAGATTTTATTATTACAGTTTCAACCTTTTTGGTAAAGCAATATTACTCTTTTAATTTAATAAAATACCCAGAGGACAAAGCTGTTTAATAAGTAAGACCTAGTTACTTATTTTTTTATTTATGAAGAAAAAACAGCTATCTAATTTTCCAATAAAATAAGACAAACAGTAAACTACTTAAAATTAAAACACGTAGCCACACCCGACACGCCCTACTTCCTAAACGAATCCTTTCAAGTTTCATTCCAGCTCTGGAATATTCGGGAACATTCCAGAATGTTCCAGAAGTCAGTGTTCCATTAGAAGCTGACGCGGGTTCGTAATAACTGTAATGTGAGCCACATTACACCTCCAAACTTGAGCTCGGATACTGGAATACGTAAGTACATACGTATTATCTGGTATTCTGTTATAATAAACGTCATGCTTGCCATTTCTGTGTGTCTTGTTGGAAATATTCAGATGGTAGGCAATTAGTTAATTAATTTAACAATATGAAGTAGTTTCTAAATAGGGTTTGTTTAGTTTGGGTTCCGAGATAAAGGACTCAAAATATCACTGTCTTGTTGCTACGACGATGCTACGCGTGCACTACGGTTTTACTACGGCGTAGCACTTTCTACACCGCTACGTGAAGTTAGTTTTGCAGCGTCTATACATATACGTATGAATGTTTTACACCAATATATGGATATATCATTAAAATTGGATCCCAGAGATATCGATTATATTTTAAAAAAATATGAACATAAATTCAAGTAGATTCTAAAAATTATACAAAACAAAACTTCACCAAAAATTCCTGAAAACAAACAAAGAACTCAAAAATGCATGGAAATGTTAAATAAATCAATTAACACAGAGTTGGTGCAACGAGGCGCATATGCATCTGAATGGCGGGTAGTTGTAAAAATGTGCACATTAGCATGTAAAGCGCGCGAGCAGTGCCTCCTTTGTGCGCGAGCAGCCGAGCGACCGCGAGCTCCAACAAATTGCTCGCGACTGTAGTGGCGTAGAGCTAAGAATGGTATCGATGTGATGCTAGCTTACGATAGGCAATAAATGACATTTTGTCAGACTTTAACAGCTTTCGGCAATATTTGGTATTTCGTCCGGAAAATTAAATTAAAACAACAGTTATTATTTAATTTTCGTCTTCTTCTCCAACCCTCAGTCTTCAAAATCTGTGTAATTTTGACGGTTTTGTGTCATGGCTGTACAGTTTTATGATACAATCCAGTACAGTTACAGCTGTACAGTTTTATGATCACATTCTAATGATAAAAACTCTATAAAAAATGTCATATTCTGCTTCCACTATCAACAGCAACAATAATTTAAGTTAAAAAATAATTTTAATGAAGGATATGAAGTTCGCTAGGTCTTTGAAACAAAAACTATGAGTTCAAACTTAACCTACATTATGTACAAACAATAACTAATTAAAGTGTAATACTAGCAGTTACATGTCTGTTTTCTTCATTTTCAATGCATAATTTCCTTTAATCATATCTCTAATTTTCCATGCTCTATGGCACAGCACAAAGACACATCACAAACACACAGTGCACAGTCAACGCATTTGCTCGCGACTGTACACAAACATTCTAACTAGATTTAGTAACTGTTTCAATCTAGTTCAAAAATGTAGCGTGAAATGTCTCCTTTGTGACCCTGACTGACGTTTACTTGGTGGCAAAAAGAATTCAGAGCCCTTATCACGAGTTTTGACTATTTTACTTTACAGCGTCTTTCCAGTATTTACAGCGTTTCTTGTATAGAAAATGGAACAGCGCCTCTGATGTGCGAAGAAGGAACTATTAAGCTTTTGCATAGCTTTTATCGCGGGCTCTGAGCGCGACGCGGCGACCGAATTCCCAAAAACCTAACGAAAAAACCTAAGGAAAATACCTGACACCACGCATCGTCTTACGTCGTTTCAGTTCGGAAGACTTCGGCAATCGTAAAAATATCCGTCATAAAGACAATTTACTTTTTCTTACTGATTCTAAACGGCCAGCTACAAAAGGAGTTTTCACAATGAAACCTACTTATAAAATTCTCCTACAACAAAGCAGTTCTTTATTACAATAGTGCACCACAAACATTTTAAATACTTAAATTATATTCTCGTTAAATATACGCGGTAGGCGATTTTATTCTTTTAAAATAAAATGTTATGCAATAACTTCACCGCGGCAGTCTCCGAGTGCCACATGTATTTTTTTTTCCTTGAAATTAAATATCAAAGTTCCAGTTTACTTTACGTCACAATAAGTGAAAACTCATGATAAGGCCTCAGTTTGTATTTTGTTTTAATTTTTGTATGTGTGAGAATTAGTGGATGCAGTACCGGTTAGTTCTTAAGAACCGGGACTGGATTACTATTATTATAAAAAAAGTAGTTTATTGAATTTGATTTGTTACTTCATATAAAAAAAAACATAAAGTAGGTACCGAATGTATCGGAAAAAGACTACGGGCTGAAGACCCGATACCCGATTGCTTAAAAAATACGGTAATTCTACTAATAATTCTACTACTGTTTTAGATACCAGGTTTTCCCGGAATCATGCCCTAGTGAGAGTCTATGAGATATAAATTGTTTTGAACAATTTTGAATGAAAAAGGATCTTAAATATAGAAGCTTCAGTAAACTCACCATGTTGTGAGGTCGTCAGAGATAAATGTTTTTTTTCTTTCTTTTCTTCATGAAGCATTCTTCTTATTTCTACAAGAATTTTGAATGGTTATAAGCCGCATATCAATAATAAAAAAACACAATCAACTGTGCTGTACAATCTATTTTGTTGATTCTTCATGAATCATCATTATCAACCGGAGAGCGTCTACTGCTGAGCAATGCTCTCCTCAGGCCATCACTCACTTCCATCGGTTGCCTGCGACTCTCACGATGTAGTCGGTCCACCTAGTGGGAGGCCTGCTTACACTGCTCGTTGGTTCGATGTCGCCACTCAAAAACTTTTATTCCCCAACGGTTATCATAAATATTGTAAAAGCGATGTGACCCACTCATTGCTCTTAGAAGTTGATGTAAATAGTAATTTTTTCGTAACCAAAAAAAAGTAAACAAGTGATGTTTTCCCTATTTCAAAAACCCCGTTTATAACGTCAGACATATTTTATTATCATACACAAAATTGTGGGAAAACAGTTTTAGAACTACGAGTTCTTTTGTCACAAAGAACGAGCCTAGTTACCTAGAAATTGTTTTGCCAAACAAAATCTTGTGATGTTTGGATTTGGATTCAGCGAATCCAAAAGTAATTTGATATCCTACCATGTAGACGTATATAGGTATTCTTGTATGTCTTTAATCCCTAGTACTTAAATATGAGTGAGTTATCCGACATAGGATTAAAACTCAGTCATTCAAAAGGATTATCGTTTTGTAACACAAGTAAAAATATTACCAAAACTAAAGCTGTATGAATGATTAATTTCTTTTGATGGGCAATTTATCCGAAATATTATTGACTATCCGCTTTTAATTTTATTGTTAACAAGACCATCATTTAATATTTTTGAAAATAATACGAATATTGAGCTTCATCTTAAAGAAGATTGGATAGGTACTTACATAGAAGAAACAAGTGTGTGTAAAATCATAAATATACATATATTTTCTCCCCAAAAGATTTTCAAAAATAACAAGCAAAGTTTAATAACAAAACATTCGCCAATTTGAGTCCCAAACGAATTCAAAAATAAAACCCAGTTCATACCATCCAAACACAACACAGTTTTTAATAACTTGAAAGCTGAGCTCATCGGTGACAGTGCCATCAGTGTTGTCCGGGCTTAAATTGAATGATGGCGCGCTTCTTTGACAAGCTGTGTTTGTGTCGAGCTTCGAGATAAAGCTTTGAGCAGAGTTTATCTGATGTCATGACTTGATGGGATAACACAAAGCGACGGGAAATTGTAAGATTGTATGAACTATTGTCACCAGTGGGATTGCGGTGTTATTTAATACTAGCTGTTGCCAGCGGTTTCACCCGCTACAACTCAAAAATCATCCCGTAGGAACATAAAATAGAGATAAAAACTATCCTATGTGTTAATCCAGGTTATAAACTATCTATGTACCGAATTTCAACCAAATCCATTCAGTAGTTTTTGCGTGAAAGAGGAACAAACATACATCCATCCAAACAAACTTTCACGTTTATAATATTAGTAGGATGAGATCAGAAAATGTTTTCCGTTTTGGCTCAAGAGCCGAATGAAAAAAAAATACCAAGAGTTAAATACTAAACATACTGTAGCTACAAACGAGTACCGAATTTTTAAAATATCAGTCTAGTTAAACACTTTTTGAAACTATCACGGTTTGATTCTAAACTTAAAATGTCACTTACGGGATATCTTTCGTGATTAAATGTATGTTTGAGTTCCCGATATGATCATGGCGAGTTGACTCATAAGTGACATTTTAAGATCAGTCTAGTTATCACAAATTTGGCTCAACATTTTAATTTTAATAATAATATTAGCTGTCGTAATATTTAACCCTAAACTACTACTCACTTTTCTAAAACCCTAGCAGTGTTTAAAATGGGCATGATATCTCCTTAAAAAATAACTGACATTTAATTTGTTATACAACTTAACAACCACTTAATTTATAACAGAACCATCAAAAATTAAATACTGTTCTAACACTTCCTTTTGCTAATTGTTTACATTCATCAATTCCAGCGACTTGTAACACCGCTGCACCATTTCGTTCGGTACCGCTCGCCGCTTTACGCAGCGCTTAGAGCGAGTATTACCCAATTGCAATTTCCAAACACGAAGTCCCTGAGCGGGCGACTGATATTAATCAGGAGAGCGGTAGATGGTACTGCGGCCGTCTGATTAACGTATGTCGGCAAGTTATAAGCGATCGCGACTCACTTTTATTATTTATAGAAATACAAATAGTAGACAATTTTATACCACCGAAATCAAGTAAACACTGTACCTATATACCTACTCGTATTTCCATGCTCAGATGAAATTTATTTTATTTCTGCCCATTTTGCAGTTCAACCACTTCAGTGTGGTTCAGTCACTAAATTATCATTGCTCCCCATTCATTCTCCGCGGCAATCCGGCAATGTGCGTCTAGACGCAGCGTGACGCGCAGCACAAAACCTGTTTCGACCGATTCACTAAATTGAATGTGCTATTTATTCGCTCAACGCTTATTGTTTGTACATCGCCAAATTTCTGTACAAGGCCTATTCCGACCGATTTACTTAAGTATAGCCCACAGTTCAGTCAATTAATTGTTAAACTTCAGTCCTACCCGCTTATACCATGCACCTCTCTTTATAGCGATGTTGCTTGGACACATAGTAGGTGTAGTAGAGTGAGGTAGAGTGTTTCAACCGCGTCATCGTTATCTAGTCACTAAATGAATTGTTATAATGTAGCAATCGCTTGTCGCTCCTCACTTGTACCTCACCAATTCTCCGTACCATGTAGCGATGTTAGGCGTGAACGCTATGTGACGCGCAGCACCGAGCCTGTTCCGACCGCTTTACTGCGGTCCAGCTTACTGAATTGATTGTAAAATTCCTTCTATGTCGTGGACGAAAACAGTGAATGGAGCTTGATAGCCACTCCACAGTCCACACATCAGTAGGAACTAGTTACGTTTGAAGCAAAAGATTCCTATTCACTGTTCTAAACTTGTCTTTTGGTGGTAACATTATTTTGAAAATAGTGTTCAACATGTTTAGAGCACGGGTTTTTTATCGAAATTTTCATTATGAGAAAAAACAAGAAAACCTCTGCCTCGTCCTTTCCCTAATAAAATTCTGTATAGAACCTGTTGTCGACGTTTTATGAATGCATGAGGGCACTACGTGAAACAAAAACATTTTACATCAATTTATAATAAAAAATTGGGAACAATTGTCTTCACTATCTTTACATTGACAGCCCTATTGAATAATAAAATGATGACCTTGCTGTTAACATGGCATCGTATTTTCATTCATATTATAACGTAGCTTATCATAGAGAAATCAAGTTTATCCAGCTAACAACTAACAAGTTCCGGCAAAACATCTGTCGCTTGAACACGACACTGCTGTGATTAATCTGGAAATTCTTTGACCGAATGCAGGCTCAGTTTGGCTATTTTGTGTAGCAAATCCTCGATCCTGCTCAAACACGATGTCAGGAAAATATACAGAGGATATTCCACATCACCATTTTCTACATAAAATCTTGCACCTCGAATTTAAAAGAAGTAATTTCTTTTGTGGAATAAAAAATCAAAAAAATAAATTAAAAAGAAACATTGTCCCATTGAACTGGCAATGGGCAGGCCATATTGCTCGCAGAGCAGATCGATGGGGTCCAAAAGTGCTAGAGTAGAGACCGCGGACTAGCAAGCGCAGCGTAGGACGTCCACCAATGAGGTGGACAGACGACCTTATAAAGGTCGCCGGAAGACGCGGATGCAGGTCGCTTCCAATCGGTATATGTGGAGATCTAAAGGAGAGGCCTATGTTCAGCAGTGGACGTCCTATGGCTGAGATGATGATGATGATGATTGTCCCAGTTTTTCCTGTATCGTGGATTAAAGTTTAAACCCAGAACAACCATAGAGGAGGAGGGAGTCGAGCCCACGACACGCTGCAACCCAGTTGCCCCCGACGTCACAACGCCAGTGAGCTGGTAATGTCCACCCATCAACTCACTGCAACCGTGCGGAGCTGCGTCGCCGCATTTGTCTGCACTGACGGATATACGAGACATTTACGGGATAACTGACTCTTTTATTGTGGTAGCATTTGGTTTTAGTCTGGATTGGTCGAAATTCAAATGTTGTGCTATGTTATTCGTTCATTAGGAAATTGTTACTTCATTTTCTGAGTGCTAATTGTAGCAACCGTCTGATGCCCAGGTTGTGGCAAAGTGCTATTGATTTCGTCTATCTGGTATTTGTCGATTTGCAGCCTGGAATCTGAGTTGCTAGAGTTTAACATACCTTGGCAAATGTTGGTGTATTCTATTTTTGCTTCTACCTCAGCCATATCATTATAATAACGTAAATAAATATGGTATTTTCGAAAGTTTCGTAATCAATGAGCTGAGAAATTAATTAACTGTGAATTATTACTGGAAATTAAAATATTAATAACTGTGCATGACATATTATTCAAAGGACAGGCACATGAACATTTCGATTAAATGCTTACTCAAATGTGTGAAAGTAATTACAAATTTATATTTCATCAGAACAACATAATACAAACCAATAAGTACAAAATAATACTGAAACTGTAAACCCAAATAAGTCTAAAATTACAGAATTAACTGACAGTCCAGTGACCTTATGTACTCGTAACTCCCAGTTTAATTAGTTGACTAAATTTTAATAACACAATAACAACATGTCAAAGAGCGTTGATAACGCCGAATTAGATGATGTACAGTCAGCTTAACAGCTAACTGTTAGGCTGACTTTCCATAAGAAGACTATCTTTATAGGATAAGATATTCTTGTTTCGACTAGCTGATTATGTGTAACCTTTAAACACACAGCATGAAATACTTTTTGGATTCCTACTAAAGGCGGCATTAACGACACAGAACGTAATAAACTGGTGTAGGTATTTAAAAGCAGTTCGTGACAGTTGCTTTGTGTTCAATGCAGTTACGAAGTCACGTATTTTTTATTAGTATAGTCAATTAGCCTTTCCTAGGCTGAGTCCTTAAATTGATATGTTTCCACAATCTAGGTTACTTTTACCGTGACCCCGGAACATAAAGGGCTATTGAAGGACACTGTGGATTTTAGTCAGTACGAGTCTGACAGTCCCTCTCACCCTGCCCTGGGTGGGAAGACTCATTTGATGATTTTACCACGAAAAAAAAAAGCTAGGTTACTTGAAGATCAGTTAGCAAACTTTGCATTAACAACATCACCATTCTTTCATCATTTTAGTGGAGTTCTGTAATATAGTTTTTACAAGCTATCCATCTCCACATGTATATGTATCTCCTTGTTCGATTGTACGTATACGAAGAGGGCGGAGACAGTGAGCAGAGTTGTGTAAATCGGCCGCGCGACCGACCTCCCGGAGGTTAGCGATGTTTCTACCGGATTGTGTTTGTGGGATGATGTAGGAAGGAATGTGGTTGGATGTACCTTAAGACCAAAAATACATAATAATAGGTACGTGAAACGGGTATTTTAGGCCATGTTTACTTTATTAACATAGGTCTTAAGAAAATAGTAACACACACTAACTACTTGTAAGGATTCTGTCTGAAATAAATTATATGATAATTATAATAAATAAGCTTAAACCTTTTTCCGACAGGTGTATGTAGGTACTGTAAATAATACTACCTGCATATTATAAAGGTATTTCGGGCCAGGCATGCAATGGACAGTACTTTTTTTCATTAACATACTCAGCGCATTAATTCGTGCTTCTGCGTTTAAATAAAAGTTCTCGAATCACACAATTTTGAAAACAGCTACTCGAAATTTAATATTGAAGAATGTATCATAAACTGCGTACTTCTTTTTGTTATAGGTCTTAAAATACCCCTTTATTTTTTTTTAAATAAAGTTAATATGGAAAACGAAATATAGAAAATTAACACTTTGCAACAATTTATTTTTGCTCAACACGCTTTTCTTTTTAGACAAAAAATATATTTTTAGATAAAAATCCACTGAAAACGGTTGTGCGGTACCAAAGTCGATACATAGCCCGGAGGCACATCGAAAAATTCATGCGTTAGCTTTTTTACACCCACAATAAAATATATAAACGTATATGGAAAATTTTACCAGCATTCACATTGAACAAGCGAAAAAATGGATGCCAAATGGTACGACATAATATTAATAATATTTTGTATAATTTGCATCTGACTATTACCTTTGAGCTTGCAAAACAAATATGATCAATGTGATGTTTAAATAAAACATTTTTTTCTGTGTTTTACATGCGTCGAATAAAATAAATTGCTGTTGTTAATTGCACATAAAACCTTGTGAAATGTTTTTGAATACTGTTAAACACTGCCAATATTGACTTTATCAGACACTAGCTGGCCCGGAAAACTTCGTAAGTAACGTCACTCAATTCTTTTGCCTTCCCGGAACTCCTCCGCTAACACTTAAACTTAATGACATGATATTAAAGTTCAAATTGACTTTTAAGTTTTATTACGTTTTTTGAAGTGAAAATTTCTTTAGCGGCGTTGTACACTATTATTCTAATGGGTAAAAAATGTAAATCTCGCGTCGGAGTCACGTGAGCCTGATCGAAAAAGCGTAAGACGTAACTAAAAAAAACGTGGGAAATAAGCGCCGTCTATCGCTCTTAGCGATAGGATTAGGATTAGGATTTTAATCGTGTAACGCTGTCTGTCAAGCATATATGAAAACATTTGTGATTTGACACCTGTACGACACTAACAAGATGTAACAAAATTCGTTAATTTCATATTATAACCATCTTCTTCAAAAATATTGTAAAAAAAATAATTAGCTCAAATCAGTTCAGAATTTTATCTACTTTATCGATAAAAGAAGAATGCTATAATTATGTAGGTCTTATAAGCAGGTTTTGATTATCTTTTCCAAGCATACAAATGTGGGGTGCCCTACCGATCAGGTGAGGGCGGGTGCCCTGCGTCCTGACTTCGCGGGGTTGCAAACCATCACGGTTAGCTGCCCCGTGTCGGCGGCCAAAAAGTTGCAGGAGGGCCGAAGGCTCCTGGTTGGTTGGGTGTCGGCGCAGGTTAAAGTCCTGGAGCCCAGACCCCTGAGGTGTTACCGCTGCCAAGTGGGTAACCACGCGGCATGCGTTTGCACCTCGGAGGTGGACCGCAGCGATAGGTGCTTCCGCTGCGGTCAGCCCGGTCACAAGGCCGGCTCGTGCTCTGCCCCGCCTCACTGCTTCGCATGTGAGGCGGCTGGCAAGCCGGCCGATCACCGGGCTGGGGGCAAGTCCTGCGCCCCACCCACCAAAGCCAGGCGCAGAGGTAGGCCCTCTGCCGCCGCCGTCACCGCCACCGCCGCCGCCGCCGCCGCTCCCGCTGCCGCCGCCGCCGCCGTGGCTCAACCCTCGGAGAGGGTCCTGGAGGAGGCTGCAGTGGATTCAGATTAATGTCTCCATTGCGCTTCCTCCAGGCGAACATCAACCACTGCGCCGCTGCTCAGGATCTCTTGCTCCAGAGCATGGCGCAGTGGTTGATCAACGTCGCCGTGGTCGCCGAGCCGTATTTTGTCCTGCCCAGGAATGACTGGGTAGCGGACCTGGACGGCTCGGTGACCCTAATTTCGTCGGCCGCCGCCGGTACCCCGCCCCTCGATCGCGTAAAGAGAGGGCGCGGGATCGTCGCAGCACGGTTCGGGGAGATCGCCGTTGTAGGCGTTTACTTCTCCCCGAATCGATCTCTCGCCGAGTTCCAAGACTCCCTAACGGAGCTGGGAGATGTCGTCGTCGCCCTCGGTTCCCTCCCCGCGCTCGTCCTTGGGGACTTCAACGCCAAAAGTCCGGCTTGGGGTTCCCGGTCCACGGACTATACGCGGGGTAGGATGCTCGAGCACTGGGCCCGTGCGCAGGGCCTGGTGATCGAGAACCGGGGTTCTGTCCCCACGTGCGTGCGGTGGACGGGCGAGTCAGTGGTAGACGTCACGTTTGCCGGTGCCGCCCTGTCACCGCGCGTCACCGGCTGGCGCGTTGTGGAGGAGGTGGAGACCTATTCCGACCACCGGTATATCCGGTTCGACGTCTCCGCCCAGACCTCAGACGCGCCAGTTCCAAGTGGACGGAACCCAAGTGGTCCGCGATGGGCGCTGAAGCAGCTGGACCGGGAGCTATTCCTGGAAGCCTCGATCGTGCAGGCCTGGGTGTCACCACCGGACAGGCCTGCCGACATAAACGACGAGGCGGAGTGGTTCCGGGAGGCCATGTCCGAGATCTGTGACGTGGCCATGCCCCGGGTCCGGCAAGGACGCGCCCGGCGTCAGTTGTACTGGTGGTCGCGCGAGCTAGCAGCGCTGCGCGAGGCGTGCGTTGTCGCGCGACGCCGGTACACCAGGTTCCGCAGGCGCCGCACCCGACCTCCGGATGCGGCGACTGTAGAGGCGGAGCTCCACGAGAGCTACAGGGCAGCGAAGACCGTCCTCCGCGACGAGATCTGGCGGGCCAAGGAATTGGCCCGCGAGGAGATGCTGGGGACTCTGGACGGGGACCCATGGGGCCGCCCCTACAAGTGGGTGCGAGAAAAGCTCCGCCCCTGGGCGCCCCCGTTGACGCAGAGTCTCCAGCCTCAGTTCGTGGAGGACGTGGTGAGCGCCCTGTTCCCATCGCGAGGGGAGCATACTCCCCCGCCCATGGCTCCGTCTCCGACGGAATCTGAGGAGGAAGCTGACGCAAACGCGGACCACAGCGACGACGACGTCTACGACGCTCCAGAGGTGACCGAGGTAGACATGAGAGTGGCGGTACAACGGCTCAAGGCCAAAAATACCGCCCCAGGACCCGACGGCCTGCCAGGGAAAGCCTGGGTCCTGGCCTCGAGGACTCTCGGGCCTCGACTTGGGGGGCTCTTTAGCGCATGCTTGGAGAGGGGCCGGTTCCCGCTTCTTTGGAAGACGGGAAAACTGGTCCTCATCCAGAAGCACGGGCGCCCTGCGGACTCTCCGTCCGCATTCCGGCCCATCGTGCTGCTCGACGAGGTGGGCAAGCTCTTCGAGAGGGTCATTGCAGACCGCCTCGTCGGGCACCTGAATCGGGTGGGCCCGAACCTTGCGGAGAGCCAGTTTGGCTTCCGCAGGGGGCGCTCGACGGTGGACGCCATCATGCGCGTGAGAGCCCTCACGACGGGGGATGCAGTAGCCCGGGGCAGGGTCGTCTTGGCGGTGTCTTTGGACATCACCAACGCCTTTAACACCCTGCCCTGGAGTTGCATCAGGGAGGCACTCCGGTATCACCGGGTGCCGACCTACCTCCGTCGCATAGTCGAGGACTACCTGACGGACAGAGCCGTCATCTACCCCGGTCACCGGGGAGAGTGGAACCGGCGAGAGATATCGTGCGGTGTTCCACAGGGTTCGGTCTTGGGGCCGCCCCTGTGGAACATCGGATACGATTGGGTGCTGCGCGGCGACCTCCCTGACGGCGTCAGCGTAATATGTTACGCTGACGACACGCTCGTCCTGGCGGAGGGAGAGTCGCATCAGGCGGCGGCCGACCTGGCGACGCAAGCGGTTGCGACAGTCGTCGATAGGATCCGGCAGCTGGGGCTCGAAGTGGCGCTGCACAAAACGGAGGCCATGTGTTTTCATGGCCGCGTTAACGCGCCACGGTCCGAGTCCCATATAACGGTGGAGGGGGTTCGCATCGGCGTCGGGAGGACGATGAAGTACCTGGGACTCGTCCTCGACAGCCGGTGGAACTTCAGGGAGCATTTCCTGAGTTTGGCCCCAAAGCTGAACCGGGCAGCAGCCGCCCTCAGGCGACTCCTGCCTAATCTCAGCGGGCCAAACGCCTCCTGCCGTAGGCTGTACGCCGGTGTCGTGCGGTCCATGGCCCTCTACGGGGCCCCCGTGTGGGCCCTGAGCATCCGGACGCGACCACTAAAGTTGGTCGCATGCCAGAGGGTCATGGCTATCCGAATGATCCGGGGATACCGCACGATCGCCGGCGAATCGGCCAACTTGCTTGCCGGATTACTGCCCTGGGATCTGGAGGCGACTGCCCTCCAGCGCGTCTATGAGTGGCGCGTGGAGGCGCAGCGCCGGGGAGAATTCCCGCTGCCCCGACAAGTCGAGGCGCGGCGGGAAGAGGTCCGGCGCGATCTCAGGGCAGTATGGAGGGGACGATTGTCGCAACCGACGGCCGGGCACGCCGCAATCGCGGCGGTAAGACCCCTCTTTGAGGAGTGGCTGGATAGGAGTCACGGCGTCCTGACCTACCGCATGACGCAGGTCCTCACCGGACACGGAAGTTTCGGGAGGTACCTGTGTCTAAGGAGAAAGGAGGAAACGCCTGGGTGTCACCACTGCGAAGATCGCCCGGAGGACACAGTAGAGCATACGGTGCAAGACTGCCCAGCTTGGGCAGAGCACCGACGTGTCCTCACGGCGGCGATAGGCGGAGACCTCTCGCGCCCGGCATTGGTTGCGGCCATGCTGCGGGGCGAGACGGAGTGGGAAGCGGTCGCCTCCTTCTGCGAAGCAGTAATGCTCGCGAAGGAGGAGGCGGGCCGCGTGAGAGAGAGGACAGTGTCCTCCCTCCGCCCCAACCGCAGTGGTGGACGCCCACGGCGACGGACGTCGCAAGACAATCTCCGGCCACCGTAGGCGCGGGCATGCGGGCGGCGAGTAAAGGGCAACTCGCTGCCCGACCATGGACCATGCCCGGGTCGACGGCGCGTTGTGTTCCACGCGCGCCTCAAAGAGCGTCAGCATAATGACGGGGCCCCCTCTGTAGAGGGCCAAAGCCTGCCGGGGTCGCGGGACTTATCTCATTACCGTGACCCCGGAACATAAAGGGCTATCGAAGGACACCGTGGATTTTAGTCAGTACAAGTCTGACAGTCCCTCCCGCCCTGCCCGGGGTGGGAGGACTCATTTGATGATTTTACCACGATAAAAAAAAAAAAAAAAAAAAAAAAAAAAAAGCATACAAATGTACGTTGCATTAATGAAAAAAAAAAAACAGGAGGGGTCACGTTATGTAAGACATTGACTGTACAATAAATACATGTACATGCTTAGAAGACAGAAAGCGTTTGACCAAGCCAATTTTCATTAAATATCTTTGAATACCACATCCACGATGTTCGCAGCTGTAACCGTTGCGGCGTCCAGTGCACTTTACGTCCGCCCCGGCTGGGAATCGAAGCGGCGACTACTAAATTAAATAACTCAAAACATCTCTCCGTTGCAAGCACTTAAATAATTCACTTTGTGGCCGCCAGATAGCGCTGGCTCGCTTTAAACGTATTTACGAGATTGCACACCGCACACGGATATATTTTGTTTGTTTATCTAATCGCTGTGTAATGTACGAGATTCTTTTGATGCTGTTTTGTTTTAGAATTGCTTGAAGAGTACGTTCTTTGTTTGTGAAGATAGAATGGCTATTAGCTTTAGTACTTCAATTATGTTCAGCTTTAGAATGTTGTTAAATTATAACATTGTCAAAGTTTTTCAATAGTGATTTCTCTATAGCAGCACAGCCTGTGTTAACAGAATCTGTCACCCTTGGTAGAACGAAAGGGACTGTCAGACTCTTACTGACTAAAATTTCCGGTTTTTCTTCAATAGCCCTTTACGTTCCAGAGCCACGGTTACCTTTACAGACAGACCCGTGACCCTCGATATTCTAACCCTAACTTCTAAATCAATTTATGTAGGTATACGGTAAGCGCATCACGTCTTTAAAACCATTAAAATTTCATCGTGTACAGTTTACTCACTTCTTCGATACTACCCACGTATTGAAAATATATTCTCTAAATATCGCCGTATTTTCCAGTGTCAATGCTCCAGCCAATCACGGCTTGTCTCTCGATAATTTAATCAAATTGGAGAAGAGCTACACTTACAAATAAATTAACCTACGTCACTTCTATTTCAAACTAGTTGTTGCTAACGACTTAACCTGCTATAACTCGAAGATAAACCCACGGGAAGGTGAAACTGGGATAAAACGTATCCCTTGGTTAATTCATGTTCTATCTCTGTACTAAATTTCATCCAATTTCGATCATTAGCTTTCAGTAAATTACTAAAGAGAGAAAATATTTGAATTTAAGAATATCATCAGCCTTTAATGATCCCACTGCTGGGACACAGGCCTCCTCTCTGTGAGAGGGACTGGGCCATAATCCACCACTCGGGCCCAGTGCGGGTTGGTGTATGTCACATGTCTTCGAATTTATTTTTGGTTCCATTTATTATGCCAGTTTCCTCACTATGTTTTCCTTCACCGTTTTGAGAGCAGTGGTGATGAAATAAATTACACAGAGTAATGTGCCTGGCTGGATTCGAACCCACGACGACGCGTAAGTCGGGGCCGATATTTCAATTGAATTGAATTTCAGCATAATGCTATCAGCATAATACAGCATAACCTAGCCAAATTTCGTTTGCTGGGATATCACAAATGTTTGTTCACTATCCAACGGGTGATTTGAACAATGTTGCACCTATGGATGAGATGTGAGAGACACAAACTGTCATCTATGGATGAAATGGTTCCATATAACTATGTAGTGTAATACTATAGTTGTTTATCTTCTATCTATAAGAAAATAAAACTATCTATAATCATTTTTTGAAAAACATTACAGAAAGTTATTATAGACAGTTTTCTTTATAATGTGTGAAAATTGTATGTGATAATAATCATTATACGACCGTGATGATCGACACCAAAGATAAAACATCACTCTCATATTCCAGAACCACTCGTTTGTCTGAAAACTTTTCAATCCTCTCACGACAATGGAGTGTTCTGAGAGCAGAAAGTACATGTTTATTCTGAAGTATTTACTCTGAATAGATTCGCTTTGCATTCTTAATCAAATTAATAGCAGTATGTTTGCCAACACTGTGTGTGTGGTTGTGGAATCGTTAATGTGCGGTACTTCCAGTTCTCTTTGTAATTCAAGAGTTTCTAATCTCACTTGTTTGTTGTTAGCTTTAAGAATTGAGTTTGTTTTGTTAGGGAAAGAGGTTTATGGCAAACTTATGGATGTATGTGTGATATTTGCCTGAGAAAAAACTACTTACGCGTTCTGCTAAGTACTAATAACTGCCCCTATTGGTATTATGGCGAAAGCTGGCGTTATGATACCCCCTTATCTAGTAAAACACTATAAGGCCGGGACTCCACCAAAGCGGAAACGAGAGGAGATGTTTTTGTAAAACCAATAAGAAATCCACATCTCCTGTCCGCTTAGCTTCGGTGGAAATCTGATTGGTTATTCAAACACATCTCTTCTCGTCTCCGCTTTGGTGGAGTCCCGGCCTTAGTTGTTGATACTCCGTCTCCTTTCGTGTCGGATTGATGTGCCATCGGGCTTTGAGAGTAAAGAAACATAGAGTGCTCTTATTCCTGCTCACTTTTTTCTGCAGTATATCTGCCGCACTGATGGCTATTTTCTCCGTGATTGACCGGCCGCCGACAGTGGTATAGAGAATTCTCTTTTAGATTTAAAAATGTTAAAAAAATATTAATCTAACGAAAAATAATGCCCCAAAAACATTAGCAAAATTATTATGAATTTTAAACCAAATTTCCATGTCCCCAGAATGTTCATCCTTCCGCAGCCCCACATCACGTAGTAGCCAACTTTGCAATATGTCAGAAACAAACAATATTTTGTTGGCAACAAAATGATAATTCAATTAAACAGTTGGGCCCACAAAAACATGTTTGATTAAAATAATAAGTTAGGCCCCGGGGTCAGTTCAACTTGTTGGGCTAATCAAAAAGCTGTCCAACTTGTCAGAGCCTTCATAAGTGTATAGTCAACTAGACCTACCCATGTATGTATACAGCGTGAATTTTATGCGTGGATGGTAAATCCGATACTATGACAAATAGCGAAAAATACTTAAAGGAGTCTCGAGGCAGATTTTGGAGAAAAACTCAAACTGCTTCATTAGATTTTTGAAGGCAAACTACAGGAAAGGGCTCCTTTGAGGATTTTTCGCTGTTTCTCATAGTTTTGGTTTAGCCATCAACGCCGTGTTGGAAAATCCACCTTTTATACTTACGTGCCTATTAAAAGTTTCGTTGTTATCGGCTTAGGTAGATTATGCCAGATCTAACTTAAACTTACTTGGCCAACGATTATCATAAAGATTTTCGTACCAGAGCGCTTATCACGAGTTTTCACTATTTTACTTTACAGCGGTTTTCCAGTATTTACAGCGTTTCTTGTATGGTAAAATGGAACAGCGCCTCTGGTGTACGAAGAAGGAACTAATTTTTTCCTTGAAATTAAATGTCAAAGTTCCAGTTTACTTTACGTCAGAATAAGTGAAAACTCATGATAAGGCCTGTGATAGTCAACGAAGATGTGGTCGATGGTGAAGTACCCTTGCCTAGAAGTAACCTATTCACTCTTCACTTAAAGACTCCAACCCAAATATACTTTTCGGACATTTCGGAATTTTATTGTCCTCCTAACACTAACACTTGTCGTATAAATAGTTACAACCCATCCTCGCATTGTAAGGGATCTATTACGTACAAACTTTAAGATACCCTTTCCTTTTTCTTTCGGGTTTAACTCGAAAGGTAAGGGTAAGGTAGCACTCTTATTTTATTCCATCCATAGCTGTGACTATTATGGAACTTTTGGAAAGCAATAAACGAATATATTTTGCTAGTATCTTTATCTACCTTCTATCAATTTTCCATTTTTATCCAGCAACTACCTATCAGGCGATCATTTATGATTTCAGCCTATCGCAGTCCACTGCTCTCTCGCTATCTCCCTCTTTTTTCATCCAGCCACTGCCTATGTCCTTTTTCGGATTATTCGTCCATCTTACCGGGGGGGACGTACACACTACATTCACCTACGCGCGGTCTCCGGTACGAGAGTCTTCCTACTCCACCTTTTCTCGGTTCGACATGGCCAGTGATCGTCTATTATTTAATACAGAAAACAAAATCAATACCATCTGAGAAACCTATAACCTCCCATAAAAAAGCATTGTCTTACAATGGAAACTTCCTCGTCCCCCCTTACCCCTTCCGTCACATTGTACCCCTACCTACTTATCCTTAGATTCGTATGAAGGCTTCGTGTCAGTCATTACGAAGGGAACATGTTCAATTCGAGCAGGCATGTCGCTTGCCCGTCACGTCCCGTGCCTATTATTTTTGTGGGAAAACAAACCCAATTTGCCTTTGAAACAAATTTAGTATAGGATGTTGTGTTTTAGAAGTTTGATTAAAGTTTGGGTCTAGAATAAAGTTTTATTAAAATGAGAGGTGGACTTAGGCGACTTTATTCGACCTAATTTATTTTTTATCCTACTTTTTTTTAAATAACCTGCAAATATGTTTTTCATAAGCAAAGTTTAGGAGAGTTACAGATCACAGTAATATATTCTGAATCAAAGGATTTTCACAATACTTTCGTCTATGAATTCATATCTACACCCTACACCGATATGAATTCATAGATTTTCTGTGAATTAAATATTATATTATGAAATAGGTATTTCAAAGCGTTTCCTAATCATGCAGTGACAAATTACAGATAAGTAAATTCGGTAGTTATACAATACACTTATCCTTTTTATAAGATATATTAAGGAGGCCACTGTATCATCTTGGAAAGATCTCGACGAACCGACAACACACAATTTAATATGTGTCAATCCAATAAGCCGATAAAATGATTAACTCCCGCCATTCTAAGAATGACGTCACAATATCCCTAAGTACACAACATACCCTAGTTAGGTACGAGTTAATCCCGTATCCGTATTCTGTAACCCACGACGAACTCATTGTGCGCGAGTTATGTTAATACCGCGTTACCGAGCGACGCCGCGGGGCGTAAGTTGTGTTTCAAAAGATAATAATAATAACATTGGAAGCAGTTGGCAAGCGAGCGACAATACGCCACTAGCTGGCTTTTTGTTACCATGTCTAAGATATGAGCGGAAAGCGGCTGTCGCTTTTGCTTATATTTTTTTTTTAAATTGTACTTAATAGCTGAAACCTATTATCTTCAGTATCTTTGAAAACTTAAACTTGACTAAACTATTAATTGGTTCGCTAACCGTAACAAAACCATTCTCTTAAATAGTTAAAACGTCTAACCCATACAATACTTAAAATAAACACTTCCCGTCTTACTACAAAATAATTAAACATCTGTTAAATATTTTTCAAAAAAAAAAGTGTCAACTGCAAAGCGGCATTTGGGGTTGATAAAGGGTCGTTTTGCAGTTACACTTTTAGATCGTAACGCGTCATTAATTATTCGAAGCGCAAAATGCATGGATTTGATATCCACCCGTCTTTATACCAAAATACATACCTAACTTAAACTTAATTTTGTTAAGACCTTACTAACCACGAGATGCGGGAATGTGGGCTGTGGGACTATCTTAAGTAATTACCTGGGCCTTGGAACGCAAAAGCCAATTCATAAAACAGGATCGTTTTGATATGATGATTTTCTAACCGAAAACAAAAAGGCTCCACTAATCACAACTGTTCAAATCGAGGGCCTTAGGACAAGTTAACGCCTTTGGCTCGCTCATAGTTTGCACCACACACCACAGCCCGTAGCCAGAATGAACGGGCACCTCATAAAATATTATAACATGCAAAAAACCTACACCCGCACACACACACACACAAACACACACACATACACACACACACACACACACACACACACACACACACACACCCTACAGATAATTGTTATGGGGTGTATGGAGTACATGAAAAACTTTGTTCTGTTTTTTTACGAACTCATTGTGCGGCGGAAACACGTTGCCATAGCAACGGGTTTTTAGTGCCAAACGACCGAATTCTGTACGACGTTATAAAATTTTATTGTGAAGTATGAAATTATTGCATAAAATTAAACTTTTAAAAAGAGCTGATGGATTTGAGTAGCACTCGTATATTTTAACATGTGATTTATTTTTAATATGAGATTCGATATTACCAACCTATTTTGGTGTGCTTTCAACTTTATTTTTTAGGATTTCTCTGAATTTGTTCTATGTGCCGTATGAAAAAAATATTATTTTATTACCATAAAACAATTTTACATATTTTTTTTTTACTTAATAGCAGTAGGTAATTTCCAAAATCACTTTTGCTTCATTTTTTTAAGAAAAATCTGTAAAATAGTGTGAACAAATGGAACAAGTCTTTTAATGAAGAGGGTTCCAAGTAACGATAGTGTCACAGACAGAACTTTTAAAGTAAAAAAAAAAGATAAGACACGTCCCTAGTTTTTTTATTCTTGGTAAACAGTAGGCAAAAGTAAATTAGGACTGAAAAACTTACTTTTAATGAATTCATCGTAAGAAAGACTAAAATGTGGAATATTCTAATGAACAAATTAAATTGCTCTGTTTTAAGATGTATATTTTTACTTTCTCTGTAAATTTTAAACTTTTTCTGTCACTTACGAGATATATTCCGTGTTTACTTTTTGTCTTGGTGAAATCATCAAATGAGTCCTCCCACCCAGGGCGGTACAAGAGGGATGTCAGACTTGTACGGACTAAAATCCTTCGTTAGCCCTTTACGTTTCAGGGTCAAATTTCATCTTAGCAAGAGTTGTTCACTATCTGTTGACGTATAAAATTGAAGATCTGGAGCACCTGTGGAAATCAAAGCTATCAATAATTTCATTCATGTGTAGGTAATTATAAAATAACATAAGCTGGGAGTACCTCCACGCAGTGAAGGCGGTAACAGCAACAGTTTAGGACTGATTTTCGATGAATAAACATATGAATTCGACTTCGAACGCGGATCCTTTATTATGTATAATAAAACATAATATGAGTCCGTAGATATTAGAATCACGTAATATTCCTTCAGAAAGTAAACCCCAAGAGCTGGGCCAGGTGAGCAGATATTCGTACATTAGGTAGCATGATTCATAGCCGCGCAATATATCACCCTTCGCGAATATATGAGCTGTCGTTTAGCTCAGCGCTGTTCATGGAACCCGACCTTTACTTTTTTTATCAAACGGGGATTTTTTGAGGTGGTATTCAAAGATTTTAATACTGAATTTTGTTTGTAATGAAAACTGAATATTTCGTAGTTTCATATTCAGGAAGATGTCAACTTCAATAAAAGTATGGTGTTCATTGCAAAATTGGCATCAAAGAAAGTGGGTCAAGCCAATAAAAAGAAGTTTTATAAAGAATACTGGAAAAGGAGGCTTTTAAATGTTATTTGGAAGTAACAGTAACTATCATGAGTTAAATAAACTGCTGCAACAGGGGCCTCAGAGAGTAGAACACCCGGGTCATTTCAGGTATTGATAGATATTACTGTTTATCGTATTTTTCAATAAATAGAATACAGTAGATCTCTCACAATATTTCCTGTACTATACTCGTATGTTCAAAATACAGCATCGAATAAACCAATATTTCTCTAACTCCATCCAAAACAATAATGTTAGTAACATTGGTCCTCTTGTCGTAATATTACCTTCCATCGTTTTCCAATAATTATTCTTATTTTTGCCATTTATTTATATTATTTTTAACATTAACTATTACCAACCATTTCATTGGTGGGGATCAATTTTTAGTACGAGGCTGCATCAGTGCAAGCCGCCGATAATCCGATTTCAATCAGCAGCGAATATCATTAATGTGCCTGAATAATGGATTTGTGTGTACCGTGTGTGTGGAATAATAACATACCGTAAGTTATTCAGAAGTTCCACTATTTACTAAGCATGAGTATAAAGGCTAATTGACGCACGAGCAAAGTAAAATATACAAGCCAAACACAAGATTGACATACTCGTAACGTCACTCCACAGGTCCGTCATAATCCAGGTTCAATCTAACGTAAGTATGGGTGTAGAATAAATTATATTTATTTTACATGAAGGCTGACTTTTACATTTAACACTAAATGAAAGAAAATTTAAAACTTACATAAAAAATACACTTATTAAACAAGCATATTATAAATTAGAAAATTATATCCAAGATAAAAATGTTTGGAAACATGCTGGTCCTGCTCCATTGTACAATGTAGGGCTTAAACAGAATCAAGCTGGTTGAAATTTTAATGCTCACACACTGTTTATATTGTATTTGTAAAGAGCTGTAATTGCAATATTTTGTTAAAATGTGAACACAATGTACCTTTTTGCTATTTTTGTTTTATTTCTTATTACTTTAACTTTTGATAATATTAAGTGTACATTTTCAAGGTACATTGCTTTCACATTATTTATTTTAAATGATGTAAAAATATAGTAAAACATTTTAAAAAAGAGTAAGTATGGAGTTTCTTGCCCATTCTTCTTCATACAACCTACCTTTGCGAATGGGTGTAGAATCAATCCCATTCCATTTCCTTAATTTTAATTAAGCGACGTTTAAAAGTGCCTCTTTGATGGCCTAATTGAAATAAATGATTTGACTTTGAAGGATTGGCCTAAAATCGCATTCAATCGCGAAAGGTGGAAAGAGATAGGTAACCAGTGAAATAATACAGGCTCAATATTTTATTTATTTATAAAGTTTGATTGAAGTGTCGTTCTTCTAGTAGATCCAAGTCCAGGGTCTATACGAGAATCATTGGAGCGCCGGTATGCTTTAGGTATTTTATGGTTTAAGAAAACAGTTACAATAACCTAAGCAAGAGTTTCTTATTTTATATCTGAAATATCCAGTACGGTACGTATTAGGCTTTTCTTTGGCTGTTCCTTAAATCTCAATTTTGTATCCTTCAGTAGTCTGAGTTTTCTGTGCTTGTTATGAGATGTAAGTTAGTTTCATTAACGATGAACCTTCTGCAATTATCTTCTCTTCCGATCATTCTCACTACTAGCTATCCAATAGTACAGCACTAATTATTTACAGCTAGCTACATATTTAATAGTAATACGCTCTGATCCAATTAACCCGTTGATTAGCCCGATTTGTTTGTAATTAATTTGTATAATTGTATTGTGCTTGCGGCTAATTACTATATTGGTATGCAAATGGAACCTCTGTGCACTGAACTTTAATATTCTAATCATGATGTCGAGATTGTTACTGAATCCCTGAAGAATTGTTCATTTGGAACAGATAGCCAAGTATATGATGTATGAAATGAATTCATTTATTTCTCCAAAGCCAATTTAATTCTGGAAATTCACAGTTGCACAACAGCATTATATTTTATTCAGCGTTTTTTGCAATGAAAATGAAATTGCAAGGATAAATCTGACAATTTCAAAATAAAATTTACCACTTTCGAGAGATTACTTATTATGTTAGAATATTGAGTAATTTTAGGGACTTTAACTACTGAACGCTACTGAAACCCCGATCACTGTGAGTGGACTGAACACATAAGATACAGTATTAGCGATAAAAATTAAAAATACCAGTTCTTTAAAAAATGGATCAAGTGCGTAAACAAACACATTTCAGTGCAAGCACTCCAAACCTAGAAATAATTAATTGTTATCAACCAATTTCATTGTTATTAAAATATTAAAATCTTCAACGAATTCTTGGGAACTTTACAACTTGTCTCTCAAACATCATGAGCATACAATGCTTTTACTCGTATGTATGTGCACTTCGCACATATTGAAGCGCCGCGGGGCATGATCTCGTGGTATAATTATATTTCTACTCGATGAAAAAGGTTCCATCGTTCTGTTTTCATTTGTTTAATTGCTCGCCTTGTCCTGATGGTGACGCCATTATGTTTAATTTTATTCATTGCCACCTAAGGGCCTCAGGGATGTGTGGGGTCCTTTATTCTGGTGTGAATTGTGTTATATTACCCACATTTTTGTCAATGCCCCTGCAAAGTAATCTCGTCTATTAAATGTAATACCCCCATAAAGATCTTTTAGTCCGATTCGGGGAAAAAGACAAACAGAATAATAAAATATTAGCCTTATATGAGCCGTCTAACTCGTAAAACGGAGTGATATTATCAATATCCATGCTAGATTGGCGTTATGCAAACATTTAATTTTAGTACCAAATTGCTACTTGATATTGAACGGTACATATTATTATTTTATTATGTAAGTTCCTATTAATGATCCCATAAATTGTATTTGCTCCGGTTAAACTCAAACATTGACCTTAATAGCTAATAGTGTCCTCGATAGTCCTCATTGTTGTAGAATATGAACCTGTCCGTTTTCAGTCCACTGAAAGCTGTCGCACTATTAAACTGCCACAGGAGCAAAATGGACTAATAAGATGGACTCTAAACCTCCGCACCTCTTTAGTGGTACAATCCTATTGGTTAATATTTTTCTGTTTCTCCGCTCCGCAGCCTTGCTCCGCTCCTGTGGACAGGCAGCCTCACCCTTAACGACACGGGTGGCTCAGTGGCTGAGTGATCGACATCTGCGCAGCGTGTCGCGGGTTCGATCCCCGCACGGAACAAATATTTGTATGATATGCAGGTAGTTGTTCCGGCTCTGGGTGTTTTTTTATTTTTTATCGTGGTAAAATCATCAAATGAGTCCTCCCACCCCTACTGTCAGACTTGTACTGACTAAAATCCACGGTGTCCTTCAATAGCCCTTTATGTTCCGGGGTCACGGTGATGAGATAAGTCCCGCGACCCCGGCAGGCTTTGGCCCTTTAGAGAGGGGGCCCCGTCATTATGCTGACGCTCTTTGAGGCGCGCGTGGAACACAACGCGCCGTCGACCCGGGCATGGTCCATGGTCGGGCTGTGAGTTGCCCTTTACTCGCCGCCCGCATGCCCACGCCGGTGACCGGAGATCGTCTTGCGACGTCCGTCGCCGTGGGCGTCCACCACCGCGGGGGCTCTGGGTGTTAGTGTAGGTATGTGAGTTTCGATGTTTGTAAACGCACCCACGATACAGGAAGAAATTATTAGTGCGGGGCAACGTTTAAAAAAATGATACGTACCAATAATTTTCAGTAACCTCTGAAGGTACATGCAGCAGAGAACTTACACCTACCTTATAGGGGAGAAACCCATATCCAGCAGTGGACTACTATAGGTTGTTGATGATGAACATACATACTTACATAAACTTACGCGTTTTTCAAATGGAGGTTAGGCATAAACCACAGAAAGACACCTGTTACGATCTTTCCTTTCACTTCGTCCACATTCATATATACCTACAGTTTTGTAATCAAAAGATATATTCGTACATTTAATTTACCTTTTACCCCTCAAAAAGTGCTCTAAATAAATAAAAGATAAAGCTAGTAAATACAGTAAAACGTGTCGGTAGGGTATCGGCCGGCGATCTATCTCTATTTAGCGGCAAACTATTGAGACATAGTGGCGTGTTTAACGAAAAAAGATTCTCTTTCCGGTTTTTAGTTCAGCCAGAGGCTTGAATAAACATCTATCTTCAAAATAAATTGCCTTTTTTTTTTTTTTTTTTGCGTGGTAAAATCATCAAATGAGTCCTCCCACCCCGGGCAGGGCGGGAGGGACTGTCAGACTTGTACTGACTAAAATCCACGGTGTCCTTCAATAGCCCTTTATGTTCCGGGGTCACGGTAATGGTATAAGTCCCGCGACCCCGGCAGGCTTTGGCCCTCTAGAGAGGGGGCCCCGTCATTATGCTGACGCTCTTTGAGGCGCGCGTGGAACACAACGCGCCGTCGACCCGGGCATGGTCCATGGTCGGGCAGCGAGTTGCCCTTTACTCGCCGCCCGCATGCCCGAAATAAATTGCCTTTGAAAAAGATTTAATTTGACTTTTGCTGTTGGAGTTCTGTAGGTATTTTTAATATCTTTTGTTTCCTAGTTAAATTTTTACTAACTTTCCTTTATTACTAGGCCTTATCTTATCTACAGATAATCATGAAATAGATAGTGCTACGAAAGCTAATCTTACGACAAATTAGCAATTCACTTGCTTTCAAAGAGCTTTCATAGGACTTACGGTTGGTTGTTCATAGAGCCAAAAAGCGTTGAAAGCTAAAATATCGAGAGAGCTGCTTTTAAACGGCTTTTTGAATTTTAGGATTTTTCATACGACTGTTTTTCGATCCATAGTCGTAAGAGTAATTGCTTATAGGATATCTTTGCTAGTTGGGTATAATCACTAATAACATGGCTCTTAGCTACAACTATTTATGCTTTTATTTTTAATTTTTCTTTCCCTTTTAATTAAAGATAAAATAATCTTCACTTTGAGATTTCAGATTTTATCCCAGAGTTTCTAATTCCCCAAGCTTATGTTCGCGACTAGAGAGGTATCTTTGTACTTGTCATTACCACTCAGCGAAGGATTCGATTACGATATCTTATTACTTCCAAGGAGCTTCGATATCCGAGTATTATTTATTCAACGCTTAACGCGGTTTGTGTCGATCGGTCACGGAACCCGATATCCTATGAAATAGTCGAACCAAACAAAATTCTTTGATTTGATTAGTTTAGTGCGCACTTGAATTTATTTTCATTATTGATTTCATGATGCATAAAAGCACTTAAATTATTAGCATTTGAATTTTGATATTTGCCAAGTTTTTTTTTAGTTTAACGATAATTTCGCGTTTGAACACTATCTCGCCTGAAGGTAAGGCTGTCTACACACCAAAGCCACCGCTCTGGCACAAGCCGGCGGGCTAGGGGCGGCATGATTTGCATTGTTCAAGCGGGCCGCCCGCGCCGCCGCCTGCCGGCCTAGCCCGCCGGCTTGTGCCGGCGAACTTTAGCTTTGGTGTGTAGATGCCTTAAGCGAAGATGTGGTTGACGGTGAAGCACGCTTGCTTAGAAGTAACCTGTTCACTCTTGACTTGAAGACCCCAAGGTTATAGCTGTCGGGAAATACAGACCCAGGCAGGGAATTCCACGCCTTAGCTGTGCGAACAATAAAAGTATAGGTAATAAAATAGGTACTCCTTCTTTTTCACATTTTCTTTTTGTAACATATCGGGACTATTGAAAGAAACTGGTACGCTTTAGTGTCAGGAATAATTTCAGTTTAAAAACATATTTTTATGTACGTTAATATTTCCACTAACTCAAGAAATTAATTTATATGCTGAAATAATTTAGCAATGTATAATAATTGACTAAGCAAATAATTGGCTATAGTAGCCTTTCATTTTGTCCAGATATATACTAAAACCTTACCTGCGTACGTACGTATGATCAGTGACCTAACCGCCAAGTGTGATACAGACTCAAAGGAGACACTGATATATTCAAATAAACATTCATTCGCCTATGTAAACCACATCTACCCTTCCCTGCCCTACACACAATACGCAACAGTACAAGTACATAATATAGTTGATTAATTAATTCTCCTTTGACATTCAATATCACTCGTATCATATCGAGTTAGAGCCAATAGGTAGAATTCAGACAAATCATTAACGGTAGAACAAGTGAGAACAAATTTAATTACCATGTCAGGTTTATAGCAAATAGTGGTGTCATTAAGATGTAGATAGAAAGACCTGTCCTTTTTCTAGGCGCCTCAATTTTTAAGCCCAAAGAGACATCTCGCCGTGACTTCTCACCGTGAGTCTGTAGGCTACATTATGTTAAATACAAAAAAAAAGTTCACGGATAGTATGGAAAACTTGCTCGTGCCTGAAAAATATTCCATGTTTAGTAAGTATTTTTGCCATGAAAAAGTGTCCTATGTTATGCTTTTATGAACATTTTAAATACGATCAGTCATCACAGTGCAAAATGGCTAAAATATACAAACACAGAATGATGAATAGTTCGATAGACAGCATGTTCGTTTTTTTTGTATCAGAGATGAAAGACATAAATAAAGAATTATAGTTTACACTTGCACTGAAAAGGCGACACAATACAAAAATAAATGGAAGAAATTAGGGAATGAAGGTGATGATGGGATACAACATAAAAATAAGGCAATCACTCCATAAACACATCCAATTTTACTTCTATTTCCCACTTTCACAGTGACATAGGATAGTATTCGGGTGTGAAATGTGGAGTAGAAATACAATACCTTTACAAATAGGCGTATTGGAGTAACCACGAGGATTGCGGTCTGGTCTACGATCCCTGTGTCTCCGAGCAGATCTATACCGTTGTGAGAAATAGGTATAGAAGCCTAGGTGGGTTGACAACAGGATTCGGATTCAAAGACGGGATTATGTGACTATTGATACCGAACAAATAAGGAATCCGTGATAGACCTAGTCTTGTCTCAACTATGTTGAGGTCGGCTTCCAGTATAACTGGATTCAGCTGAATAGCTATGATAAATAATTGAAACTGAACAAGTGATGATATCTATTATTAAAAATAACTTGCATTTTCCTTAATAATATTTCTTTTAATACAAAATGAACCACTCATTTCACTATCTCATATTCAACGGAGCCATAACAGAACTAGGTATAAATGTCCTCTTCGTAAAACTAACTTTTAGAGCTAATTAAACGAGGCCACGGAAACATCCACATTTAATTACTCACAATTGAAAGTTAAACCACTACAGTGTAGCTAGCTACTTCAAAGACCAAAGAAGTCCAATCAAACCTGAGCTGGATTAAAGTGGACAATAATTACAACTGTCTGACCTGTGCTCTTCAAAGTAAAACTAAATAACGCGTCTGGGAAGTGGTGGGCTAAAAACGCTGCGCAAAAACGCACCGGAGCCCGAGCTAGCTTAGCGCAATAATCTATTCTATATTTCTCTGAATACGAAACGCCTTTTTCCCGCCAAGTCACGCTTGGTAAAGGTCCTTGAAAAGGAAATTGTTTTACGCATACTAATATCATCAAAATTATTAGTGTTAATGTTTCTGGATTTAAGGAGGTTAGAATTTCTTATTTGCATTTTGATTTGACTAATGCAGACAGAATGGAATGTATCTTTATCTCTCTGCATCATTATTTCGCGCCTTTCTTATACTATCTACAATCACTTTGAATAAATAATATCATGAAGTATTCACATCGGAACTGACTTTTTTTAACTGCGAAAAACATCAGCACATAAGAATAAACTAAACAATTATTCTTCAAACATGAGATTATTCTTCACACGAAGTCGAAATACCGCTTGAAACAACCTCCTACCTTACCGGATTCTCTCGGTACAATTTTCCCTCTCAGTGCGTTAAATCGCAATACCTTTTTGTACGTGTTTTCTTTCTGGCGACCGTAAGCCGGCGTAATGTTTGTAAATAAGAAAACAGTAGAATAATAACGCTTAACTTTGGATCTCGTTCGACGCCGCGAGCACAAAAAGCACTTTCAGACGGAATCGTGTTTGCAATCTTATTTTAGTTGAATAAAATTGCAATTTAGCGCGGGATAAAATTTTGTACAATCGTCTTTGATGTTGGCTACTTTGGGTACTTCAGTTTTTACTTGAATGTATTGTATTGCGCGTTGTGTTAGGTAAGCGTTTGTGCGTGGGTCTTGATGTAACTGAAGAATAACTTTTTGTGTCGAAGTACTTCATTATTTTATCTTTATTCATGTAAAAACGTCTCGGTGATAGCACGTTGAACTTATAATTAGAGTGAAGTACGCAGGTTTTATTGAGTAAGAGCTTAGTAAACACTGTATATTATTACCACTGACACGCAGTCTAATAAAATATTTTATCTCAAATCAAATACAAACGAATTGTTTAATCACATTTATTATTTGGTTTCTATTGTCAATAACAAAACAATTAATTAAGTATATCACTTGTTAGCTTTACGGCTTATCGGCACACAATAGACAATTGCAAAATTAATTAAGGAGAAATTCAAATTCCACATAATTATTAATAGTGATTCTCCAAATCCCGCATCAAAATTACAATCCCACAGTAGGCTTACTGAAACAATACTGTAAATTCACGTCAATTGTAACAGTTTCACCTGTATTTTCCTGGTACGATTCTCATACAATAGGAATTATTATGGAGTGGAGGCCTACTCCATTGAGGCAGGATCTGCAATGCTTGTGAATTAAGCTGCATTAACAATGGGTGAAGTTCTCCACCCCGGAGGAATGTATAGCTTAACGTGAATCATTTAATAATATGGAATTTATATTGAAACGTCTGTTAATTGTTATTATAGGTAGAATTTATTGGAATATCGATGATAATTATGTTCATAATATTAATTGATTACTGAGAATTTGCATCAAAGGGTTGAAATAAAATGATTCGGTGTAATTATTCAGAATTGTATTATTTGCGGTGTGTAGGTGAATGCCGACATATTGAATACTGAGTAGCAGCAAATAATATTTGTTTTAAATTAAGAAATACTGAATGATATGAGAAAATGTTTGTAGTGAAAATATTGACCAAAATCTAGCTAAACAAGGTGTAGTTAAGGACATTCGTGACCTCAACTGTTACCAAGAATTCAAAACGTGATCTTAAATCTAATGTCAGTGGCACGAATTCCGCAGCAGTAGTCACCAGCAAAACAATCTTAGTAAGCGCTAACACTGCTGTTTTTTTTGTTTCAATTAGGATCAAATATTACATTACAGTCAGCTTAATTCAGCAAAGACTTAAACTAATTATTTATAAGAGCCGCGTGCTACGCCATCTCTGGCGATACGCAGGAATACGTGGCGTACCGCACGTAAAGCTAAGGCTTCATTACAAGGTAAGGACGCGTCTTGGGGTAACTGCTGTTTCAGAATTAAAACTAAGTTATTTTTATTGATGTTCCTTTTCGCTTACATCTTCTGAATATACACAGTTATGTCACACATTATATTTGGTTTAAGGTGTTGGGTGTTTTTTATTTCAGTATGGTGAGTACTTTTTATTTAACTTTTAAATGAAAAATAATCTTTAGATGTTTAGACAAAGACGGATCAAATAATTAAACTAACAAATAAAATAACACCTTTCTTGGAACAAGAACATATTTTAAAAATTGTTTGCGTATTATTTGCATACGCTACATTAGTTAAGAACTGTGTCGCAGCTATCGAAATATACTCAAACATAAATAAACATTATACGTACAAATATAGCGAAAAAAACCTTCAAAAGTATTTGCTGTGACAAATTAGGCACAAACTATCGACAAAGCGAGTCCGCTTTGGTCCGTAGTAATTGACGTAAGCGGGCCCGAGAGTGCTTTATTATAGTCTGTCGCGGTCCCATGTCGCAGTGGAGTGGACAGAACACAATGTGAGCAGTAATGCACTTTTGCGGACTACGCGGCGTACTCGGCGTACTATTAGTTTTGTATCTCTAATGTGGTCTTTGCTTTAACAGTCCATTATTTTCCTGCATTTAACGAGATTTGTTTCAGATTTTCGCTTACAAAACGAATTACGCTAATCTCTGTAAATTGGAAAAATATTTCTTTGATTTCACTATACGTGACTATAATGTCAAGCCTTTGAAATTTGACAGAAGTGTGTAGTTCATTAGTTATATTCGAGAGCCATGTAGGTAAGGAAGGATTGATAAAACCCGTGAGACTGTCGCATTTTAATGTTAGATGATTTATTACTCAAAATTAAAAAAAAAAACGGATTCGTCATGTAATTAAGCTCGTTCGATATAAGATTATTTCCTAAAGACCTGAATTCTGGTTCCGGCTCTTTCGAGAATGTATTTGAAGAGGAACATTGTGATCCCTCGTATGTAAATTAACAATTTTATATTTTTTCCCGTATTTTGTACGACGTCTGTGTAAATATTTCTCACAGTAATTTAAAATCTGTCATCACTATACCGGTTAAAAGCCGAATTTGCTTGTAACTAAAAGTCTGAAACTAACCGTTACTGCGGTCCCTCGCCATTCGACCGATTAAACTGAGGCGTGAAATCTAAGCGGTTACCAACAGCACCCGCGGGCCAAAGGTAAAGTTACTGGAACTTTTCCAATATCCAGTGTTATTGCGTCGCCACCGTCCCGCTGCCGTCCCGCGCCTTGCCGCACCATCCCGCACCAGCACGCCGTCCCACCGGGATGAGGTGGACTTTCATGTTTTCACACTTTTCTACCCGTTAACCGCTCATTAAAATTTTGGGAGAGCTTATATACAAGTATGTGTTAATGGTCGATAGTGTTTTCTTTAATAACTGTTGTGATGGATTTAAGTTATTATAGCAGAGGCCTTAGGTACATACCTGTGACGTTAATGTACCTGGAACAAAAACCTTTGATTTATTTTCTTCTAGTAATCCGCCCGAAACCATCTGCGCGAATTCAAATATAGCGTATTTTACTCGCTGATAATAATGTAGTTTGTTGTAATTTTATCGGTGAAAGAATTTTTGAAACCGGTCCAGTAGTTTTTGTGTTTATTTTTTATTTATTAATGAGTTTTTAATTAATAACAGGCAATAAAATCAACTTTACAAGTAAATCCTTCCTCTTCCTAATATAATTAGAATAAATGTTTTAGTTATTTCTGGTTATTGTGGCAAAATAGACAAAAAGATGCTCCAACACACTTAATACAATATACATATCACACCTGATATTCCTGAGTTGTACTTTTTGTGTACTCACACTAAAAATAAACAACTTTGGTATTATAATTATCTAACCATCGGGTTTATGTTACGTTTACGTCATGCGTTTGAGCTAGGTTTTCATTTTAGATAAAAACTTACTTTGAGCTATCAAACTAATGGCCCATTCTACGGCATAGCAACTTAATACCAACTAGACTCAAAGCAAAGCATTGAAATATGAGATTTAACGAGTTAGAAAAGAAAAATCTTCACAACGAAAAATAATATTCTGAATATTATAAAAAAGTAGCTTTATTGATAAGATTTCCAGGCACAGAATGTATGAACTTATTCGTTATTACCTTTAGCAAATATAACACAATCATAATAATATGCCTTATGTACTCGCAGGTATTGAGTGAGGAAACGAGATGAATTTTAAGGGCAAATGTAATTTTGCAAATGTCAAATCGGATAAAGCCTGTACGAAGTGATTGAGGTGTGGCTATTAAACATGCGGGCGAAGGTATTTTAATAAGACAATTAAATGTTCATGAATGTTCATTATACAGTACTACCCACATGGTGGATTTTTCCTTCTTGATTTAGGAAGCTGAATTTTCACTTTAGATAAGAGGTTAATCTTCCCTATCTATTCACCGTTTTTTTTTTTAAATTAACGCTACAAGTTACTAACCAGTGAAGTTCCGAAACGAAATCAACTTGACAAGTTTAACACTTTCTTAGTGGCCACCAATCAGTAAATCTGTATCTTATTTGATTAGATTTCAGTGGGCCGTGAAAGAATTTCGTTAGCACCTAAATAAATACGCCCCAGATTAGTGGAGGGGCTTTTAGTCGAGGAGCACGACTCATTGGTCTAATTAGCGAGGGCCGGACTATGTGTTAAGGGACTTTAATACTAGTTGTGATTATCAAGGCTGTTTGTCTTCATTATGTGGGTAAACACAGAGGTGTTTAGTTCATTTTAGGTGTAAAGAGATCCGTGTATGTAAATAGAGAAAATAAATATGTAGCTTTAGAGTTTGTTAATTTGATTGTCATGTTAGTTTCCCCTACCTTTTTAAAGTTTTTTGATCAAATGATTATTAATTTAATTGAACAAATGATTATTAACGTAGTTATAATTTATTATGTAAGTACAGTAAAGGTAAATTAAAGTTTTAAAATAATACAAGACCTTACATGACAGTGGTTTTGAATTATAATGACAGACAACAGAACCCGGACTCCTTGACTTGTTATTCTCATGGACATATACGTGGTAGGACCAGTATTACCATTTTCAGGGTACCGTATCCAAAAGGTAGAATACCTTACAAAAAAGTCTTAGTAAAAGGTGCCCTGAATCTTTTCACTAAGACTCCGTTGTCCGTCCGTCTGTCACCACACCGGACCTGATGAACCGTTATAGTTAGACATTTGAAAGTTTCACAGAAAAAGTATTTCTATTGCTACTATAACAAAAACACAAAAAAACACAATAAAATATATATTTACGGTCGCTCCCAAACATGAGACATGATTCTTTTGCCGTTTTATATGAAACCCTTGCACGTGGCCGGTTTTTTTTACGATGAATCTATTACTAATGTTTTTACATAAATCCTTTTTCAGCCTTTCCCTAGCTTCATGTTAGCATCTTATTACATTCTCAGTTATTACAGGCCATCTAGATTTTCATTAGCCTTCACATGTGTCGCAAAATGAGGTGCTTAAGACGCATAGTTTAAGATTACAATGTGTCTGGGGATTCAAATGAAGTGCCAATGCCTTTGACAATAAGTACTACCTATAAACCTTCGCGAGGTACTTTCAATGGCTTTGTATCGCTGTGAAGCGGTGCTGAAAGAAGTAAGAAATTTGCTAGTACGATGTTATATAATACAAAATGGAGAAGTTATTGAGGACTTTTTTTTTTTAATCAATGATTTTTCCACTTCAACTTTGTTTAACGACATTTTTTTATTACAAACTTATTTAATTAACACTCTTCTTTAATAAACCTTCTACTAAAAATCATTTTCTTTTTGTCTAGCGCAGAGGTTCCCAAACTTATTTTGTCTACTGCCCACTTTAAGAATAAATTTATTTTTAGCGCCCCCATTTTTTTCACCTACCTACTTAAAAACCACTATAACTTTAAATTAAATTAATTAATTGTTGTGAGCTATTTTACTTGTTAAAACATGATTGCCCGCGATCAATATCTACGAAAATTATTTAAGAATACTAATAACTATTGAAATGCGATAGTGTGCCTATTGCCTTTTTATTTGTTTCTTTGTGCATACTTTCATTTCGAAACGGAGCGGCGACCGCTTGGCATGATTTTTCTTCTATTTATTGAATAAAACAGGACAGAAACATGAACTTTGACGACACGATTGGTGCAGTGGCTGAACGATCGGCTGCTGCGCAGAGTGTCGCGGGTTCAATCCCCGCACGGAACAAATATTTTTATTGTATGATCTACAAATAATTGTTTCGGGTCTGGGTGTTTGTGTATGTGAGTTTCTATGTTTGTAAACGCACTTACGATACAGGAAGAAATTCCTAGTGTGGGGCAACGTTCTGAAAAAAAAACTACGCGTAGAGAAATATCGAAGCGAGTTTGAGCAATCTCTTAATTAATATTAGTTGATGTTCACAAGTTATAGCCGAGACTCGAGACCTCAATCGGTGTCTAAGAGTCGTCCTAGCTAGTTGAAATTACAAATTGCCCCCGAAGCCTCTACACAACGTCCCTATTCTTTTCTGGGTCGTTTACCACCCCCCTTTAGGCCAGCAGCGCCCACAAAGGGGCGTTATCGCCCACTTTGGGAAAGGCTGGTCTAGCCGATATTGTTCCACTGCTTGGCAAAGGACGGAAGTATTTCCAAGAGTTCCCAATTTGTTAATAAAAATATTTTTCATTTACTACATTTTTCAGTTGTATTTTGACGCTCAATACATGTATTCATAAACTCACGCTTATGTGTCATAGGGTTTCACCGGACACGGATGTTTCGGGAGGTACCTGTGTCTAAGGAGAAAGGAGGAAACGCCTGGGTGTCACCACTGCGAAGATCGCCCGGAGGACACAGTAGAGCATACGGTGCAAGACTGCCCCGCTTGGGCAGAGCACCGACGTGTCCTCACGGCGGCGATAGGCGGAGACCTCTCGCGCCCAGCATTGGTTGCGGCCATGCTGCGGGGCGAGACGGAGTGGGAAGCGGTCGCCTCCTTCTGCGAAGCAGTAATGCTCGCGAAGGAGGAGGCGCGCCGCGAGAGAGAGAGGACAGAGTCCTCCCTCCGCCCCACCCGCGGTGGTTGGCGCCCACGGCGACGGACGTCGCAAGACGATCTCCGGCCACCGTAGGCGCGGGCATGCGGGCGGCGAGTAAAGGGCAACTCGCCGCCCGACCACGGACCATGCCCGGGTCGACGGCGCGTTGTGTTCCACGCGCGCCTCAAAGAGCGTCAGCACGATGACGGGGCCCCGCCCAAGAGGGCCAAAGCCTGCCGGGGTCGCGGGACTTATCTCATTACCGTGACCCCGGAACACAAAGGGCTATTGAAGGACACCGTGGATTTTAGTCAGTACAAGTCTGACAGTCCCTCCCGCCCTGCCCGGGGTGGGAGGACTCATTTGATGATTTTACCACGAAAAAAAAAAAATGTGTCATATGGTTCGGCAGAAACTAAAAAGCGCCTCTGCTACAATCCTTAAATACTCATTTGACATTCAAGTAATAATAATAATAAAGCTTTTATTTGTCTACACGTTCATGAGTACGAGTACATAAGTAAAGTCTAGTACAACTTACTTACTTTCATCCAGTCAAAAAACATTGGTTTTTGGGTGGATGTCAACATTTCTTTTTTTTTGTAATTTTCTTAATCTTAGGTAAATCTAAATATATTATATGACATTCAAATACGAAGACAAAATAATGAATAAACAAAATGTTTAAAAATATAGCCAACTTTTTCATTACAAATCGCATACCATTATTATAAAACAGCCACTCAACATTCCTTCGACCAAACAGCTTCAGTTCTCGTAAATCTAGCGTGGAGTACATAAGTCAGGTCGGATCGCGCACGGCTGCAACAAACGGCGCGTTCACGAGCCGTCGTGCCGCCGCCGCCGCCGTGCCGCACCGCCTCGTCGGCCGCCGCACAATTATGTAAATATGACCACCTACTAACGCTCTTTGTTTTTTGACTTAGGCCTATCGTCCATGACGCTACTGAAACGAGCATCGAAAAGCTGTTCCTCGGCGCTGTCAGCTGGTAGAACATCAAAGAGACTGGCGCTTTTACCAAGTTGTATGGCAACGCAAAGGCTAGCCCTTAGATCACAATATAAGTGTTGAAATCTCTTTGAAGATGTTTTGATCACTCAGACTAAACCTCTAAAGTTGAATCTGAGCGACCTCAATTGACTCAAAAACATTTATTTTCAACTAAGGTACTTAACTACTTACTAAGGAGAGCCAGTGGTGGCCCAGTGGTATCGGCTCGACTTACGAGTTGTAGGTCGTGGGTTCCTACCCAGCTTGGCGCATTTCTTAATATAATTAATAAAAAAATAATATTAAATAAAAAAAAATAACATAAAAAATTCATCATCATCGTCATATCAGCCCGGGATCACCCACTGCTGGGTATAGGCCTCCCCCTTTTTATGCCATATCTCTTGGTTCTGTGCGTCAAAATAAACACTTATTTTATTTAAATTTTGTGTAATTTATTTCACCACCACTGCTCTTAAAAACGGTGAAGGAAAACATCGTGAGGAAACTGGCATGTCCTAGAACCATCAAATTCGTAGATATGCGACATCTACCAACCCGCAGTGTGCCCGCGTGTTGGATGATGGCAAACTCCCTCTCACAGAGAGGAGGCCTGTGTTCCAGCAGTGGGAACATTATAGGCTGATGAACTCTTCTTATTCTTGGTCTCGATGAATGTAAATTATATCTGGCCAGTATGTAGCCACCTGTACAGCTCTTTATCCAGGAATGTTGGTTAGCCAAGCCTATAATTGATAATTCAGGATTATAACGCAGTACATTTTAGTGGCATCGTGTACGCTGAGCCTACACTTAATGGTCTATAGAAAATTTGGCGAAAGTGATTCTTTTTTTTAGGGTTCCGTAGTCAACAAGGAACCCTTATAGTTTCGCCATGTCCGTCCGTCCGTCCGTCCGTCTGTCCGCAGCTTAGCTCAGAGACGCCCAGCACTAGAAAGCTGTAATTTGGTCTAAATATACGGATTTGTTGCGTCAAAAAAGTGGTAAAATAAAATCTCGTAAAATATATTTTTTTAGGGTACCTCCTGTACACGTAAAGCGGGGATGTTTTTTTTTTTCTCGCGTACCCCTTAGTGTGGGGTATCATTAAATAGGCCTTTAAAAAATATTGGCAGTTTCCATCAACAATTTTTTGATAAAAAGATTCGTTTGTGAAATATTAAGCTTTAAAGTGCTAATTTTTGCCCTACTCGAGTGTCCCCCCCCTCTACCAGCTAAACGGTTATGTTTGGGGGTGTGAAAAAATTTACAATAGTAGTATATATAACGAAGTTTAAAAGAAAATTATCATGACTAAGTGGGCTTTACAAGTTTACGAGTAATAGTTGACCAACTTATAAAACGTACTGGGATAACATTTTCCTAAACAAAATGTATCGGAGAACAACTGCAAATGTAAGTTTGTCAACTTCATTTTTACAGCTATAATAGGTAGTGGAGTGGAGTGGAGTGCAGTGGAGTGGAGTGGAGTGGAGTGGAGTGGAGTGGAGTGGAGCGGAGCGGAGTGGAGTGGAGCGGAGTGGAGTGGAGTGGAGTGGAGCGGAGTGGAGTGGAGTGGAGCGGAGTGGAGTGGAGTGGAGCGGAGTGGAGTGGAGTGGAGCGGAGTGGAGTGGAGTGGAGCGGAGTGGAGTGGAGTGGAGCGGAGTGGAGTGGAGTGGAGCGGAGCGGAGTGGAGTGGAGTGGAGCGGAGCGGAGTGGAGTGGAAGGGAGTGGAGCGGAGCGGAGTAGAGTAGAGCGGAGTGGAGCGGAGTGGAGCGGAGTGGAGCGGAGTGGAGCGGAGTGGAGCGGAGTGGAGCGGAGTGGAGCGGAGTGGAGCGGAGTGGAGCGGAGTGGAGCGGAGTGGAGCGGAGTGGAGCGGAGTGGAGCGGAGTGGAGCGGAGTGGAGCGGAGTGGAGCGGAGTGGAGCGGAGTGGAGCGGAGTGGAGCGGAGTGGAGCGGAGTGGAGCGGAGTGGAGCGGAGTGGAGCGGAGTGGAGTGGAGTGGAGCGAAGTGGAGCGGAGTGGAGTGGGGTAGTGTGGGGTGGAGGGTCGAAAATCGCTTGAACCTTTTTAACAGGTTCATAGCGATTTTCGACGTGCCTTGACACCTCTCAAGTTTTTTTTTTAATACGTCATAAATCGTAAACCTTTCAAAGTTGGAACCAACTACAAGAACTTTTATAGTATGTTATTACTTGCTGCTACGGAACCCTTTATGGGCGAGTCCGACTCGCTCTTGGCCGGTTTTTAAGGTCTAGATTTGTTACTTTGGCTTGTTTGTTACTTCGGCACAGACGAACACAATCTGAAATATGTACTGTTTTATACCACTTGAATTGAGTTGTTCTCGGATTATAAATTGAGTCATTAGAGCAGTTATTCGGTTTGTTTCAGAAATAAGTGTCATTCATATAAGTAATATGTTGCTGAATTATTTGTTATTTGGAAGTAGTGATTAAGTATAATTTCTCACAAAATCTCCTGGCGATATAAAATAATAACTTTAACAGAAATTGAAATGTCGATTTATGAATTTATTTTTAAGACAAAACGAGAATACAGGGTGACTGCTTATTAGTGACCGATATTTAAACACGTGATTGTACTCATGATTACAAACAACTTTCCCAAAGAAACTTTTTTTGTATACTCATTAGTTTTATTTCTATCACTATAACAAAATTACTGGCGCGCGTGCAAAGTTCAAACTTCGCGCGCGCGCCGTCGCCTTATCAGCTGTTAGCGGCAGGCCCCGCGCCACCCCGTGCCCGCGTTGTCGATGACGTAGGCAATGTAGTAGAGACTAGAGAGCTTCATACCGCCCCCCCGCTCGCTCCGCGCCCGTTATCCCCCGCCCGCACCGCACCCCGTGCCATGCAGAGTGACGCAGGTAAAAAAACAGTTGCTCCGGGAAGCGTGTCGCGTGCGCATTGTTTTATTTTTTTGACGTCCCCCCATGCGCGCGATGCCGTACTATTACACCGCGAGTGAGTACAGTGATATGGTGATATGCTACTATTCAGAAGGGGGTAATGGTGAAGCAGCAAGGCCGCCGAGTACGCGAGCGCAAGTGTAACTTATGGAGAAAGGTGGATAGGTCGAGGGGGTCCAGTTGCTTGGTCACCGCGGTCACCCGATCTAACCACTAGACTTTTTTTTATAGGGGCACGTTAAAAACGTAGTTTATCGTGATGGGCCAGTGAATACTTCCGATGAACTAAAAACTAGAATCGAAAACTGTTTCGAAATAGTGAAAATAGTGAAAATAGTGACACTAACACTCTGCGGCGAGTCCAGGCTCACATTTTAAAACGTGCGTCTAAGTGTGTTGAAGTGCAAGGTGGACACATCCAACAATAAAATTTTGTTGATTAAAATCATGATTAATACTTAGGTAGGTATCTGATTTAGTAATAACTAATAATTTATCATTGTAAATAACCAAGTTGATTCCAATTTTTTAAACTAGTCTAATACGAAGTTATAACAACGAGAATAAAATGCCTAAGTTTTGCATTGTAGACTGCTAGTCCAAAGCCTAGATAAAGTGTGATGGGAAACTTGGAATAACTTGAATCATGCCCAGTGTCGACTTGTCGAGTAGGTAGGTACCTATCGAGTCAGTTAATAATGTAGTGTTATCTTTTAAGCCGTTTCTAATCCATCGTTTAGGCACAGAATAATTAATAATACTATACGGTTTAGGTTACAAAAACAAACGCAATTCCTGTAGTTAGTTTGTGAGTAGTACCTAGTAGGTACTTAAGTGGAGTCTTCGTTAAAAAGATTATGTATTTATTGTAGCGCACGCGCGTGAAGTACCAAAATACTAGACGTCTTGGATATTATTTTATCGAAACATGTAGAGTGCCTACGTCATCGACAACGCGGGCACGGGGTGGCGCGGGGCCTGCCGCTAACAGCTGATAAGGCGACGGCGCGCGCGCGAAGTTTGAACTTTGCACGCGCGCCAGTAATTTTGTTATAGTGATAGAAATAAAACTAATGAGTATACACAAAAAGTTTCTTTGGGAAAGTTGTTTGTAATCATGAGTACAATCACGTGTTTAAATATCGGTCACTAATTAACAGTCAGCCTATATAGTAGATTTCTGTTAATTTCTCAATGAAGTAATCTTACCTTGCAGGTTCGGTTTCAATCGCCACAATTCACTCAACCTCGGTGTCAGAGCGCAAACAGCAGCGTTTCATTTCACGGCTACTATTTACTAGCCTAGACCTTGTTCACTGAGCGGAAACACTAGAATGCGTTCCTTCTCATTCAAACTTACGGTATTAAAATTATGGTGACTTAGTGGCATAATTTTGTTAGTTCACTTTATTACGCTTTCTGTGTAATTATTGGTAATATTATATTTGTGCCTTTCCCAATCCGTTTATTCTTTATCAACTTTAAACCATCACAAACTTTTTGCGATCACTTGGCTACCAACGAAGTTTTTATTTATGTGTTCTATTTAATTCTTTCTTGTTTTAAATAAAATTCCAATATTTTATTCACAAAATCTCAGACCACAACTATCATCAAAACAGTCGTTATCGGACTGAATTTCTGCGCAATCACATCACCGCTGACGCTCAACACATTCTCAATAGTATTACAAGTGGAAGTTGCCACCTATTTCCAATCGGTTCGTTCTACCGAGACCAACTGAACAGTGAACATTTTACCAGCAAACGTTGCATTCCTGTGACCTCGTCGGGACCGTGTTCTGCGGTCGTGAGGCGTTGTCCGTCCACTGAAATTTGTGGTACCTTTACCTTTGCGGTTTTGTATTTTGTTATTTTTAGTAACTGTTTTTTTAACTTTTAAATGCCCGAGTTAATGGGGAAAATATACAAATCCGTGATTAGACCTTTCGTATTTTATGGATCGGAACGCTGGGCTGTGAAAAAGATGGATGAGAAACGATTGCATGTATCGGAGATGAGGATGTTGAGATGGATGTGTGGAGTGACAAGAATGTATAAAGTAAGGAATGAAAATATAAGGGGAAGTTCGAAAGTGGCGTCTGTAACAGAAAAAATGAAAGGGAACCGTCTGTCTTGGTATGGATATAATATGATAAGGAGAGAGTGATGAATATGAATGTTGATGGATGGAGAGGAAGAGGAAGGCCAAAGAAAAGATGGATGGATTGTCTAAGGAAAAATAATGAAAGAAAAAAGAGTAAATAATGATACTGTGACGTCTGATAGGGGAGAATGGAAAAAGAAAACGTGTTGCGCCGACCACAAGTAGAGTGGGATAAGGGCAGGAAGATGATGATGCATAATGCCTGAGTAAATTGTAACTTGATGAACTAAATGAAAAAGCCATGTTTATTCTTGCATGTCTATTCTTTGATAGCTACAAGTAAAAGGAAATGCTGCATTCGTGTGACTCGCCGGCGCCGTGTTCTGCGGTCGGAAGCCGCAATCGGTGGTACGTTTCCGCTGTTACATACTTTCACCTTTGCGGTTTTCTATTTAAATGTTTTCTTTTATGGCAGCATTAAGGAGGACCTATAGCTTTTAAAAGTAATAATTATACTAATGTGTTTATTCAATGTAATGTCCATGCAGTATACGTTAATGCTTTTTAAGTGAATAAACATCATCTTGAAATATTCATTTTTCAATATGGCCATTAAATAAAATAAAAAAGTAATACTTATTTAGTCACACATAAAAGCCTTTTTGCACATCAACTGTTTTAGTTAGAAGCAAAAAACACAAAATGAATTATAAACTAAACGATACACTGTATGTAAACAACGTTCTCGTTTCACGTGAAACTACTTTGTTCCCGTAAAGCGTGCCGAGTGCTGCATACGTTTACTTTTACTCACAACTTGTTTCGGCAAAGCTTCCGAACTAAACATACGAACATAGTCCACCTCAAAGCTTAATAGTCGGTTTACTTTATTCGCAGGATTTACTTATGGAAATTAATATTTACATGCAATTAAATGTCGGAACATTTGTAGCGTTAAAAATAAGTTGTGAAAATAAATAAATGGACTCTACGCCGGTTGTAATGCCGTAGCTCGTAGCGATGCTATATAAGATATGGCGTAGCAGTGGGGAGCTACGGCGTAGCAGCTGTAGGAGATCTACGGCGTAGCACTACTATCTCACCTGCCGTAGCTTGTAGCAGACAATACAACTGTTGTAGCTGCTTACATTTTTGGTTTTAATTAATATAAGTAGGTTTTTGTTTAGACCAAAAGATTCAGTTTAACCCGCACAGACAAAACGTAAAGTAGTAACGTAGAACACCACTGCTGAAGTTCTGCGGAAAATTCGAGGTATTCACAACATTTTTTTATGTTCTTTGATGTAACGACATAGACACTTTTTTTTTTTATCGTGGTAAAATCATCAAATGAGTCCTCCCACCCCGGGCAGGGCGGGAGGGACTGTCAGACTTGTACTGACTAAAATCCACGGTGTCCTTCAATAGCCCTTTATATTCCGGGGTCACGGTAATGAGATAAGTCCCGCGACCCCGGCAGGCTTCGGCCCTCTAGAGGGGGGCCCCGTCATCTTGCTGACGCTCTTTGAGGCGCGCGTGGAACACAACGCGCCGTCGACCCGGGCATGGTCCATGGTCGGGCAGCGAGTTGCCCTTTACTCGCCGCCCGCATGCCCGCGCCTACGGTGGCCGGAGATCGTCTTGCGACGTCCGTCGCCGTGGGTGTCCACCACTGCGGGTGGGGCGGAGGGAGGACATTGTCCTCTCCCTCACGCGGCCCGCCTCCTCCTTCGCGAGCATGACTGCTTCGCAGAAGGAGGCGACCGCTTCCCACTCCGTCTCGCCCCGCAGCATGGCCGCAACCAATGCCGGGCGCGAGAGAACGACATAGACACTAGTGCAAATTAAAAGGATTTCAGTCGTGGTGCGGACTCTTCGCCTAATTTTGACAGATTCTTCAGACAATTAGTATCTATCAATGTCTCATATCAGGAACCAAAGACTTCCCTTTTTCTAAGCATTTACGGTCATTTCCTATTTTCCTCTTAAATTCAAGTTCTCCATTTTCCCCGACAGATAAAACAAAGGCGACAGATCTAAAGCCTGGCCTGAAACAGCGCGTTTCAGTGCTGAATCAGCTGAAGTCCGCGAGACACGTAAACCCTCTCCAAGCAGACACTAATGCACCGCTAACGGCACAACTGTGAGGAAAGTGCTTGTAGCAAGAGATAAAGAAGAGGAACGATAAAAAATGTTCAATTTCAAAAGTGGACGTTTAGGGTTTTTATTGGTTTTTTTTTTATTTAGAAAAGATGGATGAAGTTTGGAAAGATATAAAATAACAAGGATATGAAGGAACAATTTATGCTGTGACTCTTAGAAGAGAATGTAAGTAATACTTTTTTTACTAGTTTATAACATTCCATACTCTCTGACGGTTTAAATTTCGATTTTTGTTAGTTGATGTTGCAACCATTATCCTGTTCATTCTGCTAGTTTATGCTTATCCTATGAGGTTATATGAAAAATCGTGACTTTATGTACTCGTATAAAGTAAATACAAAAGATAAATTAAACAATTTACAGAATTAGTTTAACGTATTAAACCCAAAGCCACTACGCATTCCACGAGGCAGAGGACAGCCTCCACCTCACGACCTTGCCGCCGCGGGAGACGCCCGCGGCAACAGACGTCGCGAGGCCCTTTCTGGCCACTGTAGGTGCGTGTATGCAGAGGCGAGTAATGGTTGATTCAACGTGCGATCATGGAGCATGCTCGAGTGGACGGCGCCTTGTGTTCCAACCGCGCCTCAAAGAGCTATCAGCAATCTGACGAGGCCCCTATAGAGAGTCCAAGCCGGCCAGGATCTTGGGACTGTCTAAACAGGTAACCGTGAACCTTGAACATAATTGGCTATAGAAGGAATACCGTGGATTTAATAGCGCTTATACTGAAAGTTGGCAACGTCGCAAATAGTTGTCAATTAACAAGTTTTAATTAATTTAGCAGTGTTACTGTATGGAAATAAGAAATATCTCTCTGTAGTGCACTAAAACATTGATATAGAAATGCAATTAAAACACTGAATTTGATGTTGTAACCGTTTCAGGTGTAAAAAAACACTTGGAAAGTTTCCAAATACTTTTTTACATCTAAAACTATGTATTCGGTGTTACGATATTAATTATTGCATTCCCTAATCAATTTTTGAGTGCACTACAGAGCCATATTTCTTATTTTCATACAGTAAATTTACCAAATTAATTAAAACTTGTAAATATTTGACAGCTATTAGCGACGATGCCAACTTTCTGATTATGCGCCCTTAAGTCAGTACGAGTCTAACAGTACCTACCTCTACCCATTGCTCTTTTTATAATTTTACCACGATTCAAAAGGCCATTACACATGACATAACAGCACTGGTAACAACATGAATGTTCTAGTATCGGATACTCGTCCGAACGGGATCAAACAAAAACATATTAAATAATTGCTGTGAAGGTCAGTGAACATTCTAGAGTCCAGGTGGAACCATTGGTAAAGGTCAATTTATGTACATAAACAAACATGTGTACAAAAGGAAAATTCTATATCAAGTCAATCAAAGGAAAATACAAAAAGAAATTACATAATAGGGTATTAACAAAAAAAGAAATTAAATACACATTTATTTGGTGCTTAATACATCAAAAACTGTAAGACACAGTTATTTATAAAGTAGATTTTAATCCATTGAAAGTGCCCCTCGCCGCACTTGTGGTAACATTAACAATAATTTTAATGGCTCATACATCCAGCATATAACAAAACCTGCATAAAATGAATAAGTGAGTAAATTTTATTGTCAACTAAAAATAAACACGATATTCTTTTGACGCAAAATATGGTGAGTAACTAAGACTTCGAAAATCTGCCTTATTACTATATTTATAAGTGTTTATTTCATTTAAAATTTAAAAGAAAACCTTGCGTTCTCTAGAAATTTCTCCTGTATTGTGGGTGCGTTTACAAACATAGAAACATACATACACAAACACCCAGACCCAGAACAACTACTTGTAGATCATACAAATATTTGTTTCGTGCGGGGATCGAACCCGCGACACACAGCACAACACACGCGATACCCCTCTGACTTAACCCATTGGGGATTTTCTGCACACACTATCTTAAATGACAATGAAGTAATATTATGGTAATAATCGTTAAGATTGTAAGCACGTAAGCACGGAATCTGTTGGTTGGATGTCATTCTAATCGTCGCGTAATAACTACTAACTGTTTAATGAAATGCGAACACAATGAGCGCTGTTATCATTACCAGTTAGTGACAATAGGCTCAGTGGAGCTGATGAACTTAATTGTTTACTGTATTAACTTTGAAGAACAATAATATAATTTATGATAATAATTTATGATGACTGCCTTGTGACTGTCTTTAGTTTGATTCTCAAATCAGACAGTGATACATGTCAATTCGTTCCATCAAACATTAAGCAGCCTTTTTGTGGTGTAAACATTATAAAATAAGTCCAGCACGCGTAGCATGGCGATTCTATCTCTATTCTATCAAGAAAAGACAAAGTTATTTCATCGTTATTTCTATACAAAGCGACTGTTTTTTTGCACAAGTATGACACGATTCTTACACCATTAAAGAATAGAAACATATATTTTCTATATTTTAAACATTACTATGCTTAAATCGATAAAAATCTTTGACGTTCTGTCATTTTGTCTTTTCTCCCGTCGACAAAACCCGTTTCTTCGGCGCCATGCTACGCGTGCTGAGCCTTAAGTGAAGTGAAAAGAACTATCAGACTCTCATTGACCAAAATCCACCCTGTTCTTCACATGCCCTTTGTGTCCCGGGGCAGCGGGATACTATTTCGATATTCCCGCGACCCCTTCCCCGCCTCACCCGAATTTTAATTGGAGAATTACTGCTAGAAACTAAAGGCCCGATATTATGTTATGAAATTATCTACTGGCAAACTGCATCATACAAATACAGTTGTAATAATTATATATGTATAGTTTTATAATAAATTTTCAGTAGCAGCGTAAACCATAGTCGACATACTTTTCCTAAGCAGAAACACATTTAGGAAACAGATTCGTACTATTCTCAAGGATCAGCAGTAGACTTTGTGGTGTGATATGGGGAATGTGTTTTATGGCTTACAAAACACACATTCTATATGTCGCATGTATTAATTTGTTTTGTATCATGCTTTAATATATTCACATTCCATATTTATGTCATTTTACATCTAAATGTATCATATGCCTGGTTAATGCAATTCTTGTGCAATACCTACACTTATGATGACGGACGTGTTTTGGTTGGTAACAGACTTGTTTATGATGCTATCTAAAATTTATAGTTATTAAGGTACGTCTCTCTTGTCGAGTATTATTTTAAGTAATCTGTGAAAAACGTAGTGGGTAGCATATTTATCATAGATTATTTGTAAGCCTTCTTGTACCTTTGTAATATGTTACTGTTTGTTTTTCCTTAATAAATTAAGAAATAAAGTCTAATGGAGTGTGGAACCGCACAAAACACTAATCTAATGGGGTAGTAACCTCATAACATGGGACTTGTGTATGTTTTATCAAACTGCGCACTTTCCTTTCGGCATGTGGATAATATTACTAAGCTCCAATGTAATCCGGGCACGCCGCAATCGCGGCGGTAAGACCCCTCTTTGAGGAGTGGCTGGATAGGAGTCACGGCGTCCTGACCTACCGCATGACGCAGGTCCTCACCGGACACGGAAGTTTCGGGAGGTACCTGTGTCTAAAGAGAAAGGAGGAAACGCCTGGGTGTCACCACTGCGAAGATCGCCCGAAGGACACAGTAGAGCATACGGTGCAAGACTGCCCCGCTTGGGCAGAGCACCGACGTGTCCTCACGGCGGCGATAGGCGGAGACCTCTCGCGCCCGGCATTGGTTGCGGCCACGCTGCGGGGCGAGACGGAGTGGGAAGCGATCGCCTCCTTCTGCGAAGCAGTAATGCTCGCGAAGGAGGAGGCGGGCCGCGCGAGAGAGAGGACAATGTCCTCCCTCCGCCCCACCCGCGGTGGTGGACGCCCACGGCGACGGACGTCGCAAGACGATCTCCGGCCACCGTAGGCGCGGGCATGCGGGCGGCGAGTAAAGGGCAACTCGCTGCCCGACCATGGACCATGCCCGGGTCGACGGCGCGTCGTGTTCCACGCGCGCCTCAAAGAGCGTCAGCATAATGACGGGGCCCCCTCTCTAGAGGGCCAAAGCCTGCCGGGGTCGCGGGACATATCTCATTACCGTGACCCCGGGACATAACGGGCTATTGAAGGACACCGTGGATTTTAGTCAGTACAAGTCTGACAGTCCCTCCCGCCCTGCCCGGGGTGGGAGGACTCATTTGACGATTTTACCACGATAAAAAAAAAAAAAAAAAAGCTCCAATGTAATCCAAGCCCTAGTTTTTCATTAACTAAATATGACCTTAGTCTAGACACCCAATCGAACTTTTCATACCTATCATGCAAAAAGTCCAAAGTACGGTCCTTTACGCCACTTCAGCAGATTGACAGAGATCCACTTCTTTGCACCCTGAGCGCTGAACAAAAACTGTACAAAGTACTTCACGCAGTAGTCTAGACTCGAAATTACGGGAGTTACGAATTTTCTGTCGCCCACCACTGGGCCATGGAGTATGAAATGTACAGAATACTCATAAAATTTTTTTTACTAACTACGGCGTAGCACTTTGTTACGTCAGCTACAACAGAATAATCGTAGCAATGAATGTGAGGTTACAGATTAAGACTGATATAAAAAAATACACACGGTTTTTTACATATTATAACCTCGTTTGCAATCCACCAACCAGCACGGTGTATTAAGCCCACTCTCTGTCATAGAGAGGAGACCGTTGTCCTATTGTGGGAATTTTATATGTTTAATTTGTTCTACACAGTTATACTATTATTCTCTAGTTTATAAAATAATTAAGTGGCTAAGCTACTCTTAGTACTCGTAGAACAGTGGTGTCGTGGGTTCGAACCTCGTCAGGCGCATTACTTTGTGTAATTTATTTCAACACCACTGCTCTCAAAACGGTGGAAGGAAAACATAGTGAGGAAACCGGCATGTCCTAGAATCAAAAATTCAGAGACATGTGACATCTACCAATCCGTACTGGGCCCGCGTGGTGGATTATGGCCCACTCCCCCTCACAGAGAGGAGGCCTGTGTCCCAGCAGTTTATTAAAGGCCGATGATGATGAACCTACTCTTCATTTGAAACTTTAAATGTTAAAGACATTTTAAGACTATTAGTATCGCTGTTTCAGAAAGCTTTCATTTAGATCAGAAGACGAATTAATATTCAGCTTTTGGGTTGGGTTCATGGAAGTATTCCATTTGCTAATTACTCAGCCACGCGCCAGTAATTAGGTAGGCTCTGTGGGTGAATCGAGGCGGCTCATCTGAAATTGATGTTCGCACTCATTACTCAAAGTCACCGCAATAGAGTAATGTTATCATCAAAGTTTTGGTGACGCTTTACAACGGCACGCGTTACCTTTACTTGTTTATAGATTACCGTAATTCATTTACGTATGTTTGTTAATATAGTTATAATGAGAGCCTGTGATTTAGTATGTAATCCTAAACAAACTATAAGTAATTAGTTGCCATTTTCTATGAATGTTACAGCAATATAGATTTGAATTTGTTTTCAACCGACTTAAAGAAAAGGAGGAGTTTCTTAGGTGAACCAATTTTTTTGATTCTTTTTTTGTTTGCAGTATGTCTGTCATTTGGTCCCAGGAAAATTTATTTCAGCTTGGTTCAATAACTCTTCTTATAAGAGCATATAATTTATTTTATTTTTATTTTTTTTATTTTATTATTCTTGGAAAACTTACAGCTAGACAGACACAATATTATAGACAGTAACAACAATATGGCCAATTACAAGTTTTCACAAATAGCTAATCTAACATTAAACTGAAAGGAATTAAAAATAAGAAAACAGTGGTAAGGATTAGTACAAAAATTACAAGAATTAAGAAGAACAATTTGACAAATACATAGGTAAGTTAGGGGCTTTTGAAGAAGTGGTTGCAGAGAGTATTTCTCAGTTTAGGGACACTTATATTAAAAATGTCGATATCGACAACCTGGCAAGTCGCATTGTACTCACGGCTTGCTCTAATCAGATACGAGTTTTGTCTATAGTTTGTCCTTGTTGTTGGTATATGTAACAAACGAGATTTACGCAAAAACGAACAAGGTACACGCAGCCCAATTTTGCTTAGCAGCTCAGGAACATCACTAGATCCGTTTGCAATTTTAACTAGAAAGGCCAAATCTGCAATTTTCCTACGTTCATATAAAGGAAGAATATGAAACCTTTTGCATCGTTTAAAATAATTTGGTATATATGTATTGGAACGAAATTGAATGTACCTTAAGAATTTTCTTTGTATGCCCTCTAATCGAGCGATATAGATATTGTATTTAGGGTTCCAGATTTGAGAGGCATACTCGAGATGACTACGAACGAATGAGCAATATAGAATTTTCATAGTCTTGATACTTCTGAACTCTGAAGAGACCCTGCAGATGAAACCCAGAGCTTTTGACGCTTTTTTGACAATATTATCTATATGCGTGTCAAAAATAAGCTTCGAGTCAAAAGTAACTCCGAGATCCTTGATAACATTGACTCTTTCAATTGGGGTATCTAAAAGTTTGTAGGAGTAATATAAGGGTTGAGGTTTGCGGGTGAAGGTACACACATAGCATTTGGAAACGTTTAAGTCCAACTTGTTTAATTTGCAGTAGGTCTGAAAAGCGTCTAGATCCGCCTGCAGTAAGAGAGCATCTGCCTGGGTAGTAACACGATGCATGATCTTCATGTCATCTGCATACAGCAATATTTTACAGTGCTGAAAACAGGATACTACGTCATTGATGAAAATATTGAACAAAAGTGGCCCCAACAGCGATCCCTGGGGAACTCCTGAGGGAATGCGCATAGTTTTTGACGAGTAACCATTCAACACTACGGTCTGGCATCTACCCTCAACATAAGAGATGAACCACCTGTAGAGGCTACCCCTTATACCCATCGATAAAAGTTTGCGCATTAAGATTACATGATCTATTCTGTCGAAACATTTACTGTAATCAGTATAAATAACATCGACCTGGGACCGCTGTGACATAGACTCCGATATGAATTCGCTGAAGGCAATCAAATTGGACGTGGTGGACCGACCCTTTAGGAAACCGTGCTGGTGCTCACTAAAGCTATGCTGAAGAGCTGAGTAAACTTGTTTATGAACTAGTTTCTCTAGTATTTTTGCAAACACGCACAATTTTGAGATCGGTCTATAATTGTCGACAGATGTTTTTGGTCCTTTTTTGTGTATTGGTGTTATGTATGCCGACTTCCAGATCGTGGGTACCACCCCATCGTCGAGTGATCTTTTGAATAGGATCGAGAGCGGGACAGATAGACTCTTAGCACAGTTCATTATAAAGAACGGTGGAATATTGTCTGGACCTGCGGACTTGTTTAAGTTAACGGTTTTCAATAGCCTATGAACCTCCTGCTCATTTATTTCTATAAAACCGATATCCGATGTGCTCGGCACCTCGCTACTGTGACCCACATCACGAGGAAAACTCCCATCGATATCGCCTGTACTAGCGCTTACGAGAAAGTTGGACTGAAAATAGTCAGCAAACATATTGCAGATTACTTCACCGTCGCCAGAGGACTGTTGTCCAAAATGTAGCACAGATGGATAAGAGTTGGAATGTTTTCTTGATTTGACGTAACTCCAAAAGACTCGGGGATTCCTAAATATATCTGTTTCAATTTTTTTCATGTAGTCTTCAAACATTATTTTTTCTAAAATTTTAGCACGTTGTCTTAGTAAAACAAAACTTTGATAGTCAGAAACGTTTCCATATTTTTTAAATTTAGCATGATATTTAGCTTTTTCTTTGATAATTTTGACCAACGCGCTTTTATACCAAGGTGGATACTTTGATTGGGAAAGGACTGTTTTACTCGGAATGTGAGTCACACATAGTCTATCAATTATAGAATAAAAATAATTAATGGCATCTTCTAAAGGCCGACAACTCAAGTCATTATGCCAATCCACCTGGTCAAGTTCGTCATTTATTGTATTATAGTCAGCCAGGTGATATAGAAATTTAACATAGGGACGAACTGGAAGACTATGCAATTCAACAAAGTCCGCAGTAACACATAATGCCCCGTGATGCGAATCTTCAGGCACAAGTGAATCCCCACAGCGTGTGACAATAACCTCGTCATTGGATAAAATCAGGTCCAGAATCTTATTGTTCTTGTTTAAATGACAATTATACTGTAAAAGGTTACAAATATTGAAATTGTCAATTAGGTTAGTTTGCGCATCTCCACACAGCCCAGTTGGATATAAAGAGTTACCGTCGGCAGCCGGCTTCCATATTATATTGGGCTGATTAAAGTCTCCCAGAATCACGAACTTGTCAGCAGAATGCTTAAGGACGATATCGGAAAGGTTCTCCGAAAAGTTACCCAACTGGGCAGCTAAAGAGTTTCCCAGATTCTGTCGGCAAATGTATGCAACGCATATGTGCATTTTATATGAAACTTTTGGTTTCCTTCGTGATAATGTCAATGTGACCCACAAGTCCTCAGCACTCGAGCACCACTCACTGCAAGAATCCACCACTAGTTCACGTAGAACCGCAATTAAGACACCTCCCCCTAAAGCTTGATTAGTGTTGGCATAGTTACGGTCACGTCTCCATACGAGATATCTGTCGTCGAACAGTTCAGAGTCAGATATCCCGTCAATTAGCCATGTCTCTGTCAGACACACTACATCAAAGTTATTGATACATATATTCCTATAGAAGAGGTTAGTTTTAGTTCGTAGTCCCCGAACGTTCTGGTAGTACATACTAAGGGGAGCCATCATAAAATGTAAACAAAATCATACGTTTAATATAGATAGTAAAAGTATAAGGTACATTCAATTCGTCACAACACGTAATAAGTAGAAATGGTTGAAGTATGCAAATAAGAACTTTAACGACTGTTACATAGGGTTTAGATAGCTTACTGCAAAAGTTGAAAAAATATAAAAATATACAGTTACAAGGAACTCTGGATTGTTGAATCAACAAGCGAAAAGTATCATTAGGAGTATATGAATACCAATTAAAATTGCAAAATAAGTGTACTGCGGAACGACCGACAGTAAGCGATAAACGAACAAAGGGCCGGTGAGAAAGGAATGCGTGTAAAAAACAAGTACAAGTGTTCTTTAATCTTAATGGACTGATGTAAACAAACAACTTGTCAGAGTGTCGAATCGACGTCATTAGGATAAAAACTTATTTAGATCTTGCTCAGATTTAATGTGATATTTTGGTGAAGTGTCATTTTTCCGCAGCATTATCTTACATCCTCTGACCCAAACATGCTCAAAACCGCGTTCTTTAGCTCTGGCCTTGGTCTTATTGAGAAGGATTTTATTTTCGTAGGTTAAATGATCGTTGATGTAGATCCTGTTCACGCCACGCAGGCCCAGGTCACCAGCATTCAGGGTCTTATGCTTTTTCGCAGCAGCTACAAAATCATTTTTCGTGTAGCTATTGTGGACCGAACAAATTATATTTTTGTTATGTTTGTCGTTGCGCATTGGCACCCTGGCTATGTAATTGATCTGTTCTTTTGGAATGTGATAATTTATGAAATCCCCGATTTTGGCCAATATTGTGAACAGGTTTTCGTCGCTAGTCATAGGTACTCCTTTGATCTCAATGTTATTCATACGGGACCTCTGATCACTCTCACATAGTTGGTTTTCAAGTTTCGCTACGCGCCCTTGCAAGATAAATACCTCCTCCCTGGTCTTCTTCATATCCTCGATTTCCTGCTCCAATGACGATACCCTGCATGTTAAGGCGTTCATATCAACACCGACGACCGCAATGGATGCCTTCATTCCGGAGAATTCGGACCTGATGGATTTCAACTCCATGAGCTCAACTTGGATTGCTTTAACGGTTTCAACCAGCGCTGGGAGTGCCTCCATTTGTGTTGACAGCCGTTTAAGCTCAGTTAAGATGGTCTCTGAGTCGGTGGCTGGGATCTTGAGAGAATCAACGCGGGGACTGGCGGCTGCTGATGATTTACAGTTGGCACACTTCCATGTTGATTTACGGTCCCCCAGCTTTCTCCATCCAACCTCCGTTATACCGGCGCAGGGGAAGTCAAATTGTCCCTCACATAGACTACACGTAACGCCATCTCTAGCCTTAACGTCACAACCCTTACACGTGAACATCTTGATGCAATAATTATCGCTTATTGTGTACTTGGACGATGTTATTACCGTTACTACGGATTACGTATTTGACATCAGTCTGGATTGAATATTAGAACTAAAAAGGCTAAAATAAGAAATAAAAAAAAGTTCTTGATATATAAGAATATCAGAAATGTTTTTCAGATCATCACAATGAATAACTTTGTATGTAAGACCAATGCGTAAACGCAATTACTACTAATGATAAAAAATCTGCTAAATTATCAAATCAAATCAATTAATTTATTTTGTAAAACCTAGGTAGGTATTACAGAATGATAATAAAATGTCAGAAATATGTGCATTATGTTTTGCCAAGAAATGGCGTACAAAATCGAATGCAGACATCATCATCACCATCATCATCAGCCGGAAGACGTCCACTGCTGAACATAGACCTCCTTAGACCGCCACGCCGAACGACAATTCGCCACTTGCATCCATCGGTTGCCCGCGACCCTCACGATGTCGTCGGTCCACCTAGTGGGTGGCCTGCCCACGCTGCGTCTTCCGGTCCGTGGTCGCTACTCGAGAACTTTTCTTCCCCATCGGTTGTCAGTTCTACGAGCGATGTGGCCTGCCCATTGCCACTTCAACTTGGAAATTTTACGAGCTATGTCGGTGACTCTGGTTCTTCGCCGAATATCCATGTTCCGGATTCTATCCCGCAAATGCAGACAAACAATTATAAATAAATACCTACATGTGATCAATTAATAAACCATACTCTAAGAATTAATGAAATCATAAATGTTTAATTAGGTAGCAATGTTCCATTTTCATTTCAACCAAAACATTATTTTTATACGTGGAACTTGAATCTGTTTTCGATGCTATAGAGCCTAAAATCCTCTCTCAATCAGATATTGTTTAGATTGACAAACATTTCTCAGAAAATACCTAAATAAACTGATTCCCTAACAACAATAATATTGGCTTTCAATAACATCGGTCGCTCACCCGAGTACACTCGACTGACAAGCGACGCTACACGCTTGACGAGCAATGGCCTGAGAGGGTAATGAGGGTAATGTTACAAACACAATCACATGAAGTACTGTGTGGTTATGTTGTGGAAGAAATGACGAGCTTGTGTGAGTCAAACACTTTCATAGCGTATTTTTCCTTCTTGTTGAAACGCCTGCTAACTTGAATATACTCGTACGATAATAGCTAAATAGTCAATATTGCCAGTAACATAGTTCTCAAGTACTCACTACTAATCTATAAAGACCTGATTCTTTGAATACTAAAAGTTTTTGATGATTTGAAAATTAGTCAATAATGTTCCTATCGTCTTAATTCTGTGAGGTGACTAGACTGGACAAGCTGTTGTAATTATTAACAATAAGAAAAAATAAAATTTTCAGGATGCATTTAAACAGCCTCAAATAAATATAAAACAAATAATGCAGCCGTCGTCTTGAACTGTCAAAAACCCTGGTAATTATGTTTTTTATTCGGCGTAGTAATACGAATGAATTATTCTCAATGATAACGTCAAAGATATAAAGTTCAGTTCTCCGGAACCCTAAACTATAAATAGAGAATGTAGTCCTAAAAAATAAAGTTTTTGACTCTATTGACTTGCTTCACCAAGATAGCTAGACGACTATCGCTACTAAAGTAATCGGTGGTAGCTTTATGTTAAAAAACCCAATCATTTTTGAGATCTAGTACCCCTAAACACTTCACACGCCATTTCTAAATAAAACGAACAAAGTCACCAGATACGACGAAAACAAACGGGCAGAGGTTCACAACAAACATTTTAAAAGCATGTACTTTATGTGCGACCCGCGGCTTTGCGCGCTCTGGCCGCCTTCCAGCGTATCTGCGACTAACTTCTTTACTATCGCTCGTAAGTCGCGCTGACGTGTGGGACCATGGGCTTACGAGCTTACTGCATTTTGTTTATTGAAACCTTCTTTGAGAATTGTTTAGAGAAAAATATTAAAGCATGGGCATGTTCTTTATGAAATCAATCTCATTTTTTTTTTCCACGTTTTTATACCCTCACTTTTCTTGTTTGTTTGTTTGTCGTTCCGGTTGGATTTTTGCAACTCAATTTTGAGGCACTTCCCGATAAGCTAACAGGCTGAAAAATCAGGGTAGCTTCAAACCCAATGAACAAAGATAAAATAAATAATCCCTTAAATAATATACGCCCCCACGTTTTGAGTCGCCCCTCTCTCAGCCCCGTAGGGTTATTTTATTATTTTTAGGACATTTAAAAACGTGGGTTTTTAGATTTTTTTAATCTATTAATTTTTTCACATAAATAGAAACTAAACTAGAAATGGCAAATTCACTTATTCTCAGCACTTAACTAGCCCGAAACACAAAGAAAAGTTTACCTAATTCAAACGTACATATTATTTTTATTCCATTCAATAATTTAACAAAAATTTCACACTTGTGTGACCTATATTTATGATACCTAATCTAAAACAGTTTTAACACACCATTTTTCTCACAGCTCACACTCAGCTCGAGTCACTCGCAGCAGATGATCTGTTAATGTTACTACAATTTCCGCTTTGTACACAAGATGCTATAATTTAATTAAAACTTCTCCTCACACAATAACCACCCTTTACACCCAGCAATACGTTAGCTAATCCTGTGACGAGAACTACTGTTATATCGTTATAGGTCTGCGGTCGTCGGCGAGGCAGTGTTAGTGAAATTTCATTACATTTCAGTAATCGGAACACTAGACAATTCCGTCATGGTCTAATGACCGTGTTTATTAGGAATGTTCAAATTAAATATCAATAAAGTTTTATTGGAAATGCTGTGGATTTACGTGGTAATTGGCGAAAGATTTATTGCTCACTATGATAGTGGGAAAAGGGTCGATTTCTGACTTATTATGTTACACTTTCCTAGAAGGATATTGTGACCGTATTTGACAGGTCAATAGTTTTGTAGAATAAGGTTCGGTTTATTTTCAGTAGTGTCAAAGTGAGAACCTACAAAGCTAAATGGTTTACGACATGGTGGTACGACAAAACGAGATTAAAGGAATGGGGTAAAGAGGGTGTTCGTTCATGAAAATATAAAATAATATCAAGAAATGAGGCGTTCAAAAACCAACTAAATAATTGGTTAAAATAAAGTAAGCATTTATTGGCCTAAAAATAAGCTTGGACAAAATCAGTGTTGCAGTAAAAGATATATTCAGAAAGACCCTACAAGTGAGGGCTATAGGCAAATAGTTTCTTTATTTTTCTTTACTTTCCATTCACTTCATTTGATCCACTTTCAGATGAAGTCATACATTAAGTATTTTGTTACACATTTAATTAATATTTAGAAGTTCTCCCAACCGTTTTTCGTTTATGACAATGAATCTCAAAGGACATTCAGCATCAGCGCCGGTTCCCTCACTTTCTTATTCTGTTGAGACGGCATCCGACATAATCAGAAAGTGCTCGAGCTAACCAACGGCTAAGTTTTCCGATGAGACTAAGACAAAGAGAAAGTACTCAACGGTTGCGAACACGAATCTAATGAAGAAGAAGAAAACAGTCAATAAGTTACTAAGTTTATAAAGTACGTAAAAACTTACTTACTATCACCAAATAGTGGCCGTGAAACAATGTTCAGTAACGCCACAACTTCGCACGGCTGTTGTAGGAAACACCCTTGACTTGATTAAGTACCCGCCACACGAAATAAGGGTAAATACGAATATTTACCCCCACTGAGATGAATTATACCGTGAGTACTCGACACATTGAAGTTGAGCTCAGAAGGTGCATTTTTGTAACTGCACACTTCTTCACAAACACCTTCCCCAATGCCTAAAAGGAGCTTTTATCTCCTCGAACCAGCCCTTTTGGTAGGTACGCGTTTAGGTCGTCTTGCCATCTCATTCTAGACTTATCTACTTTTTTTGAACAGTAGTATAATCAGATCATAATGTTTAAGAATTACTTCATTTAAGATTTACTTCACAGCACAAGCCAATTGATGACGGGCGTGAACTGGATTCGAGCAACTTATATACCAATGTGACGTCATACTTGTCATGTATGCAAGACTTACAAAATGGAAACGCGCCTTAAAAGTCGTTCTAATAGCTTATTTTAAAAAGAAGTGTAGATTATTATCCGAGGGCTGACAGCGATGATACTCTTTTACGTGCTCTTTATAAGTCTACCTGCTGTGTCTACCTGCCTAATTCTGTTCAGTAATGGGTAGGTCATATTTATGACCCGGCAAAAGAAATATACGTGTTGTGATTTCGAATACTAATGAAAGAAGCGAGAATAATGTCTGAGGAAAACGTAATGAAAGGTGCAAAATTGAGAGTAATATTTATGTATCACATGATTTTGGAGTTGATAGGAAGCTGATTTTTATCTTTTTTTATCTCGCAATAAAGCATTATGTATAAAAATATGATATGAACTTATGTTTGACAAATTTTTCGGATGTGTTCGTTTCACTGCTTTATTTAAATTTGATTTCAAAAGTTGATGATTCAATTTTTACAATATCTATCACAGGAACACTAGACTGGCTCTTTCTGTTTATTGTTAACACTTCATATCTGTTCAAAAGAGTATATGACACAAGGAGTATTTATTACTATTATGATTTCCAGATTTTCTTTTGACGCATCGCGAATGGATCACTGATTAATTGAAATTGCCCTGATCGTCCCACCATATTGCTACGACGTATACTGCCACGAAGGTTCTATACAGTTTCTACTGGCTCACAACCCAATGAAGATGCGGAATTCGTCCCATTTCAGCAAAGCGCCTTCTTTTATTTTATACAAAAAAAAAACTGATTGATAAATTTGCCATCGAGATAGACACCATAACGTACTGAAGATGATAGACGAATGCTCAACATTACTTGAATAATAAATATAAAACATCAACTGCCAAGCGATCATCCTTTCCTCCTACCTATACGTACAAAAATACAACAAAGAGTAACAAAGTGCGATCGCCAATTTACCCATTCAACTCTTTGCTATCAATCAAAACATTCTTGGTACAGGATTTAAAAATCCGTTCGTTCGAATTTGAATGGTTTTACCAATTAACTTCAGAGGATATCGGGTGCAACGATCTGACTAGACAAATGCACGGCTCGGTTTATCCGACAACGTGACGTTGGTAGGTCCGTTTGTGAAGCCCACAGCCCTAACCAACAATATGTCGGCATACATCTGTATAAATACTTTTGGAAGTGATTTTCTTCTACTGTATTGTCAGCAATTGCATGTTGATAGAACACTGCATTTACTATAACTCCTTAAGTAGGTACTTCCTTTCAGTAATATCGCATGAAAATCTCGTATAACATTTATCGTCGTGACAATAAATTACAAAATATAAGGACAAAATCAAGCTCCAGGTAAAACCAATATGGAGATTACAGTTTTGTAGTGGGTATAATTTGGGCTTCAGTTTACACAATTTCGGATAACTTAAAAAAATAATATTCCATTTTTAGACAGTATACAAAATCAAACTAACTATAAAAACATTATAATATTGGTATCAAATATACACGTGTGTGATACATGTCATGTATCTCTATCAAAATCAGAAAAAAGTTTCTGTTGGCGTAGTGGCTAAGCAATCGACTGCCGCGCGGAATTCGCGGGTTCGAAACCCGCCCGAAAAAATATTTGATTGACTACAGTATTTGTTCCGGGCATGGGTATTTGTGAGTTACTATATTTATAAATGCACCCACAATACAAAATAAATTACTAGTGAGGGACAGATAAAAAAAGTTTGTTGACCGGCAATTTGTTGCAGACACTTAACACTGATTAATAGATTACCTACCTACTTCACTAGGATATTTCTCTAAAAACGCAGAGGGTAAAACTCACAATCGCAATTTATTTGTACTAGTCCAACCAAACAGACAAGCTCCCCAATATTTTATCAAAGAAAATGGAAGCTAACAGTAGTAACTTCGTTTCTTTGACATGTCCTAAGAGACTTCTTCACTAAACTCGAGTACCTCCGTGCATGTTTGGTAAGTAAACAAGCGCCATGTTTCTGTGCAGATATGTTTCGCTCACAAGTTCCTCGCTAAGCTGCAAGTCGCTGCAAGTAGTTAACACTTAAGCCCCTTTTGTGAACTCCGCCCGTTAGCAACACGCGTTACACTCACTGCGCTGTTTTGCAAATATAGTACTTAGAAACTGAGTGTGACAATGTTATGTTATACCCATTATTATCTGGAAAACATTCCGTGTGTTACAATTAACTCGTTTTCTAGCTGTCGCAAACAGTAGCGGTATCACTAGACAGACCCTATTGGTTCGAATCCCAGGTGAATGTAAGTAGAAAAATATATCAACATCAACCTTTTTTAATGGATAGAGCTTCATCGAATGGCTCGTATGTCAGACTCGCACTGACTTAAACTATGTTTCAGATCCACGGCAGGGGCGTAGCTACCGCCGTATCTGCCGTATCAATTATACGGGGCCCCCGGGCCACAGGGGCCCCCAACGTGCGTCAACAAAAATTAATAAAAACTTAATGATTTAAAGTTATTTACTTTTACACAATTTATTTGTCTATTCTATCTCTGGTGTTTTTATTATTATTTATATGTTATACTGTTTTAAGCACGACATTGTCTATTTGAAATCCCGGGAAGATCCATATTAATATCAACATTTCGATGCAAGTATTAAAATAACTCTAAGTACCTAATTCCGACCTCTGGACTGATCAGTCGCATCTTGAATTTTTTTGATGACCTTTGTCCAATTTTTTGTTTATATTTCGGCGTAGATACAGAGAAATGCATTTTTTTTTCTTGAATGATAAATCTTCACCCTACCTAAGGGGCCCCCAAACATTTTTTTATACGGGGCCCCACCAAGGCACGCTACGCCACTGATCCACGGTCTTTCTATCAAACATTAAATAACTGTTGAAGTGTGTATTGCAGGTTAATCTCTACTTAACCCTAGAGAATATTATTTAAATCCGTTTTTTCAAATATTTAAACAAAAAGTTCAATCTAGAATTACAACACCATGAATATTTTATAAATCGTCAAAAGTAACTGGCGTTTTTTATGCAGTTTACCCACTTTCTGCCTTGCTTGCATTCGTTACCAAATAACTTCTTTCACAAACAATTTAACATAAAGTTCAGAGTTTAAACCCATAATTGGCAAAATTAATTACACTAAAATGTCCATTCCGTAACTACATTGTTAATAGCATACAATTTGATAATTGATTGAATTCCGGACACGTTGTCCGGCTAACTAAATGACACGGACATTTTAATGGTCCACTGATCAAAAATTAATTGCTGGCGTGTGCAGAGCTTAGAATTTGACAAATGAGTTGTTAATTTTGTTCATTGAGTGGTTTTCAGCTAATAGTGGAGCTGTGTTTGTGATAGAAAGGTAAACTTAATTATGTGTCATATATTGAGTTGCTTCTTCAACTGTTTATTTTTACGGGATGTTATAGCGGCCATACACCATACTGCCTATCGTACAATCGGCATGACGCTGCCGATTTGATCAGTTAGATTTGACCGTGTGTGGGCGTGGAATCCATCAAATTGGCATAACATTATGCTTGATCATGCCGATTTGATCAAATCGATTTGATCATGCCAATTTGATCAAATCGATTTGATCAAATCGGAATGATCAAACTTCAAATCGGCAGCAGTGATACCAACTTAGCAACTTTATAGCTAGATCTAGCTAATATTCGGTAGCTACTTTTTAACCGACGTAAAAAAAGGAGGAGGTTCTCAATTCGAAACGTATATTTTTTTGGAACGAAGTTCCTTATGGCGCGTTGCGAAAGGGGGCTAGGCGGAAAAAATTGTAACGACACTTTTTACAGACTGCGATGGAGTGGAGTGGAGTGGAATGGAATGGAGGGTCGAAAATAGCCTGAACCTTTTTTTAACTTGCTATCGTTAAGCAAGTTAAAAAACAGGTTCAAGCGATTTTCGACCTTATTGACATTCAAAATTTAGTTTGTTTTTTCTCACATTCTCGTTAGCTAACATTGCTCCTTCATTTAAATCCGGTGTTTGCATAAATGTCAATAAAGTCGAAAATCGATTGAACTCACTTTCACTTGTATTACCAACTGATTCCCACTAGTGGGATAAAACAAGTCGGTAAAAAAGTAGCTAAAAAGTTAAGCCACAAGTTTTATAAAATTGTAGCTGTCTGTCACCGAATAATAGCTAGATCTAGCTATAAAGTTGCTAAGTTGGCATCACTGCTGCCGAATTGAAGTTTGATCAAATCGATCGTCATGCCGATTGTACGATAGGCAGTATGGTGTATGGTGTATATGGACGAACTGCCAATTTGATCAAATCGATCGTCATGCCGATTGTACGATAGGCAGTATGGTGTATGGCCGCTATTAGAGACGTGATACTAACGAAATTATGGACAGTGTCAATAAAAGTGTCACGAGTGTCATCATTTAGGTACACTCGTGACTGTCGTCTCACTAATTACCGTTTCATTGACACTCGCCACACTTCTGATATGAATTTTTGTTTTTGTCAATTCATACACATCAACAATTCTATTTATTGTTCGGTTATCAAAACACACATTAGCTGCTCAATGCGGCATATGTGGCCTAATCTAGGAACATTGCATGTACGCGTAATTCGTAATCATGGAACAACACACGTGTGATTACGTTAACTACTAGTAATTAATTTCTATGTTACAGTGTTTAACATTAATAAACGGCAACGAATAAAACCAGGCTACACACAAACACTAACAATGTTTTCAATGGTTCATGCAAGACCTATCAAAAATTCTCTTCAAAGTCAAACGTTGCAAATCAAAACTTTCTTTTTTGCAATTTTGATTCAATCCTTCGACCAACGGTTCCCTTTTACAATCCATACATACAGATACAGACACACCTATTCTACATCGTCCCGTAAAACCTGAGCGCATCGGCATTTGCGAATATTTTCAGTTTTCTATCTCCGTTCTAGATCCGATAACTTTGGTTCCAAGCCCACAAGGATTAATCGTTCACCGGATAGTGCGAGGATAAACCGGTTAGTGTAAAAGTAAACCGGTTCGTTGGCGAGCCGTCGGCGCAAGACAAACACAGAGGTTAATTACTGCGGCCCGGTGGTGTCGACTAGGTCTGGGTAGATGGCTCGTAAGGTGTGCTGCATAGGTGCGACTAATCGCAGTTCATTATTACCATCATAAGATTTTTACACTTTTTCCCAGCACTAAGCGTACACATCAGCGTAAGATGAATTCGTTAGGACACGTTCTTACGTCCCCCATGACAAAATTCGTAATGTCACATTGTCATCATTGTTTCAGACTTCGCGGGACGCTGTTCTCTATTAAGTGATGGTAACTAGAGATGATTTGGTTGAATGGACAACATCGATCTGTACACGGCACCGAACTACAAAAAGCTTGATTTCCCAAAGGATTGGAAAGTAAATTCAACGGAATCAGCGTTAATACATTCTCGAGCACATTCGTATTTTTAATCCCTAATAAAATGCTTGATTGGAATGTTAAAGATATACTATACTTGTCTACCAGTTTATGATTCATTGTGTTATTTTTTTTCTTTAGTATTTATTTATTTATTTATTGGATCTCCAACAGAGGCTACACAATTACATTCAATTTTGATTTAAACAGGGGACAATACAAGTGTGCGCTTCCAATTATAGGAGAACACATCATTCACCTAAAATCTAGGTTATTACATTAATTTTGACAAGCTAAAATAATTAAAATAAAAAAAATATTAAAATGAATCAAAATAAATCATAGAACACTATTTTTATTATCAACATGGATTACTTATAATGTTATTTATGTACATTAAAAAACTAAATGAACAAACCTAATAATAATTACTACAACTAACAAAGAGCATCAAAAAATTCATCCACATCGCTGTCAACGGGATAAGTGCCCAGAACGCTGGCAGCATTGCCTCGTTGGATGGCAATGCTAATTCTTTGACCAAGATATAGGCCAGCCTTCTGGTCACGCGAAGAGTCGACTATTCGTTTAGTAAGCTCTTTAAAAACTTGGTGAGCACTCGGACCCCATGGCCCTAGTGTTTCAACCCCAAACGGCTCAAATACATAGCTGCTAGTCAAGCCATTGTATTTACGCCGTTTGAGGTTTTCAGCACTTGCAGCAGCCGCACCAGCACAGCACGCCGTACCGCGAAGATGGGATGGCGCAAGGGTGTCGACACATGTTGCATCCCACACCAAAGGTCTACCCAACTTCCATGGCATTATAGTCATCCCATCTGGTCTCTTCCCATCGTCGCGTGCCAAGCCATTGGGTTCTAAAACAGCTGGCACCCCGGCGATGACAAGAGCACGACGGATAATGTCATTTAAGCTGGCGTGCCGTGCTAACCGACCCGCACTTTTGCCGCAGGAAAGGCCATGGTGCCCGAGGCAGTCGACTGCTTCGCCACACTGACAGCGATGTGGAGCACCGCAAGGAGCGCCCAAACGTAGACATGTAGCGATCCGGAAAGTAGTGTCACTCAGCATGGTACCTATGTTGAGTGACGGTAGTGCCTGAAGCCATAGACCCGACTCCCATTCGCCCACAGCCAGCAGGCGAGCACGCTCTACAGAATTGGTTGACGTATTAATAAGATTATACCGTACCAACCTGCAGAGCGGCTCATCCCACTGCCTCTGGGAAGATGGGTTCACGGGTCGATCTGAATCCGGGCAAGTCATTTTCCAGGCGTTCTCCGCATCGGTCAAGCACGGCACTTCAGAGTCAACCAGGGAGAGACTTAATATCTTCCTGGTTAAGGTTTCAGTGCTGTGGACAGAGGACAGGAACGCCGGTAAACTCACACTAGAAATTTTGCGGACGCCGAGTCCACCAAAACGGATAGGGAGGGTGGCTTGCAGCCACGCTCGGTCGTCCAGGGCCACATTAAGGATGGATGTTAAAGTATTACGAATAATTTGGTCAATTTTGTCCAAAATGTGTTGATGCTTCCATAGAGGAGAACACCGGAGATAGTACATAAAATTTGGACCAAAACAACAATACCTAATAAGGGTGAATGCTGAATGTAAGTTGATTTGGGAAAGTCGATCTGAGATGTCATTAAAATGATTAATTTTTTCGTCGATGAATGATGAGAAACTATCTTCGAAAATAGGGGAACCTAGGAGGTTTAGAGAACTTTTTTCTAAAATTTTGATTTGAGGAGCTACTGCATTGAATTTGTCAAGAGTTGTCTGTCTGTCAGTCGTGTCAGAAAGAAAAATTTCGCATTTGGATGGGTTGAGGTCCAGACCGATTGATTTAAATTCCTTTTGGATGAATTCAAAGTCATTAATAACGGTGTCTACGTCACCTCCTAGAGTTCCGTCATCTAAATACCAAACATTAAATTTAGAATTTAGTTTTTGGATGATGGGATGTATGGCTAGGCTGAAAATGACAGGCCCAAGAGGGTCACCTTGTTGGCATCCAACTGCTGATTCCAAAACATTATTTTTGTATAATAATTTAGAAGGGTGCCGGTAGCACTGCCACAAAAAACCGAAAATTTCAGGTAATTCCTTTTTTGCCTCAGCCAACAAAGTGTCCCTGTTAACAGAGTTAAAGGCGTTCTTAACGTCAACCTTGAGAATGACATCACCTTTACCAGAATTTAAAAAAGAGGAAAGGGCATGTACGGCAGCCTCACAGCCCCCCTTGGAGCCAAAGCCAAGTTGTAGGGGCTGGAACTTTTTTGTAAGCGAATCGCTGTACAGTTTACAGCATATTTTGGCTGCCATACGCCTGTAGGTGCACCCGACGGCTATGGGACGAATACCGCCGTCCTTCTTACGTAGGGCACATAAGTTGGCCCCGTATAAGACATCGACGACGGCATCGTTCACGCCGCCGGAGAGCATTAGGTTGACCAGAGCCGCAAGCTCCCTCAGAAGCGACTCGCCAGCATCCCCGGCGCCTGAACTCAACAAATCTTTTAAATGTTGTGGAGTCAGGCCGTCGAGGCCACCGGCAGAACCGCTGCGGAAAGAGCTCACGGCTGCGATCAACTGTGGGGCTGTAATTTTGAATAGATTGTCCTGAACAAGGGGATCCGGGTTAAAAGGCGGGTCTGGAAAGGTGAGGCCATCCGCAGGCGCTGGATGTTTGCTCTCCAGGGCTGAAAAAGTCTCTGGAGAGTATGGCGCCACCACATCACTGCTGTCTGGCTGCCCCCCTAATGTCACCCTCACTTAATTTGGATTCTACATGTCCACAAATGCCTTTATGGATAAGGTTATTAAATGTAGGCAATTTAGAATCTAAAACATAGGCCGAAATGTTGCAATTTTCTTTAATTTGGTTAGTCAGAGACTTTTTTGTTGCTAAATTTTTTTGGACATGTAGAATCCTGTAAGGGAAAGTGAGTAACTGCTCCCAGGCATGTTCTGAGTTCTCTTGGGACGCGAAACGGATACATTGCGCTAAACTCAGCGCAACAGACCGTCTCGCGCCTCGAGGAACTCTCTTTAGTATAGGAGTGGAATTTTTGAATTTTGACAGGGTTGTCCATAAAGGTTGACCAGAAGGTGTTGATGTCGGGGTTGTGGCTGGGGGGTCCAAAGGTACACTACGGGGTTTGTGGACCTTGCCATAGTGTATCCTTAGACCCCGCTCGCCTTTAAATAAACGAGCCTGGGAGCAATGTGGGCATCTTACTAGTTGCACATCCAGTGATGTGGCAGGTTGACTGGCACCACCCAAACCGGCATCGCTACATGTAGCACTGAACATAAAATGTTTCTACTTACCTATATATACACATGAAAACACTATAAAAAAAACACAAAAAGCACATTATTTACAAAAAAAATGTCAATAAAAAGACAACAAATTAAATGTCAGCGATGACAATGTCTCACTGGCGGCCTGGAGCGCCGCCCACCGCCGCTGCTGCCACCGCCACACAGACCGCGCTGTAAAGTTTTTATTTTCGCATGTGGTCGAATATACAAATATGTACTCTATGGGTCGAAGACGCGTCGAGCGGCGCGTCGCGAGGTGCGTTCTCCGAGTTTGCTTCGTCTGTTTCTTCTTAGAGTAGACAAGTACCCACAACCGGCCTCAATAAAATATCTGGCTAAAACAGTTTCGGCCAGCTCAAGACCATTTTCAATATTTATTTCCGGCCTTCTAAAACATTAGTAGTGTATCTCGAAAATATGTCAGAACCAGCACGGCTCATATACTTTATTACTCATAAACACTGATGAGTCTCAATCAAATAGATTATTTTATACTGAAATAAATCTATTTAGTCTGTCAATTAGTTATTAGATAATAAATAATATTTGAAAATATATAAATTATATAATTTTGAATAAGTTGACAGACGTGTTTTCTCCATGACATTTTTCATTATAGAACACTTAAATTAAATAATCAAATTGAATTAAATAATAGTAATAAAATAAATAATACAAATGAACAATACAAAAACATAAAAAATAACAACAAACATACAAGAATAACAAGACAAAACATTATACAAAATATTATTACATTAGTATCATAATCTTTGCGCTAATGTCAGTGGTTTACTAACTGTTCAGCTCATGTAATAATCGGTGAAATCGGTAAGGACAGATAACGGACTAAACCCATCTGTCATAGTCCCGTGCACAACTCCTAGACAGAAATCCACCCGTTTCTAGAACCTTTTCTCTCAACACGGTCGCAGTAATATCCTTTTAACATTTTTGATTTTCAAGAAAATACTATAAAAAAGAACGTTAAATCTGAAATAACTTTTATTGCCCATTCAACTCGTCGTTTTTTATCCAAACTAATTCAAGGGCAGACGGCGCCAGTCACATTAGCCGCTTGAATAATTACCTACTGCTACCAGTCAGTGTTGCTATTCCTCAGATAAAATAAGTCCATCCGACCAGACTCGCGTTTGACGAAAACAAATGGTTCCCGTACGTCTCACGAGATTTGAAGGGATGTAGGTAGATGGAAGTGTAGGCTCTGCCTCCTAATGTTTTAGGATCGATTTCCTAAATAAATAGGGTCAAAAGACAAAAAAGAAACTTACCTTAAATGCAGTTGTTGACCCAGTGGTTCGTGTTGAAGGTCTTGGGTTTGAACCTTTTTTTTTAGCGTGGTAAAATCATCAAATGAGTCCTCCCACCCCGGGCAGGGCGGGAGGGACTGTCAGACTTGTACTGACTAAAATCCACGGCGTCCTTCAATAGCCCTTTATGTTCCAGGGTCACGGTGATGAGATAAGTCCTGCGACCCCGGCAGGCTTTGGCCCTCTAGAGGGGGGCCGTCATTATGCTGACACTCTTTGAGGCGCGCATGGAACACAACGCGCCGTAGACCCGGGCATGGTCCATGATCGGACAGCCAGTTGCCCTTTACTCGCCGCCCGCATGCCCGCGTGGGTTTGAACCTATAGTTTGATTATTAATTCGAGTCAGTAAAATGACAAGTGCAACTGTCACTGATACATACAAAATGAAACAAACCTGAACACTGAAAATGTCATTTTACTGACTCGAATTAATAATCGTATTTTAGGTCGAATTTATTAATTAAGGCTAAATTACCGTCGTTCGATTCCTACTTAAAACATGTGAACATCTCCAAAGAAAACATTTGAATATAAGCATGGTGCTCACTCACACATTTATAAAAAAGTAGCTACACTAAAAACGTTACCTACGTTTTGTTTCGGATACGGAATCATAATATATATGTATATAATAATTTTTAGGTCGTAAGCGTGTTGCCAGCCTTAGCGTGAAACCTACTTCTTAAGTAGGCAAGGCTATTGAAAATTACATAAATAGTGAATGAAAGGACGGTAATTAACTCCTCGCCTGCGACGTGAAGCCTGGTTTTGTGTGCAGCTACTCTGCTTCCTACTTAATTGCATATCAGAGAAACCTGACTCTCATTTGAGACTATGTTGCTTTTGGTATTATTGTATACCTAGTCTTACTTTGGGAATGTTTTTATAAGCGGAGCCCTTATCATGAGTTTTCACTTATTGTGACGTAAAGTAAACTGAAATTTTGCCATTTAATTTCAAGGAAAAAAATAGTTCCTTCTTCGTACACCAGAGGCGCTGTTACATTTTTCCATACAAGAAACGGTGTAAATACTTAGACGCTGTAAAGTAAAATATAATGTCGTGATAAGGGCTCTGTCTTTATTTTTGTAATGTTCTACGTGTTTTTCTACAATTCACATAAATTAGAGAATAGCTGCTATCAGAGCTAAAGAATGAAGTTGAAATGACCTACAACCAAAATAATGTAATGATATTCAATATTCCCGCTTTGGGCTCGGTTATTGTGTATTTTGGACTGTTCCCCTCTTGCAGAAGGAAGACAGTGTCATTGTATTGAGCACGTGATAAATAATAATTATGAAATAAGTACATTATAAGAAAAATTATTTCCATGTCATATTAATACATACCTGAGTTTTATTTTATCCTTTACCAAAAGCCCCATACAAAGTTAGTCGCACAAAATTATACAAGCACCTATTTATATCGCCAACGTGGCAATCACGCTATACTCAAACTGATGCGAACTCCATTCTGTCCCAATTCAAGTTAGCTGTTGTTCCATACTGGATTATCGTCCTCGACATATGTTGGTTCATGTAGCTTATACAACGAGCTAATCGGCCAGCTTAATTGATTTACGAGCTGCGAACACTCTGGGAACACTTTAACGAACTTTTAAGGGAGTATAAAACTTTATATTGGTAAACTTCAGTGTTGTTGTATGGAATTGAGTAACTCAATTCCATACAATTGTTCACTGTATTGTTTTAAAAGATCGTTCTACTGGTTTTGTTTTTTGTATGCTAATTGTAATGAGGAATGAGGTTTAAATACGAGAATATTGCGGTTTAAAGTACGATGTAAGGTTTGCTGTAAGAAAACCCAATTTTGCGGTTAAGCAAGCCTTTGTGCATAACTTACCCTTTATCTGAAATGTTATTTTAATAATAATAATAATATGTGTGTACAGAAAAGAATAAGATATTAGTGTCAAAGATTGAAAAAAATAGATACGCCGATGGTTTGTTCATGTTGAGAAGATGAGTGAAAGCAGATAACTAAAAGAATTTACTAGACAGATGTGAGTAATAACGCCGGGAGGATATACCTTAGGAAAGCCTACACGGACTGTATTGGTTGTACTTGAACTATCTGAAGAATCTAATCGCTGCCGTGGTACTTCCATGACCCAGATATACCTTTGAATTTGGCCGAGGCTAAATTAATAGCAGAATCGTGGCAGTTTTAAAAGTTAACAGAAAAAATAGGTACTGAATGTGTACAGGATCGACGGCGCGTCGTGTTCCACACGCTCGCCTCAAAGAGCTGTCAGCAATCTGACGGGTCTCCATTGAGGGTCAAACGTCTGCTGGGAACGCGGGACCGGTAACCGTGACCCTGAAGTTTGTAATAATAGTCCGTACGAATCTGACAGTTCCTTCCCGATCGACACTAGGATAGGAAATTCTTCTCATTGGATAATTTTACCTCGTAGAAAAAAAAGCCTATCTAAATAGTTGTTTTTCAACACACTGAGCCCTTATCACGAGTTTTCACTATTTTACTTTAGAGCGTCTTTCCAGTATTTATAGCGTTTCTTGCATGGAAAAATGGAACAGCGCCTCTGGTGTACGAAGAAGGAACTAATTTTTTCCTTGAAATTAAATGTCAAAGTTCCAGTTTACTTTACGTCACAATAAGTGAAAACTCATGACAAGGCCTCTGTCCGCCTGTAAAATTGCATGAATATCGTCACGGCACAGCTTCCGACTCAGCCGCTCCCCTATTATTGTAAACATTTTATCATCCCTTATATTTGCATGCTATTCCACATCAATTTCCATATTGATCAGCGATGTCCTTCGGAAGTAAGTCGGTTGTAGGTAAATAGGTTACCGCGGTGACCGGGGCCGGTGATCGGACTCTGCATGTATATTTATAGCATTATTTTGTCATTTTATCCGAATATACATTGTACGGTAATGAAACTTTTAACGTTCAAACGTTTTAACTCCTTTCCTTTCGTACTATAGAACATAAACGATGCACGCCGGATATTATTAGGAGTTCGAGCTACAAATTAACCTAATTTCGCACTGACACCAGTCTGTATTTAGGCATTCAACGTCGCGCTATACAAAGCGACAGAAAATAGATTGATAACGCAAAATTAAAACTTCAACCAAAAAAAAATTCGTTGTCTTGGCAATGCTCTGAGTACATGCGTTAATTTTTTACTAAGATTGGCAAATGAAAGGTCAGTGTTTGGTTTTCTTTATTTAACGAATGTAATTTGACGAAAAAAATCACTTTCAATGTCGATAGGAAGATAAATAATTTAAGAATTGTCCTAACGGATCTTACTCGATTTTATTGTGTATAATCGGCTTATAATTTTCCACAATGTGCAAAGAAGAGAGCGTACCATAGCTCTCTTCTTTGCACATTGCGGAAAACATTGCACACTCAGCTGAATTAATAGTACTCAAACATCCTTTAATTTCTAGTTATAGGTCATTGTCAATATCACAGTGATATTATTTTTATACGTTTATCACAATGAAGTTAGCCTCGTAGTGAAATGACGTTTATTTCCTGCATGCCAAACTCTTTTGTTCCCCTTCACGTATCTGTACAGTCGCGCACAGCGCTTGCAGCAATTTGCGGCAATTCCGTGTAATGGCGCGGCACACCGCTCACGACCACAACTTGCATCACACTCTACATTTTATGCCCACTTTTGTGCACGTCTGTACCAGAGTGCACTGGTTGTAAATGTCTGAAGTAGGAGATATTATAGTTATTTTGGTTAAGTAAATTAAACGCCTCAATTATAGTCGCCATAGCGTATCGGGGTGTCTAATCGGTCTCGATGTCAAGCCGAGACCGAATTAATACTAAGAATGAATGATATTACGGTTAAACAGATAGTACACCTCCAAGTATGATTCCACAATCGGATCAACTGTGAATTTTTTTCTTCCAAACTTCTAAGAGGCAGCCTTGCCCTTCATAGTACCCAATTGTCGTCACTATGTTATTACACGAGAATTTAGTTTGACAAAATGAACATAAACATTCATATTTTCTACATTATATTAATATAACCTGTTGTTGCTTATAATAATATTTAGACAGCGTTCGAGAGATATTTGTTTAATATTTAACATAACATACGTAACATACGTACATAACGTTGAAATATAATATTATTTACTCTAGTGTTGTACTATGTTTACTAGTAAACATAAATTCAAATATTATGAGATGTTATTTTGCTACATTATTTCAGAACATACAGTAAATATTTACCTACACGGTTTTAAATGAAATACCTTACACGAGTACTTTCCAACGAGTATAATATTATTATATACCTACTTCTAAACGTTAGCTCTAACTCACATCAATATAAAGCTGCAATAATTCCACATTTCACAGCGACTGCAGTTACTCTAAACTCGATACTTCGCATATCTGAGTCGAATAAAATCCTACATAATACGCGAGTTGATCGCACGTTAGCAATTCATGGGCGCTTCGCTATACATCGCCTGCCGCTCGTAAACACGTTTTATTGAGTTGTGTAGTGAGCGAGCGATGAATATTAAAGTAGCGAGAGAACGAACGATGCATATTCAATTTTAATATGCCGCTATGTTAGTGAGCCTGCGATATTGTTTGGTTCGTATTAATTATGGACGGCTTAGAAGCATAGACGGTTCAATGAAGAGGCAGAAACAAAACGGTACTTTTCATTTCATTCTCTCGTCACTAAAAAGGTAGGATTATTTTTCTGTTTAACTAACATTCATCAAACTGAACTGTTTTACTACCGTCTCCCGACTGTAATAAACTATTTTGACGCGACGTGACCATTTGAATATTTTTGAGAGACAAGCAGGAGAACTAGAAGGCTATTGACCAACAGTGAGACGTGAATAAACTTAGTACCAAAAAAAAACTTTCTTCAACTATTTCCTAACCTTTTTTCACAAAGGTTGTCTTCTTCAATAAAATGGAACACCCAGACAACCTTAGAAACGAACTCATCACATGTCAAGTCCCGTGCCTCACAATTTAATATTAACAGTTTTTTATATCAGCAAGGTATTTTCCATATTATGATATTATCTCGTGTTTTTACATTTTTCCTTTACGTTGTCAAAAGAAGTCATGAAAAGCCAAAGTCTGTGAAGTGCCTTTTCATTTTACAACTGACTTTAGTAGAATTGCATTTAGTTTTATTATTGCACCAATGTTAAATATTATGGTAGAATTTTATGAGGAAATTGAAATGTCGAAGTACACAGAAGTATGTTTGTATACATGTCTGTTTAGAACTTTTAATATAAAGGAGTCAAAGACTTGTGTGTTTGACTGTGTGTGATGGATTCTTTTGTGGACATTTTCTGAGTAGAATCCAGTGGAAGTACTGAAATTATTACATTTATAGCTCACTGTAACTGTTGGGAATCAAAGCCAACAACCAAGGTGCGGCGCGCGCAAGTGACGTATCCGAACGGTGCGGACGCATGGTCATCATCGGCGAGCGAGCGAATGTGCTGCGCAACTGATCCGATGCAGCGGGTCAGAGCCCATTCGTCTCCTAAAATTCGTACCCCAGCATAAAAGTTGTGGATTCGGCCCCTATATAGGTGCCCATTGGTCTCCTGGTAGGGGACCAATTAATATTTTAATACAAAATATTATTTTTAAGGTACCCATTCGTCCCCTCTAATATATATACAATATAAGTTAAAGATTCGGCACCTATTCAGGTGCCTATTGGTCCCCTGAGATAAAATTAGCTATATTTTACATAAGAAGCGGTTAACATATACATATATGTACATATACGGTGTATATCTCACGCCTACACTACACCACTAAGGCTGAGGACATCGTGGAGTACGTGCGTCAAAAGATTAAGTACACGCCGAGAGTTCAGCTGCTGGAATCGCGCCGCAATGTCAATTTCAAGGCGTTCGTGGTGCGTGTACCAACATGTTTGCTGCACCTCGTCATGGAGGAGAACTTTTGGCCGCAGGACGTGGTGTTCCGTCGCTTCCGCGGACAAGTGCCACTGGAGTGCACTATAAAATAGTGCTGAGTGAAGTGTTTACTAACATAGGCTTAAGTTTCTTTATACTAACACAAACTGTACTATAACAATATATATGTTAGTCTATAAGGTATATATCTATGGGCCCAAGTAGCCTGAAATAAAGTGGATATTTATTTATTTATTTATTTATAGTACACTTGTGAACAGTTTATTAACGGCATTAATTTAATAAATCATAACAGATCATTGAAAAAAAGAGCTATGATGAATCCGTCATGATAATAATATAACCTGTCGATAGGCTTACCATGTAAAATTGTCTCTCTACGAATGGCTTGTAAAAAAAACGGGTTACAAAAATAATAGATAAGGTGTTTGTTTGTATGTTATGGCTGCCCATTGGTGGTGGTGGTGACATATTGGTTCTTAAAAGTGACTGCGAATACGAGACTGTTCAATGTGTCTTTGGTCTTTTATTAAATGAAGTTCGCCTAACGAAATAAACAATACTGTTAATATTATAATAATAATATTTTTGACATATAATTGAATCGAATTATCTCATTTGAATCTTGGAATATGATTAGTATTATTTTTGATGGTAATTCACTTTATGGTTCACAGTTTTATATATATTTTTTTCAGAATTAACGATATTGTATTACCTACCTATATATAATTATAATAAAAAAGAACCTTTATATATACTACTACTATACTACATTTAAAAACTAAAATTAAAAGTAAAATATTTACAAAAATGACTATATTAAAAATTTATGGTGGAATACTACAGTCATATTTTGACTAAAAAGTCAAAACTAAATTATTTACTCCTAAATATGTATAGCAATTTTTTATCCGCAATTATTATTTTATCATATTAATGGATGTTATTATGTTCTTGTATTCTAAGTGTTTCGTTTTAGCTCAATGTGGAGTCGTTGTCACCCTTTTTAACCGACTTCAAAAAAAAAGTAGGTTCTCAGTTCGACCTGAATGTATGTATGTATGTATGTATGTTTGTTTGGCTGAACGGATTTTGTTGCGGTTTTCAGCAAAGTGTTCATTACATTCTGGAGAAGGTATTAGTATATAACACTAATAGATATCCCGTGACGTTGCCCGCGTGGATTCGTTTTTGCTTACTTGGATTGTAGATTTTCAGTGACCATTGCATGTTTTTCCGCGATTATCTCGCGTTTGCCTAAACCGATTTTGATGGGGTTTCCAGAAAAGTGTTCGTTACATTCTGGGGAAGGTTTTAATATATAACAATAATGGGCATCTCGTGAAATTGCCCGCATAGATCCGTTTTTATTGCTTACTAGGATTGTAGATTTTCAAAGTCGACGATTATGAGAAGATTTTTGTTGAATATCTAAACTAAAAAGGGAAAAATAAATAACTTTTTGAAAAAAAGGGAACCGACTTTAAAACCAAACACAAAGAAACTGTAAAATAACTTTTCTTTCGGAAGTCGGTGGCCATATTCAATGAAATAAAAAACAAAGCCACCGACTTCCGAAAGAAAAGTTATTTTACAGTTTTTTTGTGTTTGGTTTGGAGTCGGTTCCCTTTTTTTCAAAAAGTTTTTTTAATGTACAAAAATAATGAACGTTCTAACATTAATTCTGTTTTGCTAACATTAATTTTTTATTTTACCCTTTTCTGCGCGACTTTACCAGGACTACCAAGCTGCAGTATACACATGTACATGTACTTATATTAGAAGAATGAATAAAAATAAATATTCTTCAGGGGACGAATGGGCCCCTCAAAAGTTCCAGGGGACGAGTGGGCACAGGGTGCGAATCTTAGGGGACGAATGGGCTCTGACCCGATGCAGCCGCCGGCACCGATCACCGGCCACTCGCTTTTTCAGAGCTGACCGCGACGGACAACATGTATTAATTAATAATTTTAGCAACGGCAATACACCAGAAGACTATTTAAAAAATATTTAAAAACAAAATACTATGTTCTCTCCACGTCTTAAAACATTCATTTTCGTGTATGTCATCATTAACAAAATTATAATTCAGATTCCTGTTGTCTACGATTGGAGCAATTACAAAATGAGTAATTCTCTGATTCCAAATATCCGATAAAATTAAAACAAACATACTATAGATAACCAACACGTCAATTACGGAGCTAATTTTAATGACTATCTGACCATTTGATCGCGGGGCCAGATTTTGATATAAAATACATGGGCGACGAGGCGCGGGCCAATTATTGGCGATAATTAGTCTGCTACCAATTAGAACATGTTTTGCTCCGTAGGGCCTGTCAAATTGGTACCTATAGGATACTTTTTGTCGCTGTTTTAGGTATTTTTGAATAGGTACACCTACGGTACTTTTACTTTTACGGTTACTTTTACTTTTATTATGTCTTGTAACTGGGGCTCTAGCACCGGGTACACTACGATAATACGAAAAACTTTATTCCGAAATTCATAAATACGAATTTCAAAATACCGATTTTCATAATTCCGAATGGTTCAAAATTCCTAATATAACAACTCCGATTGATCATTATTCCTATTTTCATAGTTCCGAAATTTCAATATTCCTAACATTTATAATTACTATTTTCAAAATACCGAGTTTCAATAGACCGAATATCAAAAATTCCGAAATAATAATTTTCCGAAACATCAAAAACACGAATTCCGATGGTTAAAATTCCGATTATTAAAATTCCGAATAATTAGAATTCTGAAAATTTAATCGCTTATCAGAAAAAAGTATGCTTTTAAAACGCCTTGTCAAAACGCCTCTTAACTTTTCAATAAAAGAATTTCTTTTGAATAAGAATACCTATTTTCTTTTCAATGATAATAATTTCTTTTATATTTTTTTTTTTGAGTAATTAAAATAATTTATTTTTGAGTTACGTATTTTCATTCATAATATTACAAAAAATCCCTGTGAGAAGAACGAAAGCTTTCAGAGTCGGGGTGCCCCAAGACACAATTTGCTCGCTATCGCATCCTGAATTCCTGAGTTATATTACCACAAAGGTGGTTCAACGGAGCCCCGCTTTGCGGGGCTCCTATTTCCGTTAGCTTAACCTAACTCGAACCTAACCTGTCCGAGTCGGGGTGTCCCCAATCCCGAGCTCGCTTCGCTCGCTCTTACATCCTTGATCAATTTGTTGATAACCACCAAGGTAGATCGACGGAGCCCCGCTTTGCGGGGCTCCTATTTCTGTGAGCAAGGTTTAAAGTAACCTAACACGACCTAACGAACCTAACCTGTCCGAGTCGGGGTGCCCCCAGTCCCGAGCTCGCTTCGCTCGCTCTTGCATCCTTGGTCAATTTGTTGACTACCACCTACCAAGGTAGATCGACGGAGCCCCGCTTCGCGGGGCTCCTATTTTTGTGAGCAAGGTTTAAAGTAACCTAACACGAAGGGGATGGCGGGGTCTTTCAGACCCCGCCATCCCCTTCGAACCTAACCTGTCCGAGTCGGGGTGCCCCCAGTCCCGAGCTCGCTTCGCTCGCTCTTGCATCCTTGGTCAATTTGTTGACTACCACCTACCAAGGTAGATCGACGGGTAGGAGTACGGTAGACAAAACTACGTGGAGCCGGTTTTGCAGCAATTCGTTTCTGGCACTGACTTTGTAGAATGAGAAACGAAATTCCGATTTTCAATATTCCGAAAAAATCAGTTTATTCGGCATATTGAAAATCGGAATTTCGTTTTTCGGAATGAGAACTCATCGAGCATTACATTTTTCGAATATGTGAAAATCGGAAAACTAAGAAATCGGATAAACGACTTTCGGTTAAATAAATTTCGTGATTCTTAATAATAGATATTGTAATTTTTAGGTATTTTGATATTCGGAGTTTTGAAAATCGGAATACCGAAATTCGGAATAAAATATTTCGGAGTATTTGGGTGTTCCCTCTAGCACCATAACTATTTTTGAACTGCTTTTATATTTTGTTTTTTGACAAAGGTGGTGTTGATAATGCACTACTTATCAATCAACCTCTTCATGAGTAAGCAATGAAATGTAAAACACCCATTTGGTTCTTAAGATATCATCATAAGTTTTCTTTTAAAGCTTAGTAAAGAAAGATTAAGTCATAAAGATTTAAAGAAAGATTTAAGTCAACTTAACCAAATATTGTTGGTGTTTTGGTGTTTCAATATCTTAATTACCTACCATTTAGAAACTTAACTAACTTTTTAAAAACCGTAATTATTTTTTCAATGAAAACAAGTTTATTTCAAATACTTCTTATTTAAGCTGCTACAAAACACGATTAAATCGTCACCCAATTTATCTTCTTGGTAAAGTCGTTAAATTCTCCTGAGCAGTGTGGGCACTAGAGATGCGAGCCACGCACGAAGATACGTCACTTTCTTAATTTATTGTGATCTCTTCGACTCGTATCTGAGGTGACGGCGACGATTGAACCAGATTTATTGCTGAAAATTAATTTAAGGCGCGGACTGACTACGATTTTAATCGCTTATGAGCTTATGACCGCGTAAACTATTGTCACCACTATGGAGCGTCAATAAGATTGAAAATTGAAAAAATGATATTTGTGTTGAAATGTGACGTAAGCTGCGAATGGGCATTTATTTTACTGCTTTTCTTTAGATTATTTAAAATATAGACATAAAATTAAATAATGGTTTGGTTAAAGTTTAAAAAAAATGGAAAACCTACTAAATTCCTAAAAAAAAACTGTTGTTATCGCTGGAAATACAGAGATCTTCGACGTCAAAGTTTATTTTTGTGCTACAACTTCCCAATTTTTATTGGGAATATCAAACTCTTATTTATTATTCTGTTCGGTTTAAATTCTTCTTTATACCCTTCTTTGTTCACTGTATTTTTCGCGTTGCTTATTTTTATTACATTACGTCATACTCGACGTTCTAAGAAACCAATTTTTGGGAATATTGAGATAACACCGCGCCTTAAGTAGATATTATGAGCGTTTAAAGGAGAAGAAAATATTTTTAGGTGCTTTATATTTAATGAACGTTGACTTCTGACTCATTTTATGATGCGTATTGTTGGCGAGGATAAAATGAAGACATCTAAAACATTTAAACGCCAAATACTTTTTCGAAGTAACAATGCAAAATTAATTCATATTTAATTTAATCAGCGTATTCCATGATGAGAGCAGTGGTGGCCCAGTGGTATCGGACCCGACTTATCGAGTTGTAGGTCGTGGGTTCAAACCCAGCTAGGCGCATTACTTTGCGTAACTTCTTTCATCACCACTGTTCTCAAAACGGTGAAGGAAAACATAGTGAGTAAACCGGCATGTCCTAGAACCAACAATTCGACGACATGTGTGGCATCTACCAACACGCGCTGGGCCCGCGTGGTGGATTATGGCCCACTCCCTCTCACAGAGTGAAGGCCTGTGTCAGTACTGGGAACATTATAGGCTGATGATGATGATTCCATGATAACATTGTAATAGAAATCAGTTATAAACGTCAAAACCACTGTAAATGGCTTTCGAAATCACTGCCCCCTACTTGCAATTCTAACTTTGTAACAATTGGACTCACTTAAGTACTAGTAATGAATGCACTTTGAGATTGGATTTATGATTGAAACTTTAATAAGACAATTGGTATTTAAATTAAGGTCACAAACGAACAACCCATTTACAAAAGCTAATTAAAACTGTAATTTAAATTAGCAATCAATTGCTTCGTTATTAAGTCAATTGTCAATAAACGGGGATCGTCCATGATTGATCGGAGTATGCAGGTTTGAGGCGCTTCGCTAGTGATGAATAAATTTAATTGATTCCGATATCCGAGGACGTAATGACTTCCATTATTTAATTGATTCCCTCAGTGCAGTGGAAGCTCTTGTATTTGTGTATGTAATAAGTAATGACTTAACCAGTTAAGTAATTACTTATTGCTTGAAACAAGCTAAAGTGTTTCATTAATTATGAAATAAAACACACAAACAAACATTATGTACATACAAGATAATAAGAAAACATATAAAATATTTTAAACAAGAATTTACAGTAAATAATTCAATTTGAATCGTTTAACGTTTTAGGTATTTATAAGTACTTTACTATTTTTCTTTTCTTGTAACTAAACTTGAAAGGTTTCACAACAATTTAATAGCTTTTATGTTTGCTATTTGTTTTAATATCGTCTTAAGAATACTGTTTGTTATTACGAGAAGATACTACTTCTTACTACAGTACAGTCAAACAATGGGAATAGTTTCGCTAGTTTGATAGTTTGATAAATATCAAACTATTGTAACTACTGGATTAATGTTCAAAACTTATTATTGAACTAGCTTCTGCCCGCGACTTCGTACGCGGATCCTATTGATCCATAATTATTCATCGTCATCGAAAATCAGTCCTAAACTGTTACCGCCTTCACTGCGTGGAGGCACTCTCAGCTTATGTTATTTTATAATTATACAGTGAAATTAGTGATAGTTTTGATCTCCACATCAGGTGTTCCAGATCTTCAATTTTTATAAATCAATAGATAATGCTCATCAGGTTGAACAACTCTTGCTAAGACGTCATTCCGGTATATGTTAGTAGTGTAGTTGGGCTCTCGGTGTCCCACATTAGGTGTTCTAGATCTTCAATTTTTATACGTCACAGAGAGTGCTCGTCAAGTTGTACAACTTTTGCAAAGACGTCATTGATGGGGTGCTAAGACAGGAAACCTCCACGTGCGTCCGTGGACTGGAGTTCCCTCTCGGATACGTCCGGGGGAAAGACCAGTTTTTCGGGCCGGTGCACCCTGGGATTCGGGCAAAAACTCTTCCTTAGGCACTGTGTGCGTAAGGGGTCTCTTTGCCCGTATGCAAATAGCCTGTCGGGTGGACGCTCCAACGCGTGTCCCTGTGAATAGCAGAGGGCACAGCGGCGGAGCGGGCTTTTTTTTTTTATCGTGGTAAAATCATCAAATGAGTCCTCCCACCCCGGGCAGGGCGGGAGGGACTGTCAGACTTGTACTGACTAAAATCCACGGTGTCCTTCAATAGCCCTTTATATTCCGGGGTCACGGTAATGAGATAAGTCCCGCGACCCCGGCAGGCTTTGGCCCTCTAGAGGGGGGCCCCGTCATCTTGCTGACGCTCTTTGAGGCGCGCGTGGAACACAACGCGCCGTCGACCCGGGCATGGTCCATGGTCGGGCAGCGAGTTGCCCTTTACTCGCCGCCCGCATGCCCGCGCCTACGGTGGCCGGAGATCGTCTTGCGACGTCCGTCGCCGTGGGTGTCCACCACTGCGGGTGGGGCGGAGGGAGGACATTGTCCTCTCCCTCACGCGGCCCGCCTCCTCCTTCGCGAGCATGACTGCTTCGCAGAAGGAGGCGACCGCTTCCCACTCCGTCTCGCCCCGCAGCATGGCCGCAACCAATGCCGGGCGCGAGAGGTCTCCGCCTATCGCCGCCGTGAGGACACGTCGGTGCTCTGCCCAAGCGGGGCAGTCTTGCACCGTATGCTCTACTGTGTCCTCCGGGCGATCTTCGCAGTTGTGACACCCAGGCGTTTCCTCCTTTCTCCTTAGACACAGGTACCTCCCGAAACTTCCGTGTCCGGTGAGGACCTGCGTCATGCGGTAGGTCAGGACGCCGTGACTCCTATCCAGCCACTCCTCAAAGAGGGGTCTTACCGCCGCGATTGCGGCGTGCCCGGCCGTCGGTTGCGACAATCGTCCCCTCCATACTGCCCTGAGATCGCGCCGGACCTCTTCCCGCCGCGCCTCGACTTGTCGGGGCAGCGGGAATTCTCCCCGGCGCTGCGCCTCCACGCGCCTCTTATAGACGCGCTGGAGGGCAGTCGCCTCCAGATCCCAGGGCAGGGCGGAGCGGGCTTGCGGACGGTGAGTAATGGGTAAGCTCGCCGTCCGACCAGGTACCAAGCCCGGGTCGGTGGCGCGTCGTGTTTCACGTGTCACCGACGGGGCCCCTTATGGGGCCAAATGCCTGCCGGGGTCGCGGATTTTTTCTTAATCCAGGATACCGTGGCCCCGGAACGTAAAGGGCATCCGAAGGAACACGGGTGGATTTTAGTCAGTAAGAGTCTGACAGTCCTTCCGCCCCACCCAGGGCGGGAGGACTCATTTGATGATTTTGCCGCCCTAAAAAAAAAAAAAAAGACGTCATTGATCCTATATATGTTATAGTGTAGCTGGGCTCTTGGTGTTCCACATCAGGTGTTTCAGATCTTCAAATTTATTCTCTCAGCAGAAAATGCTCATCACGTGGAACAATTTTTGCTATCGCACCATTTTTGTATCTCTTATAGTTTAGCTGGTCTGTTGCGGTTCTGCACCAGCTGTTCAAGTTTCCAAGATAAATTATTCCGTCATAAATGATTTCTGTATAGCTTTAACTATTAAGGTTGCACACGTGACGGAACAGTCGCTCCTTCCATACCGCACAGCAATTCACCAATAAGGTCAGTTTAGGTCTTCCTTAGACATTCCCTCCCGACGTTACCACTCATAAATTCCTTTTGCTAGTCACCTTCCACTTATCAAAGAAGAAAAAAAATACTTAAATGAAATAAAACCAAAAGTGTTGAGAACATAATATTGTTTCGTGAGTAGTATTTCACGTTCATCAATAACTCATGAGCGTTGTAAACCCGTCAGGTGGCTACTTAACTCCGTTAATCGGTCGCAATAAAATATATATTTATCGGATTATGTTCTCCGTTTTATTGTACACAGTTTATTGCGAATAAACTGGCATGCCATGGCAGGGGAATTTCATTAAACTGTGTCAAACCGAATTTCTATTTATTACCTGTTACTTTCATTATTTTATTGCGTAGTATAAATGCGAAGTGTTCACTTAAATCTAAAGTGTTATAAAAAGGTACAAGGTACGTGCATTGGTTTATTAATCAAACTAAGGTACTGCACACAAATAAACAATTGCTTATATTCGTAACCGTTGCTTAAAGAGAGTGTTCTTCCATATTTTAAGTATTGCGACCATACAGGACAATGTAATTTTTGAGCTGCAATCATTATATCACGAGATTATTGCTTATGAAGTTATCATTTTAATGCTCGTCTTATGCTCCTTTAATGTGACATATTATTCATCTTTATGCTCGTGACCGTTCTTCTTTCACTATTTTGTAAATAGGAAATTTTACTTCCGCTTGTTTACTAATTGCCATAAATAGTATGATACAATCAATTTATCACCAACCAAAATACAATACTTGACACCTTCGTATCAATAACATAACACAAAGCGCATTGTTTGTTTGTACACAAATATTTGTCCAACAATCCCATGTGACCACAAACCACTGTATATGGAACAAATTCATTATTGATTCTAGTAATATTTCACGTGGATTTTAATCCAACTGGTATTTTCATAAGCAATTGGCAATTGGTATTTTTATTTCAATTAAGCCTCTAACATAGTTACTATTAACAGCGTTCACAAAACATCTACTAAGCTCAATGTTGTGCAAGCACTAACCTGAGCGGGTATATGTATACGTGTGACCTCGTTTTTATATAGTGAAGTTTCATAAAATGTTTACCGTCGTACCCTACTATAGATTTTAGTGTAATGTACCTAATTCTATCAACAACACACAAAATTCAGGGTAGAACCACAAAAACGGTTCAAAGAATAAAGCTGTCGGACTTTTTTATTTATTAACCTGTACTGTCCTACAGCCGGGAAAACGTCTCTCGCAAACTTTTCTCATGTAAAAGTCCTCAAAATAAGATAAAAAAGAATAGTAAATAAAAAAGCATTAAATCTATTTTTGTTAAATAAAATAAAGCACTTATTTATACCATATTTATCAGCAAGTAGATAGAGTAAATATTTCACGTTGCTTCTAGAAATATACGCAAAAGCCCTGAAAGCAATTTAACTCTCAGTTACATAATTACCCCGTCTACATTTCACGGTATAACAGCTTTCCAGTAAAGGAAAATAGCGGTCTGATAGGTTTCCTACAAACAACCAGGTTTCAGTTACAAGGTTTAACAGAAAACCCGGTTATTTGTTCATAAAACGATTAGGGGAAAATAATTATTTCCGAGTTTTTAGATCCATTATTATTTGAGGCGGGTTTGCCCTTGACTCCTGTCTAGTTCAAAGGTGAAAAAAAAACGATGTCAAAGACTTTAGATTCAGATTACAACCTAAAACATTAGCCGTCGTACCACAAAAACTTTTAAACGTCTGTTGAACACTTGTCTAAAAAATATCAGATTATATCGTTGAATTAAGGTCCGTTTTGCAGTCACACTTTTTTTAGACAAGTGTTCAACAGATGTTTAAGTTTTTGTAGTAAGGCTGTACTTCTCTAATAACTAACTTCTCTAACTAACTAACTAACTTCTCGGTCACTTCCTCGGTCTCATAAAAACATAAATATCCTCTAGTGTTACCCATTGTTAAATAGTTAACTTCTCTCAGAATTTATGAAAATCGATTTATAATTGTTTTTTGATTTCTCTTCATAGAACTCTACTACGAAAAATCAAAAATTAAATCTTCTTAACATTATTGTTGTATCGTACATGAATGTAAATAAATGTATGTGTGACTTTTATTTGAAACTATAATACAATTATTTATATCTTTAACTACCCTTCTGCTAATACAAGTATAATTTGCCGTTACCAACCACTTTTTTACATTAACATACTTATCTACATAAATCTCTTAATTTGTAAACTAATAAGCCTACCTTACACTCAACTAAACTTATTAGAATCCCAAATTGACGTTCCCCTTCTCAAGGTTCCTGAAAAGATTTGTATTCAGACGAATTGGTTCTTTTTTAGCGCCCGCCACCTTTTCAATAGAATTCTTTAGGGCGAAAAGAAATCTAGGTAGGCAGCTTTGTAATACACATCGGAATCTTTTAAAAAGATTTGTACAACAAAACTATGAATAGTTTACTATTTTTGTAAGGATAAATACGCAAATAACTTTATGTCGCCGCCCCCTTGTCAAAATTAAACCTTATTTTGGTTTAACTATTATACTAAGTAAAGGGTCAACGTGGCCCGCGTATTGACTTAACCGAAAAACCGACTTCACCTGGCGGCAGGTAATGGATTAGGTTAACGTTGTGATTTTTTTTTAAACACCAGACCAGAAACAACTAATTGCAGGTAATACAAATATTTTGTTATGTGCGGGGATCAAACCCGCGACAACTGCAAAACGACCCTTATATCAACGCCACATGCCGTTTTGCGGTTGACAGTACTTTAAGACAAACAGCCTTACTACAAAAACTTAAACATCTGTTGAACACAAATCACACATTTTTGACATTTTTTAAGACAAGTGCTCAACAGACGTTAAAAAGTTTTTTTGGTACGACGGTATGTGTTTAACAGATGTTTATTTTTTTGTAATAAAATGGAAAATATTCAAAGTGAAGCACTAAATCTTACTCTACTCCAATAACAAGGGATTCCGTTAAATTGATAAAGGTCACGAAACATTGCGTACATTTGAAAAACAGCGGGGTTAATAAATAAAATTCCATCACACTCAATTAACTGTTCATTACAACATTCCTAAATAAACTTATAGCTAAATTCACTGTGGTCCAATTTATTTCCTTTTGTCACGCTGAGTCGGGTTTCGGTCGAGAATTTTTACGTATAAATCCCCTAAGATTCCTTACAAAGAGTTTCATTTGCATCCAAGTGTTTGCGAGGCCACTAAATCGGCGGATCATCCGCGCTGTACATAATGAAGGTGCGATCCGATCCGACCTCCCCCGTCGTGACTAATTCTGTTTTTAATGAGGCTTAGTAAGGAGGTCGCCGTATTGTTTATTTAGAGAAGCTTTAGTAGGTAGATATTAAGTTGTTGACTTAAATAAATGTGAAGTCATTGGTTAGAGACGTATTGTAACATCATTTCGTCGTATTAAGATTAGATTAGTATTTACAAGGATAACCCAGTAAACTAAGACGAAGATCAGTTTATTCCTATTGATGCTACGCGACGTGCTACGGCGTAGCACCTTGCTACGATGACGTCGCTATCTCGTAGGTCCGAGCTACGATTATCGAAGCCATCGTTTACCTGATATTTTAGAAATTTCATGACTGCAATATAAATTCATACACCCTGCACCACGTTATCTCGTACAATATCCCTCACCTCCAAAAAACTCACCCCACATTGCTCCCCAAACTTCTCCTATTCCCCCAGTTCCCGTTCCCCCAATATTCTATAAATTAAGCTAATCATCCACCTGTATCGTCGCCGCTCACTTCATTGCCGTAAATTTCTCGCCTCCAGATTTATTAAGGCAATTAAACTTGGTCCAAGTTGACAGTTTTTTCCTTTGTTTCGGACACTTTAATGAGCGCCGCGAGACGCAGCGAATTAAATTCTTACAACTCACTGTACCAGAATACGTATATATTCTAATTTCCCAAATTATAGGCTCTGAAATTAAAAGGCATTTATGGAATTCAAATTGGTTTTAGTCCTTGGCACATCTTTTACTAATAAAGTCTAGAGTTGGATTTTGAATTACAGTCCAAATTACTATTAAAATTTCCAGGAAAAGAAAAATTATATTCAGATTACACGGAAAATACTATGAACCTAGTAAGAATGTATGTGGGTATGCAACGAGTATAACTCACGTACATCTGCCTACTTTATAAGAATAACACTATAGTGAAACAATCTGAACAATAGTTATTTATGATACTAGTGCGGTAAGTTGGTTTTTATAATCTTGGTTCTTCTAACCGTACAGACAGACGTGTTGCTGGGGAGTTTGTTCCGCCACTTCTTCTTCCCAGCCAAAACACTAGGAAGTGTCGAAGGGGGGGCGCTTTGGGGGACTGTCTTATGTAAAAAATTGACCTTCAAAAAGTGCTGATAAATCAGCCTAATTTGAATAAATGACTTTTGATTGATTTTGATTGATTGATTGATTTACAAACGAGTAGACGAATGTAAGCCCGAGATGAAGTCGAGGGCTTACCATAGTCACGAGTTTGTAAATACCAATTTCCGCACGTGTGTCATACAATGTTTTTCAACACATTTGCGAGAAAACAGTACAATATGTAATTAAACAAACTTTATTTAGAAGTTTCTAATATGAAAATGGCGCGAATTTGCAAATGGCGCCACATGCACGTGGTGAAAAATAGAACTACATCTTTCGTCTCATTTACCCTTTAGTATTAAAATGAGACAACGTATTGAGCAAAAGCGCTTCCAAGGAGGTTCGATCAGTCAAGTTGTTTATTCTCATAATGTGAAACTCTTTGGTGGAGTTCTTATTTTTTTTTTATGGAAATTAAAAAAAAACCGTAAAGAAAACGCACGGTGCTATACAACGGGGCGTGCCGTAAAATAGGTACTTAGGTGAGAGTACCTATTTTACCGCACGTTCCGTTGTATGGTGCGTAATTTTTAACTTTCGAACAATGTATACAGGCTTCGTAAACGCATTTTTCGAGCAAATGTGTTGAAAATAATATTACTTAACACCTATTCTCCGTATACATATAGGCGGAGCAAAATCAAGAATATATTTTTAATACAGTTGCTCAAAAAGTGGCATATTGCAGGGACGTATAGCGTTGGGGAAATGGGCTATTACACACTAGTGCTTTTTTGTTACCTTTCCCGCACTAGTGCGTTCTCTTTCCCAACTGTCAAAATAATGTCTATTAAAAAGAAAAACCAAACATAATGTTTTTACTGAAGAGTTTTTGTGATTCATACAAAAACGTATATTTCTAAAAAGAAGCTACTAATTTATTTCAATGTCAGATTTAATTGAATGAGTTAGGTTAGGTTTCATTTTATTTCATCTCATTTCATTTCATATCAATAAAAATAATCTACTGAAGACTAAGCTGTATGGGCGTTCCCTTTGCCTACTAAAATGGGTGAAGAAAAAAAAACTCTACTTATATTCTACGGTTGGCGTCATTTTCCAGAATTTTCTTTGCGAGTTTAGTTTATTATGTTTTTATTATTTATTTAATTGCTTCATTTTTTCGCAACTGTATTAAAAATAGTCGTTCAGTACACGTGCGGAACCGTCATTGCAACTTGTTCCGACTGTCAACATTTGTCGGAACTCTTTGCAATGACAGCCTTTCCGCACTTGTAATGAAATATCCTACTAATCCTACTAATATTATAAATGCGAAAGTTTGTGAGGATGGATGTATGTTTGTTCCTCTTTCACGTAAAAACTACTGAATGGATTTGGTTGAAATTCGGTACATAGATAGTTTATAACCTGGATTAACACATAGGATAGTTTTTATCCCTATTATATGTTCCTACGGGACGATTTTTGAGTTGTAGCGGGTGAAACCGCTGGCAACAGCTAGTACTATATAATATACGACTTAAATCCAGGTAGATACCACCAACAACAATATAAAATAGTGTCTTCTATCAATACACAATCTTCCATCACGATATAAACCTACTTTAGTCCACATTACCGATGCACGAAACATTGACAAACCCTTTTCCTTTACAAAGAGGAACTAACGTATTTTTTATAACCCCGGCGACGCGCGGCGGTCATTACTTGCCGCTTTGTTGTTCGCGGCTAACTTGTTTGATAACAGCTAAGAAATCGTGCCACTTCTAAGTACTTCAGACGGCGTAAGCTGATGTTGCTTCTAGTGTTGTTTATAGAAAAGTCTTTTACATTTTAAAATTGATGTTTATAGGTAAAATACGAGTATGTATAAAGGCTTTTTTATAAAATACACTAACACACAAATACACAATGTCAAAAATACACACACAAAAACACAGTGTCAAAAGCAATTATGTCGTAGTAATGAATATTGATGGCACGGTTAGCGCAGTGGCCAAGCGATGGGACAGCTGCGCAGCGTGTCACGCGTTCGATTCCCGCACAGAAGAAGTAGTTGTTTCGGTTCTGGGTTATTGGTGTATGTATGTGAGTTTCTGAATTTGTAAACGCCCACGACACAGGAGAAATTATTATTGTGGGCAAAGTAAAAAAAAAACTTACTTGACAACTGTTTCATAATAATTACAGTCGGTACAGTAAGAGTGTAACACATCTAAAATATTAAATGGCTACATAGTTAGGTGGTTCATATTTTTGCTCATGACTTTACATGATCTGAATCAACGTTTATGTGAACAGGATTAAACTACCTAACGGAGACTTTACTTTATCTTTGAAAATAGTTTGCTGAAATCTTTATATTTTTTTGTCCAGAAATAAAAGTAAGTTCGTTAATTTGACTACAATCAGAAATCCTGAAATATTGTTACAAATAATCAATGTAGTTCAACTTCTTTCAGTAACGTTTTCTCAAACAGATCGTCCTGAGCGTTTCTTCGTGACTTTTGTAAAATTCTCGACAGCGATGTCATTATAAACTTTTCGATAGTCGACTATGAAGTAAGGAAGACTTAATTTTTATAAAACTTCTCTTTTAAAGTTTATAGTGACGTGAATTTTTAATGGCGTACTTTCTTCATATCCTTTTTGATGTCATGTTTTGTTTAACAGTTGTATGTATGAGAATATTTTACTAAAATAATAAGTTTTACTTGCAAATTCAGTAGTTTCTTATTAATTAAGCTTTAAAAATGAGATTGGTTTCAGAGTTTTTCATTTCAAAATGATGTAAGTTTCAGTACTTACAAGTAACATATCGAATGTGGCATGTGATTTTCAGGCAATTTTTCACTATCCGTAACTCTACAATGTTTTACAAAAATACATAGACATTTAAAAGATTAAAATAATCCTCCAAGCATTCAATATTTCAAAAATAATGACAATAAATACTTTGCCAGTAGAATAAACAAAACCCTTCCACGTGTAACTTTCAGTTCACGCGGTGTTACCAGTATTGAATATTTAACGCGAAGGCTTCGTCAATGGCGCCGCTTCACAAACTAACGCATTATTAATGAACCCAAACCGGAATACATTCTGATACTGAGAATGTAAAATAATTCAGACGATTTTTCTCACTTTTTCTTATCACTTCTACGAAAATAATTTCTTTATCATGTCAATTTGCGAGTGAGGAAAATTCAGATGGCAGACATTCGGAAATTAATGCCTTATTCTTTTGCATTTGCGTTTCGCCGGCTCTTAGTCACACAAAAGCAAACCAACCTATCCCTCTTTCCAATAAGTTTTCAAACCACTTTCCCTATAATTTCTATTGCTGAACCTCCACTTTAGAGACACACGCGTTTAAACATTCATATATTTAAAGCTAAACAAACAGCCTCGTACTCTCACGTCTTTCAATCAGTGTGGTGTGGCACGCATACACGATGTGCTCACATTTACTTCGCACTTTAACCCATGGCCACGAGTTACACGCTTATGTGATATGTTTTATTTATTTTAACCAGTCTTGAAAAAAAACAAATCACGAGTCTCCACAGCGCGACGGCACTTCGGAAGGGAAACAAGCGCTATTTCCTTGGAGCCACACCTACTTGTTTGTTATACAAGTATTAAATTTTATAATTAAATAAAAAAGAAAACAATATAAGATACATTATTAGCTCGCCGCCTGATCATGAACTAAGCCCAAGTCGACGGCAAGGCACCGTAGTGTTCCGTCGCGATGACTCATTGTTTTCTGGAAAACTTGCGATAAAGGGTATCCTTATTCTAATTTCTACATTTTCATGTTTTAATTTTTTGTAAAGGAAGTTGATAAAATGCTATTATGACAAACTAGTACGAGTATCACCACAATCAAATTGCAAAAACAAGTAACACACGCAGAAGCTGGAAGTAAGATGTGTTATGTTGTCGTATCCGTTGAAGTCGTGAACTGTACGCTGCGACATCTACCAAGCCCTGGTTTATGACTTACTCGGTCCTTGCCGGATTACAGTGCTTCTGTTTTATTGAAGCCGTTGAATTTTATAGTAAACTGCTGAAGTTAAAAATAAATTAAACAAGCTCCTTAAAAATATTTATAATCATCTGCCTAGCCTTTTCCCAACTATATTGGGGTCGGTTTCCAGTCGAACCAGATGCAGCGGAATAAAATAATAATAATAATACGGCTTTACGTGCTTTCCGAGGCACGGAGGAATTTCGCTAAGACAGATGGTCACAGCCTGCCGGAGTCGCGGGGCCTGCCGGGGTCGCGGGACTTATCTCATTACCGTGACCCCGGAATATAAAGGGCTATTGAAGGACACCGTGGATTTTAGTCAGTACAAGTCTGACAGTCCCTCCCGCCCTGCCCGGCGTGGGAGGACTCATTTGATGATTTTAACACGATAAAAAAAAAGACAGATGGTCACACATCCACAGACCTACCTCGGCAAGCGCAGCTTAACCCGGAAGATCGGCCTGTGCTGCTGTAATTATTTAGCCACGAGCTCCTCAACTAGCCTCCTCCTCCTTTAAAAATATTCATATTGCACGAAAAAATTAATATTGGTTACATACTGGTTTTAAACCTGGGCAGTATTGCAGTCCCTCCAACGATGTCATATCGACTATTAGGTATATCGAAGTGTTGAAGTGTTTGTATAGAAACGCCACCATGTCCATCCGACTTCAGGAAGAGAGCAAGAAACCAATCCAATTGCAGAAAGGCGTCAGACAGGGAGACGTTATTTCACCGAAACTGTTCACGAACGCGTTGGAGGACGTTTTCAAGCTCTTGGAATGGAACGGATTCGGCATCAACATCAATGGCGAATACATCACTCACCTTCGTTTTACCGATGATATAGTCATCATGGCAGAATCATTGGAGCACCTCAATGCTATGCTTAGCGACCTCAGTATCGTTTCCCAACGGGTCGGCCTTAAAATGAACATGGACAAGACGAAAGTCATGTCGAATGTGGCACCCGTACCGGTTGTTGTTGGGAATGATACTCTCGAAGTTGTAGACCATTATACTTACCTTGGACAGATTGTTCAGTTAGGTAGGTCCAACTTCGAGAAAGAGGTCGCCCGAAGAATCCAACTCGGATGGGCAGCGTTTGGGAAGCTACGTGGGAAGCTACGATATCTTCTTATCGAGAATCCCACAGTGTCTCAAGACAAGGGTGTTTAACCAGTGTGTGTTGCCAGTGATGACATATGGCTCTGAAACGTGGTCTCTGACTGCTGGCCTTTTAGAGAGACTAAGAGTCACTCAACGAGCAATGGAAAGAGCTATGCTCGGAGTTTCTTTGCGGGATAAAATCCGGAACATGGATATTCGGCGAAGAACCAGAGTCACCGACAAAGCTCATTAAATTTGCATGTTGAAGTGGCAATGGGCAGGCCACATCGCTCGTAGAACTGACAACCGATGGGGAAGAAACGTTCTCGAGTGGCGACCACGGACCGGAAGACGCAGCGTAGGTAGGCCTCCCACTAGGTGGACCGACGACATCGCGAGGGTCGCGGGCAACCGATGGATGCAAGTGGCGAATTGTCGTTCGGCGTGGCGGTCTTAGGGGGAGGCCTATGTTCAGCAGTGGACGTCTTCCGGCTGATGATGATGATGACTGGTTTTTATAATCAGCAGTTTTTATAATCCTACAAAATTTTAAAGTTTTAATTATGCTTCTACTTTACAAACTGGTGATCATTCTATTTTTATTATTTTGTACTTGGTAAAATCATCGAAAGAGTATTCCCGCCCTGGGTGTTCTTTCAAAAGCCCTTTACGTTATAGGGTCGCGGTTTAGATAGTCTTATGACGCCGCCGGTAGGCTAATTTGGTGACCATACGTCGTGATGTTCCCAGAATTTCTACAGGATATTATCTTCATAAAACTACTGAACTCCGTACAACACAAGCGTTCTATTAACGGAGGGATGCGAACATAATATAGTTTTATCGTCTATTAAGTATTTTACGAGCCGGCGCCTGCTGCACTGATGCTTATCATGTAAATTGCTTCCTTTTGTCAGCGAGTAAGGGTGTTCGTCGTTGATGTCTTGTGCATTAGTTTTTGTCTCTTTTTTTGAGTTACCAGTGTTACAATAAGCTATAAAAGTTTGCTTCACTTAAGACTCCGTCAAACTGTTTGCAGACACTGAGCAATCACTGATACTTTAATAAAATTATCAGTCTTAAAGACCGTTTAGTTGTTTGGACGCAATCTGACCGCAACGGATTAAAATCAAATGGCAGCCTACGCATATATAAAAACTTCGCACCTACGCTTTAAACAAACTTTAAATCAAATTAAAGACGCGACCTGATTCAGCAAAGCAGCTATCAAATTGTTATTGCCTCTAAAACAGCTATAAATAAAGTAATTGTTGCCTCCCTATTGATAAATCTACAAACAGTTACTTACGAACGAAACGAAGCGAACAGTTACTAATGCGTTTTATTTTCCTTAATTCCCCGATCATTAGCAACGGACATATATCACGTCCAAACCGCTTACAACGTTTTACGAAAAATGAAAATAACTAAGAATAACCGCTATTTTTCTCTCTCCCCTAACAAATGATACGGGGAAATAAAATTTATGAATCAATAAACACGGAATGGTCTTTGGATTCCGTATTTGCGTGTCGCCCACTATGCGTTATATTTTTACGACGTCTCTTCAGAAACATTTGAACCCCAATATTGGTCTAATACATATTCTAACCCTTATTGGATAGTCATAAGAGCGACTTTCCCGAGCTTAAGCATTGGAAACGGCTTGTGGTTAGAGTATCCAAGAATTCAGGGCAGAGCCGAAATGTGCTAAGTTTTCCGTTAAAGGCATGTAAATGTCTTATATTTTGCATATTGATTTTGATAAAAAGTAGAACAAAATTGCCTGACCCGGCTCAAGTCGTACAAGTTTAGCGAGTGGAACATTTTCTTTAATGTTTCGTATGAGGGAGGGCACTATTGGTTTTTAATGCTAATAAAATTAAATGGGTCCGTGTATCGGAATAATTCTCAACTATATCACTGGGCACGAGCTCCTTTTATAATATTGAGAGAGCGTGTGCCCCGACTAAGGAATGAAACAGCCATTATGATATAAGAACAGTACAATTATGTTTCCAGAACTACAGAGCAAGTTAATAATGCCATTCATTACAACGACGCTTAAAATGTACCACAAATTACTCGTTAAAAGCATGCATCAAAAATAAACTGCAGTGAGCAACTCCCACTCGACACAAGCTTCCTGTTAGCACAATATTTATTCCACTCATTTCCCGTTAATCATATAAAAGTTGGCGAGCCTACTAGTAAGGTAGAACAGCCAGTTGCCGACCTACTTCCATTTGGTCTTTGTTTTAAAATTCCCTCGCCGCGCCTGCCAAATGTGGCGTGGATTGAAAACGAGGTCGCGAGCCTTGTTAACGTTTTTTTTTCGACAATTTTATATGGCTTCCTTTGCATTCGGATTTTTGTATATCCGTTGACGTTTTGATATTAAGCCAACATTACGTTACGTAGCTCTTTTGCTACTGTGACTGAAAACGGTCCTTTGAAGTGTTTGTGAGAGTATTTTATTTGAAATCTTATTTTGTAAGGATGATTTTCAATATATCTTATTAAAAACTGTGTTTCAATATCAGCTTAAAGTTAATAAATGTATTTGAATACATTTGTAAACTGTACTGCACAAACATTTAAAAATAAAGTGTACCCCTTAACATCTAATAAAGAAATAAAACATAAAGTAATATTTTAGAAATTCATGAATTGTGTTTAACCATTATACGAGTAAACACTATTATTTGTGCGCAGAAAAACATTGTTTATTATAGTATTATCGGCCTAAAACCAAATGTATGCTCCCATAATCATGTGCACTCAATCCCATAACCCAGGCAATTCCCGCTAATCTCTTCCCATTCTTTTTGGCAGAAAACTACCGTAAAAGCGGCGCACACTACTGACAGATCCCTATAATCATTTGTCCTCTGCATACGTTACTGTAAGCTGTAGTTTCTCCCAACGATAAACTTCGGTATACCAAGATCCTTTTTACTATGTGACAGTTTGGGACACACGTCCCTTTAGAAACATGTTTATTTGATAAATTACCCGCTGAGAGGACAGTGACATGCGTGGAACTACGCACTGTTTTTAGAAGGACCTCCGAATAAATTGGCTTATGAATTTTGTAGCGAAGTGATATTCAATGAGCTTGTAAGGTATAGTTAGGTCTGTGGGGATTACAGTCAAACTTTGTTTTGGAAAAGTTATTATTATATTGATGTGTTTTTGTTCAACCTTGCTGTTATTACCATTATTAGAACACGAATAGATGCCGAATTAAAAATAATACTGAAGTATCAATTAGAGCTGAAACACTCATTCAGACCGCCTCCCTGAATTCCCATTCCTTAAATATTCAACGCACCGAAACTTATCTTAATCTTTTCCTCCTAAGTACATTAGCCACGCAAATCTATCCAACGAGGCCTCCAAAAAGTTGCAGAATTTATTCCACAGTGTTGCCAACAAACAAAACGTCCCAAGTTAATTGGTACGCGACGGCTGGGGAGGCTCGTCGACCAACTTCGTGCTACCTGCCGCCACAGTGTTGCCAGCATTAATTCTAATTACGCACGCGGCGCGATCCACTTCTAAACTTGAGGAATAACTCCCGGGAACTATATATTAATTAAAATCTATCGGCAACTGTGGCCACTAGGCGAGCAGGAGAAGGCGAGGTTGCGCCATTTTGATGAATTAATCAAATTCACTTCAGTGATTTAGGGACGAAGTTTGCTCTGTGTATTTTCTTTTGAATTTTATGGCGTAAGTAATTTTATGACGTAATAATTATGACTATTAGTTATTTACGGAAGCTACAATTAGGTTAACAAAATTAAGCCTGAAGCTTTATTTTTAGCGTTCTAAACTTATGGGTTGAAAAACAAAAATCAATCAATCAACAATTAAGCAAGTGATAGTTATTTGCTTTGAAAGTAACTGAAACAATATATCCCAAGTCGTGACATATAATGGTAACCCTACACAGGTGGCAGCAGCACCAGTTGTCGAGCGCCTGCTTCACAACTTGAGGCACAGCTGACGTGAGGTTTTAGGTGCAACTTTTATTAATTCTTATTGTCGCCGTCCGTAACGCGTCGCTATTGTGTCCATTGTTCTCTGTAATAACTTCGCGAAGGGAGGGCGGAGAAATGTGCCCTCCACCCCACGCTTTACAGCTCTATACTCATGTTTTTCGTGTTTTGTAACGTAAACAATTGAATAAAATTGAAATAAAAAGTTTTATGAATATCGAACTATGTATACTCGAGAGAATTTTGTGTTTGATCCCTTGTATTCCTAGGAGGTATAGTGATCTCATAACAAACTTCAAACAATAACAGACACAACTTTTTGATCACTTCAACATCAACCAGTTGTGCAATTTAATGGCCTGTATACTGTCTTTATTCACGATCACATACATATTTCTTAAACACACTGTTGTTAAACATACAATTTATATTTCATACTAAGATCGTGGGCGGGATTCTAATTTCTAATCGTTTCGGCCGAAGTACTTCGAACTCCATTTGTTAGTAAGTTTATGTTATCACTCGTAGAACAACTAGTGATAACATAAACTTACCTACTAACTTAATAAGCTTACATTAGAATAATCAACATAATCAAAATGTTACATCTCTAATACGGCTTGTATACAGACAGACAGACGGTAAGTACGTAGATCGGAAAGCAATGGAGTTATAAGCAAAGTATTGGGACGACGTTGGCGGCAACTATCGGATTGTTCGCTGTGTTTGCGCCGAGTAGCGCCAACTTCAGCGGCTATGACGCTCTGTCAACATTTGCCTAGACGGGTTTGGAAGTCACGGTACCAGGTTTTCATAGAGCAGGACATATACAGAAGTACAATATAAGATCAGGAAAATGGGATGTTGAAAGTTGTGCACACGAACATTTTGAAAGAAGGAATAATTCTGTAAGCTTTTTAACCGACTTAAAAAAAGTGTTCGACCTGTATGTATGTTTGTATGTATGTATGTTTGTCCGCGATTATCTCGCGTTTGGCTGAACGGATTTTGATGCGGTTTTCAGAAAAATGTTCATTACATTCTGGAGAAGGTTTTAGTATATAACACTAATAGATATCCCGTGACGTTGCCCGCGTGGATCCATTTTTGTTGCTTACTAGGATTGTAGATTTCAAAGACGCCGATTATATGAGGATTTTGTTGAATATTTAAACTAATAAAAAGGGAAAAATAAAAAACTTTTTTAAAAAAAGGGAACCGTCTTCAAAACCAAACACAAAAAACTGTAAAATAACTTTTCTTTCGGAAGTCGATGGCCATAGTCAATGAAAGAAAAGTTATTTTACAGTTTTTTGTGTTTGGTTTTGAAGTCGGTTTCCTTTTTTTCAAAAAGTTTTTTTTTACGAATGTGCTGCTTATTGTTTTGTATCAATTCGAATTTTGAACCACACACCAGTTTCTAATTAATTTCCGTTTGTAATATAACCGCCCGCCATTATCTGATCCTGCCTAGGTTGCAGACCCCTGTTGTAGAGTATTATCCCACTCCTAATCGGACCCAGAAAACGGTTTTTCTTACTTTTCCCTATCAAACGTCACGTTATTACCGTGTGAACTCTGTAACTGTAGTACTTTTTCTTATTACATCTTCTCTTGGCACTAGAGAGTGGGTATTCTGAACAGTTACTTATTAACGTTTAGATCTTCAAGCGACAGGTCGCTTCAAGACGCGATAATTTCTAAAGGAACGTTGAATACAATCTAATTTCGAGAAGCTTGCTGTTAGAATTCTACCAGGAGATCTAACTTGCTACTGACAATGTTGAATGAAGGTTAAGATGGTAGAGTGGAAGATCGTGGTTTATGCTCGAGATTGCTTTCTCTAATTTTAGGAAATAGATTATTGTATTGTCTTAAAGCAAACAAAGATAACTGCCAACGTGAATAGAAGATTTTGCTATTTATTTATATTAAAATTGTCCGACAATTTGACTACTTTATACGGCCTGCCCAAATGTCCTTTCCGAATACCTATTCTTCTTCTTCTGAGTCGAGCTACACGATAACCGAAAAATGCTTGCACACTTCTATGGTCATACACAAAACAATGTCTGGTCTTTAAAAGAGACTGTGACCTCCGAGTTTGTGTCGTCTGTTTCTTCTCAGAGTAGTCAGGTACGAAACACCGGCCTCATCTATCTCTCCATCTGGTTGTGACGTGTAAAAGTGTTTATTTATGACAATGATGTTAGAGACAAGGCTTGCCTTCTTTTTTTGCTTAGGTGTCAACCCAATGAGGAATCATTGCGGAAATATTGACAGCAATTTACTGCCATAGGTCCTCAGATATTCGCACTTTGCATAACCAGTCGATCAATGATAAATAGTGCGGTTCCCACCGATTACGGCTCGATGTAGAACATTCCCATAGCTCCATATGTGAATAAAAAACCGCGGGCCCAAGTGTTTGCATAATGGAATATTCCGTAGCACTCAACAAATCATTTTCCGTCGGGCCTAGTGCTGGGACGTGAGGCTTTATTTTATGTTGCTCTTTTATTTTTACACGAGTAAATTGATCGTTTGTTAGTACTAAAGCAACATGACATGAAAACTGTGTTTTTGTAAGTTCGTTTCAAATAAATTGAGAGAAAGAAAATATGTACTATGTTTACGTAAGGATCTTTTATCTACATGGTTGATAATATTTTTTTTTACTTTTTAGTAATAATTCAATTTCATTCATGTAATTTCAGTTCATACAGAACGAACTTAGATGAATAAAAATCAATACAAAGGTGTAACCAGACTTACTATTTATAATAAAAAATCTTTTTTATAAAATTTCATGTACCTATCTAGTAATCCTGACTACATAAAATTTGTTAAAAATTAGCTTTCCACAAATTGCTAATACGGGAAAAATATTTATGAAAAGCCCAGCTGCATGCGTCATACGTGCAAGTACTTGCAGTACATTTGTGTTTCCGCATTCGGCCGCGCTCACACAAATTGTGTTGAGATTTGTTCGCAGTTGATTTGCTTGTTCATACAATAAACATGCTTTTACGTGCAGCTTTCAACAGTTACGAGTTCTGATAGTTCGCTTGGCTTTAACTTTTAGTGGCGGTTGCTGGAGATTGCATTTTATAGACGTAGCGATGGTTTTACGATGTAGTGGGGGGCCATATCTTGAATAAATTTTGGTTTGGACTGAAAGGTACGAAACGGAATGAGGTTTAAATTATCATCGACTAATAAAACTGATAAACAGCATAAGAAAAAACCCAAGTAATGCAGTAACGCCCATTATGGTGAAATATCTATGAAGTCTCTTCACCATCTGTCTCGCGACTCGAGATAAAGCCTATCATACAACTTCGAATCAATTCGAGTCGGTTAAATAGATTTACCTCCGATTCGACTTTTATTCGGGTAATAAATCGAGAGGGCGCACCTCTAGCGCGGAAAGGGCGATGCTTATGTATGAAGGGCGCAGGTTATAAATGGCGGGGCTCCGGCTGTTTTAAGCGAAAATCGAGCGAGTTTTTAGCCGACAGAGGGAAAGCGGTCAATGTGATTTATGAAGTGGCACGGAGGGATATCTTGTGAGAATCGACGTGTTGACATCAGCTGTTGATATAAATGGCGGTGAGATAATCGGGTTGTTGCACATTTTACGAATTTTAACGTGAATGTTCCAGCTGTGTGCTTCCAATGATTCATTTATGAACGTAGAATATTATGTACCTATTGAGAGTAATGGAGCGAAGTAAGTAGACGTCCTTGGTAATAGAATTCCTATTGGAGAATGAAAACTAAATTCCGACTTGCTTACACTACAAGTACTTATGTCGAAACCAGCCAAAGTTAGATATCGCAAAGAGAGTAATTATGTTTGTTGCTACAAAAACAACTCTAGCCTTCCGTGAACTAGTAATTACTATAACTCAGCAAACATTCTTACGAACAACTTCCAAAAATAAACAACTTCTTGGCGAAGGAAGGATTAGCCTTAAATACTTAGAGAAACAATTTCGTCGGCTGCACCCGATTGATCCCGAAGCCGACCCGAGTAATCCCGAAGAACTTTTTAATTTGGAACCCACGAAGTTGCCGTTATGAGAGGTGAAAACTTCTGAATTAATTACGTTACACGGTTCCGTACAGTTCCCTTCAATTTTTTCCGCCTTTTTTAATTAAAGTCGCACTGTGCAGTAGTTGGAAGGATTGTGTTATATGAATGTATGTAGGAGTAGGATAGTGGGCTGCTGCTAACTTTTGTACCTTTTTATTTAATGTCACAACTTTATGTCACGAATGTTTGTGGAGCTGAATTCAGTATTCTCTTGAATTTAATTTTGTGGCTTAATTTTTAATTGTACCGTCTTGTGCAATTTTTCTGCTTATTACCGACTTCAAAAAAAAGGAGGTTATTAATTCGACCCGTATGTATGTAATATTATCAGAACTGCCCAGTTTTCATATATGTTAGTCTATATCAGCGTCTGAATAAATGTGCCAAATTTTATAAGTGTATGTATGTATGTATGTATGTATGTATGTATGTATGTATGTATGTATGTTTTTATGTTTGTGCACGCATATCTCCGGAACTATAAGTTCGATTTAAGTAATTCTTTTTTTGTTGTACTAGGTATTGTTCAACTTAGGGTACACTGCAAGTTTCATCAAAATCGGTTCAGTAGTTTTAGAGATATGGATTTTTTTATGTTGTGACATGGATTACAAGATTAGTGCATATGTAAGAAAATGTTGTATTTTACAAGAATTTGGGTTGAATACGTAATAAATAAACTAATAAAAAGGGTAAAATAAAATCTTTTTTAAAAAAAGTACCGACTTCAAAACAAATACAAAAAAGTTTAAAACAACTTTTCTTTCGGAAGTCGGTGGCTTTGTTTTGTTGTGTCATTGACTATTGCCACCGACTTCCGAAAGAAAAGTTATTTTAAACTTTTTTGTATTTGTTTTGAAGTCGGTACTTTTTTTTTTAATTGTAATGAACGGTTTTAATTTTAAATTGCTTCTTTGTCTTAAAGTTTTTTCTACCTCAAGTGAAACCCATTAGGCAATGTTTTTACTTTATTTTTTATAATAAGTTATTAAGCACGAGCACATAAGCACACCCGCAAATAGGTTACCGTTTTATTTAGCTTTGTAACAGAATTCATGCAAGTAATGTTTCATTATTTTCATTTACTTTGGCTGCACCATTCTGGTATGTTTACGTTATTAACTATGTTGGTATATTGAACGTAGTCCGTACATACACGAGTTTCAAGTAGTAATTGAGGAAAAATGTGTTCAAGTTAGTATTTGAGACACATTCACAATAACATTAGCATACATAATCAGTAACCAGTTACATTCTGACTGCTGCGACAAAGTCCTCTTTTTGTGTCACGAAATGAGCACACGAGACGTTTATGCCAGATGTACAGGGTATAAAGGACATCGACGCATGAACGTTTGTCACGTTGTATTCAGTACATCATTCTGGACTCCCGATTCAAATAAACTTAGCACAGCTATTCCAAACATTACCTCCGTGTTGCACTATTAATAGGAAATTACTGATTTAAACAAATACCCATGAATTTTTAAATGGAGTCGTACTGATCTGCTGAACATTTGTGGTAGGCGTTTGTGAGTCGATGAACTCTTTTTTTAGCTTTGTAATATGATCAAATGAGTCCTACCGCCCAAGGTGGAACGTAAGGGACTTTCAGACTCGTATTGACTACAATACACGATGTTCTTTCAATAAATAGCCCTTTTCGCTCCTTAGCCTGTAGGCTATTTGACTAAAAAATTCTAATTAAACCGTCATCGCGTCAGTTAGATTATCAAATAACATTTGACCCGTATTTTTTCTTTTTTTACGCAAACCAAAATTGACGCAAATATGATGCTTTAAAATTTCCAATACGTCACAATTCAGTACATTTTTTACTGAATTCTGACGTCACGAGCCCCCACTCTTGAGTCTTGATGTGTTATATCTTGGTAAATATTCATTGATTTTACATAAGAAAAAATATGTGTCCGTTATTTTTCAAAACTCTAAATAACGGACTAATTAGATTTATAATTTATTGATACTGTCAAATAGCCTATTCAGTTAGGTACACTTTCAATATTTATTATCATGGCTACAGATTTTCTACAATAAATACATAATTACCAACAAACAACAGAAATACTTCTAGAATGGGAATGAATGAAGTAAGAAACAAAGATTCATACTTTCCTTTGTCCTCACGATACATTGATACATAGTTAATATCTTGTTTAAACATGATACTTGTTCTGTGCTTGAAGAGCTTTATGTAGCAGACAGCAAAGGGATTGAAAATAGTTTGCTTTGTATCAGTGATGTACGCTGGAATGCTAATAAAATGTTCAAGCGCTTTTTCGCTGTTTGATCAATTTAATATGCAAATGAGTGGTGTTTGAAATCATAGACAATATCTAGCTTTGAATTTACTGAATTCGGTTTTTGATCGATATACATATTTACGGTAGGTGCTCTCAGAAACAAAAACATTGATGTACAGTTATAAGAAACTGCCCCTGTACATGTAACAGTTACATAATACGATGAGATACTAAAAAGAAAAGCATTGCCTTAACTTTGCTCACCCAGCCTAAGACAGGCCTCGGCGAGAGATGCTACTTTCTGAAGGCTAACTCTATATGTTCCTCTTTCATGAGTAAGAGCTCAGCACGCGGCTCCACGCGCCTTATTTGATTTCACCAATCTCTAAGTACATACTTTCGTTACATTTCTCGAAATTACTCCCACGAAAGCTGTTTTTTTTAATCGCATATAACAAAACTAAATTCGCTAGTTCTAAAAAATCAACAGTATACAAAAAGTGCTAATAATAACTACAACTTCATCATCGAAGGTGAAGAATATTTGATGATAATAATGTTAAACTCTCTCTTGATGATAAGGTACAATGGAGAACACAAATATAAACCCATGCTATCATTGACGGTGGATATGAATCAAGTGGCCCGTGGGTGTCGTTAGTTAGGCGCAGGTAGAACAGTTGCGTGACGCTGCTCCCGTGAGGGCCACAGACAGATCGTAAACTTACCTGATAATGTATGAGTTCCTGGTACGTGGTAATTGTATATGATTTGTTTATTTTAGACATAAAATACCCAAACTGGTGAAATGGAAATATTAGGAAATACTTAGGTACTACCAGTACTTTTACAAGTTATTAAGCCTAGTGACTAGGACTCTAGGTAGCTTCATTTTTTTGAACATTCAATATCCCTGCAACGATCTAATTGCAATAAATGCTTTGAGTTTGAGTAAAAATGTGATTTCATATTTTGGAAAGCTTCCCATTGTAAAAAATATGGTTACAATAATAATGTCTACTATCTATGTTTTTGGAGAGTTAGTTTTAAAATGTAAATCTAAATATCCAGAAAACTGTTTAAGTTATTGAACTATACACATAATAGCATAACTTCGAGACACGTCCAAAAACATACCAACTACAAAAAATACATTTATTCTTACATCACATTAGTCCGTACAAAAATAAAGCCCCTTAGCTATAAAAATAACGTAATATTCTTCCATTCCGTTGTCCCCGAACATCCCTCTTATTAAACATGATGGCAATTAAGAACAAAAACAAAAATAAATTGTTCCCGTCACCGACAAAGATTTTGTCATGGGGAACGGAAGGGCGGCACAGTGTGCGACACTTTTATTGTGTCCACCTCGACTCCGGCCGGGACCACTGTGCACCGCCACGGTGGCGGGAACTTGCCATGTTTTAATAAGTAAATATGTGTTATGAGTGGCTTATTTTATTTTTAGTTGTTGTTTTGTATCTTTCTACATTTGTGAATTTGATAAAAATCTTATATATAAAGATCTTTGTATGTTATTGATTTCGTAGTGTGGTATGACTGGATGCGTAAGACGGAAAATAGGTTGTTGTTACACATTTTGGTTTAACCCTTTGGTAATGCGATGAGCTGGCTTGATTCGTAATACTAATTTCGTGAGATAGACAATAATTATAATATAATGTTTAATGTAGCACAGTGTATACTCCTGCAATATAGGAATTTATGATTATTTATGTACGATGGATGCATTTACAATCATACAATCAATACATGGAGCAAAAAGTAAAATGGCAAATTAATAAATAGAAATTTCACTATTTACTTACTTTAATTAACTGTCTCAAAATTTCAAGTCATATTCAAGTTATCTGCAGTCATTGGTTCACTAAAATTAATCAGTTTGCGAATGCAGGTGTTAGTTACAAAGTTATAGGTATTAATTTGAATACCCAATGAACTCGTGGGTTAAGGTATCAGTTTAGAACAAGTATCATTAGAGATAGAACCACTTAGTTGAAGAGAACTTTATCTCATTTGCATGATTTGTGTTTATTGTATTATCAAGACGAACTTGACTTGAACACGTCTTGGCTTGATTGCTATCAATATAATTGAACTTTCTAGAGTAATAGTTGGTCTATTATAGTTTAATTAGTAATAATAAGTTTACTTTAATAACTTATTGAAATAATTTTATCTACAAATTAGGCACGTTGTAAGGTAGAAGTGAAATTGATTAAAACCAATAAATGTTGTGACTATTTTTGTTTATGTGACTTGTAAAAAAATACCATCATTATCGTCTAATTAGCCCAATCGGCTTCCGGTCTAACTGGGTACAGCTCAGTACTAAGATATTGATTTTTTTGAGCAACCGCCTGTTTAATCTCCATTTTCCAATTAGAAGTTGCGAAGGTAATTTTTAATAATAATAATAAAAGTTTATTGACCATAAATTTAGGTTACAGTACACCGGTAATACATATTTACATATTATAATTAAGTAAAGCAAAGATTGACGGTATACAGAGAAAAGTTCTTTACCTCCCGTGCTAGTTAAAGACTGTGTTACGGCAAGGTAAGATTCTCGCTAATGGAATAATAGTCATAACGTAAACACGTTAAGACACTTTTTACCAATTACATTTGATCAACGATCAATTTTTTGGTCAACGATTGTTAGAGGTTAACAAATCTAAGGCCGGACGTTAATCCCGACTGTCATAGGCCGTTGGACTCAATGTGTTTTATGATGATGAAAGCATTTCAGCATGTAATGTATGTATATATGTGGCCCACCCTCGTACTATCTTCCAAAACGATCACAATGACGAAATAAACATTTAAATTGGGCTTCATTAAGTATTTATTTACAGCCTTAATACCTCATCAATCAGGATCGAGTTATACTAGAATCCTACTCTGACTTGGAAAATACTAAGTAGATCATCATGATGGTTTCTTTTGCCACATACACTACCTAAAAAGGTGGTTGAACCAAGCATTAAGTAATCCAATTCCCCTCCCCAAACCACCATAGCTCAAGTCTCTCATCTCCCGAATATATCTTTAAGAATCGAGTGGCAGTAAGTAGTGTAGTGTAGCGCATTTGAAAGGTGTCGCCTTTGTGCCGCGGCGCAGGGCTCACACGTGACCGTTTAGTTGGCTCACGTGACCCGCGTACTAGACAAGCAGTGGGGTCTACAGTAGCGAGCACATGAGTGGGTTAAGTTGGAACCATTTTTGGAAAGTGTGGTGTATCTATCTAGTAGATAATTATGTCTCGGGTATCTGTCACTAACGTCAACTGCAAGTCAATATGGATGGTGCTAAAATAGGACATTTGCAATCGTTACCGATACTTGGTGTGGAATAGACAGTGAGATGGGGATTAAAAGAGTTAATGAAGGATATTACAGCAAGGATTTGTGCGTCTACTTTGTCAGACGCTATGATGTTCTTCTTTAGGGAAAGTCATAAAAAGTTTATATCTGTGGAGAATTAAAATATAAGAGGTGCTAGAAAAGTGGCAATCGCTTAATCGCAAAGTAATTCATCTTAATCCAACGTTATAATAATATCAAGATTTCGGCGGCGTCATTCAGTACGTTCTTCATCTTCATTCACACATTATTGTCATCGCTGATAGACTTACGCCTCACGAAATAGGTACCACTTTATATCGTCAACAGGTCTTGGTTGCAACAAAGTAACCATTCCTGAAGGCTCGTTCAACTGAACATTATTTTCATTAATATATACCAATATACCGGTTCCATTGCAATAACACTGCCACGCCTCAATGAACACGCTGCAAATTATCAAAATGAATGAAATTATAATAATTAACACAAACATTCGACCCGATGAACATAATGCATGTAAATGAAAGAGATACCAATCAGTATCAATTAAACATTAAGCAGATAATTATAAATAAATAATAATCATTGCGCACTTTATTAACTTTGGAAATTAATTACTCACTTTCATGTTTAATAATTCAGTAAATATAAATCTAAGGTGTTTCCATGTTGGCAGGAACAAAGGGGATGCTTCGGAAGGGTAAAATAAATAAAATGTTAAATGTAGGTGTGAGAGCGCGTCAATCAGGCGGGGCGTGATTTCCCCGGGGGAAACACTTGGCTACTAAGAGAGGCTTTGTTTTAAATAGCCCACGTACATATTGATCTAGCTAAATGATTCTTGGGTGGTGACAATAATTGGTTTGATATGGGCAGGACCAACGTTAGAAACCTTCTTTGATAGTAAAAATGACTTCTTTGTCATTTTTGTGTTCACATGTTCACTAACGTATTACTCCCGCCTTTTGAATTGATTTATATTGTTTTCTTGTCAAATTTATCTATGACATACGAGTATCAAACCCTTTTATGCATTGGAAAAGCCTTTGATCCCATTTATCATTTTGAAGATCTCTGTTTGTTGTTAGAGATAGTTAGAAGCCTGAAGCTCTGACTATTAATCTCATCAAAGGTAATATATTGTACCACCCAGATACTGAGTTGCCAAGGTCACGCATTATATAATATTAGCTGCGCCTGGTAAGAGTCTGGAACCCCATCACAGTTGGAAATCAAAAAGGCAAGTGGCAGCCGTGCGTGTCTCTTCTGAAATAAGTTTGTGCACTCACTGTTTACAGCTGCTCTGTGGCGCGAAGGCGCTCGCAAACTGTTTGCATTACTTACTTAGGCTTATTTGCTGATCGTGTTTTGTACATTTATTGCCAAGATGAGGATACAATTTAAATGTTGTGAACGTGTCTGGCGAATGGATAATTATATAGACGAGAGAATGATTGTATAACCGATGGTAATGATGAAAAATATACTATTTTACAACTCATTCATTTTTCATGTTTATACCCACTTGTAAATTTTCAAAAATCAAGTGACTTAGAGAACTAAACGATACTCCTATACCGATAGGTCTAAAAATTTAAAAGCCTGTTTAAACGCTTTCAAATTACTCTATAACAACAGTTAAGTTGTGCAATAGTAATTTCGAAAAGCCATTTGTTTATGTCAATCGATACCTATAAAAAAATATCCGACTCCGTGCTAACATAAGTACAGTAAGTAAGTTAAGTAACCATTAACTTCTTGTGGGCATCGTCACAGTAGCTTCAAGTAGTTCATTAATTTTCCTAACTAGACCTTACCATCACACACATCTTAACTTCTAAACAAGTTGTATCGTCCAGAACGAGTGGCACGTGAACTATTAATCCGCGTGTCCAATCATGGCGGATATCCGTCCGGCGTCGCGCGATACGCGACTGTTCGGACGTGATCGCATATCGTGCGATCGTGATCCGCATGTAGCCGCGATATCAAAGAGAAGGACCAGTGCCTCTACTAGACCTTATGAACACTACAACGTAAAATTAATACAAGGCTTCACTAACATAATCTCTGACGGGGGGCCCCTTAGGGGGCCAAAGCCTGCTGGGGTCGCGGGACTGTCTTATAGGGTAACCGTGACCCTGGAACGTAAAGGGCTATTGAAGGATCACCGTGGAATTTAGTCAGTACGAGTTTGACAGTCCTCCCGTCCCACCCTGGGCGGGAGGACTCATTATTGGTGATTTTACCATGATAAAAAAAGGCTTCACTAATTCGTTGAGAGTGATGCGTAGGTAGACATAGAATACACATGCCGAAAGAATGAAGTCATCATATCTGACGGCACGTTTGGCACAGTGGCTGAGCAATTGGACTGCAGCGCTGTGTGTCGCGGGTTCGATCCCCGCTCGGAACGAATATTTGTATGATCTACAAGTAGTTGTTCCGGCGACGTTAATTTCCTAGTTCGTATGCTAGAGGCACCTTTGCATTTCCCGTACGATAAACACCGTAAATACTTCAAAAACGTAAGTAAAATACGGAAATCTTGTGCTGAGGCTCTGATGTCACGATATGTGAGTGGAATTTCTGTGTCATCTCGTCACTGTGCACTGGCACGATACACCACACCGTTGTTGTGTTCATCGGTTTATTAGACGCTCAGTTGACAGTAACCGGCGCCCATTTAATATTTGATAGTGTGCTCTCCCCCTTGTAACTCTTGCAAGTCATTTTGGAACTAAAATAGTGAAAATTCCGCACGGCTGAAACTTTCGTTGGAAATTCCGTTGAATGGAGGAAAAGTTTGAAATTTGAGTTATTTGCCTATTCGGCTCAAACTAGGAAGTATTTTGATAAGTTATTTTTATACTTACATTAGTTTATATTCGGCAGAGAATGAGCGTAGGTATATTATATGTCGTTTTTATAATGGTCATAAAGGTTTGCATGCCAACTGCATTTGCACCCTTTCATAGCTCATTTTTTTTAAACTGCCCCACACTAGGAATTTCTCATGTGTCGTGGGTACGTTTACAAACATATAAACTCACATACACAAACTCCCAGACCCGAAACAACTACTTGTAGATCATACAAATATTTGTTCCGTGCGGGAATCGAACCCGCGACACACTGCTCAGCAGTCGATCCCTCGACCACTGCGCCAACCATGCTGATGACAGTTGGTAAATTGGAGGACACCAAGCTCACCACGATCCCCATCATAAATATTTGCTATTAAACACAGTGATTATAATATTGTTTCTAGAAAAAATGGCATTAGGTTTAAGCTGAAGCAAAAGTTAACAGAATCGAGCTAGGTATGCGTTGTGGGTTACTCAATCCCTCTCTCATGGTGGTCAGTGTATAAAACAGTAGGGACCTTAAAGATTACTATGCTTATGCAACAAATACCTAAGCATCAGACTAAGTTCATTCAAACAATGAGCACTAAAGCTGATTGTTATTACTATTCAGCCGCTTCACGCGCTAAGCCGAGTACATCAGGGGGCTAGTACTCTCTATGTAAGCGCTTACTGATTAATTAACACCCATTAAGTGCTGACTGATTGCTTTACATAATCTGTGGCGCTATTAATGATTCGCTTGTATTGATTACTGGACAGATATTAATGGAAGTTTGTGTTAATTACTCAAAGATATAGACAGAAGACATATTTATAGGCTGTTTGTTGCTTTAATAAATGTTGCTGCGGAGAAAGCTTTTAGCAATCAGACAAGATGAAGGTTTTAAGTAACTTGGCCAATTTATGTAGTAGTTATTTTATTTTTCTTTTAATATTCTTCTTAAATCCTTAGGGCTTATCACGAGTTTTCACGTTTATATGACGTAAGCAACCTTAATTTGATGGAAAAAAATATTTTGTGCTAAGGCCTCTTGTTTAAGAATGTGAGAATATTGTACGACGTATGAATTCGCAAATGCTTGGATTGGTTAACTTTCAAAAACCTTGCTTACCCAAATTCCTGATTGTTCTTCACAGTAAAGACTGTGCAAGTGAAAAATAAACACAATTCAACTTCGAAGTTCCGTACTAAAAACAACAACACTGAAACAACTAATGAAGCAGTAACGACAAGTGTTAATTACACTTAGCAACTAATTAGTAAACAATCCGAGTTTAAAAAAAAACTTGGAGCTTTTCGAATATTTTTTTCTCTGGTTTCAATTCAGCGGGAGTTTCGTTCAAAAACTTCTACCGATTGAGGAGTTCGGGCATCAAAGCGCGCCCGTTAATGACGCCCCGACTCGATTGGATTACGCGAACATCGCCGTTACGGTGTGCAAACACCTTTGTATTTGCTCCGACAAAATTGTTATGGAAGTTCACTGACTTTACTGGCTTTGCAAAGTATTAAAGGTTGCTTTTAATGACTAGGTTCTAGTTGGAATTGAAATTCATTTGACTTCTCTCGTAACCTTACATGCAGGCGTAGCATGGCGCCGTAGAAAGGGGTTTTGTCGACGGAAGAAAAGACAAGATGACAGAGCGTAGAAATATTTTTAGCATTTTAAGCATGATTATGTAAAAAATATAGAAAATAAACGTTCTTTTCTTCTCTAATAATGAACGAATGGTGTCATATTTGTGCAAAAAAACAGGCGATTTGTATAGAAATAATGATGAAACAACTTTGTCTATTCTTGGTGAACTAGAGATAGAATCGCCATGATCCGCGTGAGGTGTATGTAAGTTTTCCGTCTTAAATAGACACCGTGGCCCTGGAATGAATAGGGCTAGTGAAGGACCATCGTGGACTTTTGGTCAGTATAGGAGTCTGACAGTCCCTTGCGCTCCAGGATGATTCAAATGTTTAATGACAAAAGCGTACACAAAATGAATGAACTGTAATTTTTCTTAGCATTAAACATATTATGAATAAGTACAATATTATAAGCCTTCTTGACAAATTACGGCACATTGCTACAGTGCTTCATAGTGATTTTTGCGCCCGTGAGTAATTAGTAATTAATAGCCAATATCTTATTTTCTATTTCATTTTCACAGATAATTTTAAAATTATGTATTATTATATACAATCATACACTCACTGTTGATTCGTTCTCTCAGCAAAAAAATCGGTTTATTAATCTTTGAAAATGGTCAATGGTATCCATCAAAAGCATGTTTAGTTTCAACCCAGACATTTAAAATATAACTGACAATAAAGTTTCCTAAGCAGCAGGCGGTTTCAGGTGTCTAGACTACGTTTAATTATATTAAGTGTTCCCTTCAGACCTTCGAAACTAATAACATCGTACATATTTTAAGAGTTTTCGTTAATTACATCTTATTTGAGGATTATTTTTAAACTTAGGCAGTAGCGCTGTACCAACATTCGAAACGCATGTAAAAACATTCAATCCTCATGTAAAAACTATATATGTTTATAGCATTTTTGTTGCTCTTATAGTCGAAAGTGCGAATACTGCCAAAGGCCTTACGAGCTCCAAAATTTACTAAGAATGAAATTTACAAATCTTTCCTTGTAACAAAGCGGTTTCGATTTCATTTCCAAGATTTCTGTCTGTGTTTGTCTGGATGATGGTAACAGGTTGGTCCTGTTTTTCAAAGTACTCTCGTCTGTCTACCTCTATTCGGTAAACAAGCATAATACTACAACCTTGGTATCTGTAAGTCAAGGTTACTTCTAGACAAGCGTACTTCGCCGTCGAACACACCTTCGCTTACTATCAGGCGAGATAAACGCGAGCCTATAGCAAAAAAGGTTATTAATTATTATTTTTTTCATGATCAGTAAACTCATCATTATCATATCAGCCGTAAGACGTCCACTGCTGAACATAGGCCTCCCCTATAGACTTCCAATAGGACCGGTTGTAAGCGGCCTGCATCCAGCGTGATCCTGTGAAAAGGATCTCTTCTGCGAAGAATATCAATATTCTTAAAAAAATTGTTACAATCCAAATAAATATTTTCTTAACGTAAGTAAATGTGCTCAGTCGAAGAAAACCTGTTTACTCAAATTAAGAACAATAAATACTTGGTTTTAATTCTTGACGTAAGAATATATTTTTGATTCAAGACTATTACAATCTTAATTAAAGAAAATATATAGATTTTACTGCAGATATTCTTAAAATTAAACTTAACAATGCTTGATTCAAGTCTAATGTCTTAGAAGGAGACAATATAACTCAGACAATATTTTACTTCATTCAAAAATATATTTTTTTTCCCCCAATATATAAAAGTATTTGTCTTGACCAATACGATGTTGTCTTAATATAAGACATCTTTTTTTTCCTTGTGGTCTTCATAAGATCGTCCGTCCACCTTGTGGGTGGACGTCTTACGCTATTAGTAAACTCATCAAAATATAATTTCATTCTCAAATTATCCAACTCTTCAGACTATTCAAATCTCACTCTACACAGTTCTCCCAAATGACTCAGTAGAACTTCTTTAAATTAAATCTAACGTGAAATTGAATTATATGCTTCAGCTCTGAAATTTACGTCGAGAGTAATTTTCTTTTAATATAGTAGTAGCAGTGTTATTGTATTCATATATTCATGAGATATTTCCCTCAGGGAGTCAGGTACGAAGCGGTCTTGTAGGAGTAACTATTAAGACGTGTGGGCGTCTGCTACTACCAAGGATATCTAGACTATAGAGGTATGAAAAATTATGGTAAATTATAGCACAGTTTCGGCTGCTTTTCATTCGACATCAAAAATAGGAGGGGTAGGTTTTGAGACCCTTTTTTACGTGATAAAATTATGAAATGAGTCCTCCCACCCTGTATGACAAAATTCAATCTTCCTGCAATAGCCCATCACGTTCCAGGGTCAAGGTAAACTGTCTAGACCGTCGCGCGAGTTATTGTAAACCCAAGTTTAAATAACAATACTGCGATAAAACACTGCGAGAGCAGTGGTGGCCCAGTGGTATCGGTCCCGACTTACGAGTTGTAGGTCGTGGGTTCGAACCCAGCCAGGCGCATTACTTTGTGTAATTTATTTCATCACCACTGCTCTCAAAACGGTGAAGGAAAACATCGTGAGGAAACCTGCATGTCCGAGAACCAAAAATTCGAAGACATGTGACATCTACCAACCCGCACTGGGCCCGTGTGGTGGATTATGGCCCACTCCCTCTCACAGAGAGGAGGTCTGTGTCCCAGCTCTGGGAACATTATAGGCTGATGATGATGATGATGACTGCGATAAAAACAAACCAACACTACTCATTATTTTCCAACATTCATTACATCCAAACTTTCGCATTTATGACATAAGTAACATCTTTGCGAAAAATTCCATCTCGATTCTATAAAGCGTCTTCCCGTAACACAAAGGTAACAAAACTATCTCAGTTCTAAAGTCACGGACACCGATCACATGTTTGCTCTAACTAGCACGTTAGTGGACAAGTTGGCAGTGCGCCCATCGCCAGCACCGGCCAGTAGCGACCAGTGTCGCCCAGCGCCGGCCACGTTTAATGAGATTTTGTGGACCATTGACCAACACAAATAAAAGGATTATAGCTAAAAGATCGGGGTATTATTGCCAATAAAACGAACTTAAATAAAAATCTACAATAGGCTTTCCCTGAGTATCTGATTGGATAAATAATTATAAAAGTAAAAACTTGCTTTTGATATTTATTGTTTTGCCACATGGCACATCCTCTCGCAAAAAGAAGAAAGACTGGAGTGAAGTGATGATGTTCCTTATAATAGCACGATTTGATCCATAATTCACCTGTCAAAATACTAAATAGCTATTTTAATCAATAATAGGCTTGACATATTATGCGGCTATCGACCTTAGCTCGCTGCCTGATCAAGTACCAAGCCTGGGACGGCGCGTAGTGATCCACTCGCGTCTAAAGGAGCTGTCAGCTAACTGCCCCCCCCCCCCAATGGGCCAAACATCTATTGAGGTTGCGGTTACCATTAGTAATGGTAACCATGACCATGGAACTTAAAGACAAACTGAAAGAAAAGGGCGAACTTTTAATCATAAACAGCCTTACTACAAAAACTTAAACATCTGTTGAACACTTGTCTAAAAAAAGTGTGACTGCAGAACGGACCTTATTTCAACGTCATAATCTGACAATTTTTTAGACGAGTGTTCAACAGACGTTTAAAAGTTTTTGTGGTACGACGATAAGAGTCTGACAGACCTTTTCGTTTACCATTAATATAAATTATATCCTCAAGCACCACAGTCTAGACTCTAGGCGTAGTCTAGCTAGACTTTTCATTTCAGCACTATCCCCCAAACATGAGCTCAATTTGTCTAAACATATTACAGCTCTCCACCATAATCCGGTGTAATAAAGAGCTGCATTATTCAATGAAGACGTTACAAATTCCGGCGGTGTCGCAATCAGACATGCAGATGTAACAAGTGCGCGGTCGTACGCGACTCTCATAATGTATCGAACAGTAATCATATCAACGGGAACAGGCGACTTTTTCTTTTTTAGAGATATTTTTTGCTTATTTATTATTGGCAGCTTTTTTAGAGATATTTCTTGCTTATTTATTATTGGCAGCTTTTTTAGAGATATTTCTTGCTTATTTATTATTGACAGCTTTTTTCTAGTTTATAATTTCTTAAGCTATTTTTAAGAGAATTATGATATAAATGTTATGTTTTAATACAATAAATATAATGAGGCTTTATTTACTGCTTAGCTTAGTTATTTAGTGCTTAGGCTGCTAAACAATAAACGTCCACATTTTCAGGCCATATAGGCTGAAATGCAATAAAAAATGCAATAAATGTAACAAATAATATATTAAGTTATTCCGTTTTCTTAGTTCGTAGCTTTTCCTTTAAAGGATGAGATCGAATGATACACTACACAACAGCATCTTTGTTGCATGGAATGTTTTTTATGGGTCTAACTGCATTCTCCACCCTGATTCAGATTTTTCCTAGCAGCTCTACTTTTTGAGTTATGAAGGGTAGCTATTTAAAGAAAAAACCCGGTTTTCCGTCATATGGCAATTTAATAAACTATCTAATTAGAACAAAACTTTTATTTATGTGACTTCTTGAATGAGTAGGAGTTTTACTACTATTCTGGATAATCTAACAGTAGTCAGCCATCATACATTATTTTTTTTTATTCCCACGTTTTTTATACACTCACTTTTCTTGTTTGTTTGTTTGTTTATTTGTTTGTTTGTTTGTTTGTCGTTCCGGTTGGACTTTTGCAACTCAATTTTGAGGCACTTCCCGATAAGCTAGCAGGCTGAAATTTTGCACACGCTCTGAGTTCTGATGACAATGCATGACTAGCTAAGAAACGTCATAACAAATCCAATATGGCGGCCTCCCCAAGATGGCGGACTGGCTGTTTGAAATCCACCCCTATGATATGGGTATCAAATGAAAGGGTTTGCTGTCAGGAATACGAAAAAAATAGTCTCGTGACTTAAATCCAATATGGCGGACGTCCAAGATGGCGGACAGGCTATTAGAAATGCACCCCTAAGATATGGATATCAAATGAAAGGGTTTGCTGTCCGGAATACGAAAAAAATAGTCACGTGACTTAAATCTAATATGGTGGACGTCCAAGATGGCAGACAGGCTATTTGAAATGCACCCCTAAGACATGGATATCAAATGAAAGGGTTTGCTGTCAGGAGTACGAAAAAAATAGTCACGTGACTTAAATCCAATATGGCGGACGTCCAACATGGCGGACAGGCTCTGAGGCACTTCCCGATAAGCTAGCAGGCTGAAATTTTCAGGGTAGCTTCAAACCCGATGAACAAAGATAAAAATAATAAAATAATTAATAGATTTTAAAAAATCTAAAAACCCACGTTTTTAAATGTCCTAAAAATAAGAAAATAACCCTACGGGGCTGAGAGAGGAGCCACTCAAAACGTGGGGGCGTATCTTTGCAAGTTACACCCACGATCTATTACACGTCATGTAAATATATCCCATAAATAATCTCTTAAATAATATACGCCCCCACGTTTTGAGTGGCTCCTCTCTCAGCCCCGTAGGGTTATTTTCTTATTTTTAGGACATTTAAAAACGTGGGTTTTTAGATTTTATAAAATCTATTTTATAGATAGGTTCACGTTTGTCCACTATCTCGTCTGATGGTAAGTGAAGATGTGATCGACGGTGAAGCACGCTTGCCAAGAAGTAACCTGTTCAAACGAATTAATTTTACTCTAATTGCTCTGATAACGCTCCTCCATGGTGCGAATATCTTGATCTACGCATTCTCCCTGCTCCTCGTTTAAATCTCCAACATTTTGAGGATTGCGATCACGGTAGCTATGAAGGAAATGTATCTTAATGCTCATGGAAATTATCGAGCCCTAATTAGTTAACAACAAGTGAAAAATCGTTGGATTTTTCAACAAAAACAAGTTGGATTTTGTTGTGCAGTGTAATCTCATTTATAAAAAAATATTAAAAAAAAAATTAATTAAAATTAATATTCCACAACTATCACACAGCGCCATCTAGTCCCAAGCTAAGCAGAGCTTGTGTTATGGGTACTAGACAACTGATAAACATACTTATATATTTCTAAATACATACATATTATAGATAAATTACACCCAGACACAGAACAAATGATCGTGCTCATCACACAAACATTTGTCCTGGGTGGGAATCGAACCCACGACCTCCGGCATAGCAGTCAGAGTCACTAACCACTAGACCAACAGGCCTGTCGTATATAAAAATAGCTTCTCCAGCTATAACATGCTATCTATGCTAAACAACTAACTCAGTACTTAATTTACACAAGGAACTCATGAAGTAACATTGATGGTCGAAATATCAAGATACATTGTCTTCTATATCTTCTTCTCTGGGCTGATTTTTCAATAGTCGGATAATTTTTATCTGAGGAATAAAAATGGCGGTTTGACAGTCGGTGGCTTTGTTTTATTTCGTTGTCTTTTATGCCACCGATTTCCGAAAGAAAAGTTATTTTGTAGGTTATTTTACCCTTTTTAGTGGTTGTTTTTGAAGGCGGTTAATTTTTTTTAAGTTTTTTTATTTTACTCTTTTTAGTTTAAATATTCAAACCAAATTCTTGTCAAATACATCATTTTCTTACATGTGCACTAGAATTTGGTAATCCTTAGCACCGGTATTAACGCTCGTGTACACAATAAGCTAATAACATTCCCTAAAAAAACTGCTGAACCGATTTTGATGAAACTTGCAGTGTTCCCTAAAGTGAACTATTCCTCGTACAACAAAAAAAGAATTTTGAAAATCGGTCCTCAATTGGCAGAGTAATCGCGTAACAAACACTCAAAAAAGTAAAGATCATCACATCATCCATCAATAAAAATGCTCACAAAATAAAAAGTACTAAACCAAATTGGATGAAATTATGGGACTAATGGGAAAGTATACTGCATCGAATGAAAAAAGAATTACACTAATCGGACTAGAAACCTCGGAGTAATCGGTGTACATACATAAAAAAAAACATACCGACCGAATTGAGAACCTCCTCCTTTTTTGAAGTCGGTTAAAAAATCAGCCCTTTATATAAAAAATTCCCTATCTCAAAAACTACTGAACCGATTTTGATGAAACTTGCAGTATTCCGTAAGTTGAACAATACTTAGTACAACAAAAGAATAAGAATTACTTAAATCGGACTTGTAGTTCCAGAGATATGCGAACACAAACTAAATCAGTCGATGCCTACTCCAAGCCGTTGAGGAGTTGTACCTTCCATCATCAGCTCATCCACCTGAGATGATGATTATCAGATGCAAATACTTGAACAGCTTTAGAAAATATATGAAAATGGTACTATGTGCCTATAAAATTTGAAGGTTGCCCTCGATTTCCCTGGGATTCCATCATCAGATCCTGACCTGATGATCATGGGACCAATTGGAAAGTATACCCTTTCAAACAAAATAAAAATTTTCCAAATCGGTCCAGGCGTCTTCGAGAAATCGGGGAACATACATAAAAAAAAAAAAAGATTCCGACGAATTGAGAACCTCCTCCTTTTTTTGAAGTCGGTTAATAAAAATGGGTCGCTAAAATATGTGTTGCTAAGCGCAAAACTCGAAAACGGCTACCTAGACTATTGTGTTTGTAACCATCAGGACCACGCATACTGTATGTTATTCTTCATCTGTTTTTCGTTCCAATTGACGTTTTTTGTGAACGTCAATTTGAAGATTATAATTGTAAAGGCGGAAACACATTATTAAAACGCGACGCTACCCGATGAAACGTGATGCGTGTTGACTCGAACAAATGTGCAGGCATTGCGTCGCGTCGGATGTTCATAATGTGATTCTGGTCTATAGAAAATAATACATTTGATTCGACTCAACACGCATCACGTTTCATCGGGTGGCGTCGCGTTTTAATAATGTGTGGGTGACTTAAGACTTCCACAGACCAAATAGCTTCTGACAGAATGACGTCTGTCGAGTCAGCTGGTTCGTTATGAAATTGATAAGAGTGATTATAAACTCTTATGTTTTTCCGTCTATGTGCCGTTAATTAACATTTATCAATCCAGAACCTTGGGGTTATCCCATGATATCGTGGTTTTCCTGGAAGTTGAACAAACAACATCTTGTTAAATCCTTATCAACAAAAAGTGACGCATGAACTGACGATAAGACATTTAGGTATCCATGAATCGCGGAAAATATTTTTTATGACGAAAGAGGTTTTTTACGTTAATTACCATCCGGAAGGCGGTTAGTAATTCGAGGCTGA